>VXAX01000422.1:292908-313452 GCA_013399835.1 Leptocoma aspasia | reverse complement strand
GGAGCAGGAACCGCGCGTCGCCCCGCGGAGGTGCCCGGTAGCGGGAGGGCTGGGGGAGCCTGGGGTGTTATCTCCGGGGCACGGACAGCCAACCCGGGCAGTCTCCGGTGCTTGCTGGGTCCTCGTAAAGCCCGGTACTCGGTGCGCGTCCACCCGGCAGCGGCTCGGTCGGGCTCCCGCCTCTGTGGGAGGCGGGAGGCTCAGCCTCCTGCTGTGGTTGAGCTCCGCAGCCCTTCGCCGTCTCCACCGTGCACTGACCTCGCGCCGCTCTCCTGGCAGGGGCCACGGCTGCAGCGCCCGCTCCGCCACCCGCCCGGCATCTCTTCACCGACCCGGCTGAGATCGATGCCCTGCGCGGGAATCTGCTCGCCTGGTACGACCGATGCAAGCGGGACCTTCCCTGGAGGGCAGTGGTAAGGGGAGACATCGGGAAGCGGGGGTGGGGAACAGTAGTCTGCTTTAAGGGAGCCTGGCTGAAGTGACCAGGGTGTTTTTCCCTATGTCACGCATCCCTACCTGCATGGAAGTGCTCCCAACTAGTCGTGGCTGTTTTGTGGTGGGTGGTCTGGAGTCCCTAAACATGAAGAGTAAAAGCAGGGCAGCTTCTCAGATATAACCTTCAAGAGGAGTACTTATCTCTGGCAAGGTTAGTCTAGCTGTGTTTTAATCCTGTTTTGTTGCTGCCTCTATGACACCCTGTAGCAGCGAGTGCTGCATGGAGAAGGTTTGCTATATATTTGTTTTAAGCCTGCTGGACACTTTTTTAGAGCTCCTGCCTGTTCTGTGCTCAGCCTGGCAGCAGTGGCTCGAGAGTCATTGTGGTGCTGAGGGTGGGCATCAGCTTTACAGCAACATCTAAATGGTGGGAACTGCACAGCCCCTCTGTGGGATTTACATCTGCCTCCAATTGCTTCCTATGCAGGCAGGCTCAGGTATGGGACAGTTGGATTTTGAACGTCATAAGTAACTCTCCATGTAGGATTTCATCAGCAAGAAGATGCCTTGGCTGGCTGTTGGTTAATATGAACTCAGAAGTTCTGAGTGCTTGCGGGAATTGTTTTTAAATTTCAGATTCCATTGCAGTGTTTTATTTTACACACAGGATTGTTTTATTTTACATGCAGGTCCCCTCTGCAGTGGGGTCCTGTGTCACCCTGTTTCTCACACTTCATCTTTTTCCCCTTCCAGGCAGCGACGGAGCAGGATGCAGACAGACGGGGATATGCAGGTGAGGAGCAGGGACTGGCATTGAGGTGTGGCTTTGTGTGCCATCCTTGGAATAAGCTGCCTGAAGTGGCCACGAGAGCCATTGATTCCCTTTGCAAGGCACTGGGGGTTGGAGAACCCACCTTGGACCTGGGAGAGCTCCCAGGGGGAGGTGTGGGGAAGGTGGGGGGTGGGAGGGTGTCCCATGAGCTGGATGCTGTGCAGGGTTTGTAGCCAGTGCTGATGTGGTCACAGCAGGAGGTGTGGGTGGCATTGGTGCCTCTGCTCTGACCCCTGCCCTGCTCCCTGCAGTGTGGGTGTCCGAGATCATGCTCCAGCAGACACAGGTGGCGACGGTGATCGACTACTACAACCGCTGGATGCAGGTGACTGCTCCTTACAGAGTCCTGTGCCCACACGCTGCCCCTTTTGGAGACCTTGTCCACTGCCTGTGGTAGAGCACAACTCTGCTTGTCCTTGACTTGTCCCTTTCCCTCTGTCCTGCAGAAGTGGCCAACGCTGCAGGCTTTGGCACAGGCGTCGCTGGAGGTGAGCATGGCTGGGACCGGGTGCCCTCCCTGCCCTGGGGCTCTCCATTAACACCGTGCTGTGTCTCTCGGAGCAGGAGGTGAACGAGCTGTGGGCTGGCCTTGGCTACTACTCCAGAGGGAAGCGTCTGCAGGAAGCAGCAAGGAAGGTGCTGGACTGGGGGGAAGGGGCATTTCTAAAGCCCTCTGTGGCTGCTGGGCTGGTGCTGGCTCACATCTGCCCTGCCTCACTGGGGCTGCAGAGGTTGGGATCCCATCTTCCCATGGGCAAAATGGCTTACTTGCACACACCCACCCCAGCTGCTTCCCTGAGCTTGGCCCCTTCCCTGCCAGGTGGTGTCCGAGCTGGCTGGCCGGATGCCCAGGACGGCCGAGGACCTGCAGAAGCTGCTGCCGGGCGTGGGCCGATACACGGCGGGAGCCATCGCGTCCATCTCGTACGGACAGGTGAGAGCCGGCGTCACATCTCCCCCGTGGCTGCCCAGCCCTGCTCCTGACAGGGTCCTGCTGCTGGGTCTCACAAGCCAAGGGCTCCCCGGAGTTGTGCTTGGCTCTCCCCCCACTTGAGGATGCATCACAGCCCCCAGCCAGCTTGGCCTGTGGGTTGGCCTCGTGTGTGTCCCTCTCCATCCTGGGAGCTTCCCAGCTCCCTTCTTTGTCCGGAGCACATCCCAGCATGGTAATCCCAGCTCCTGGTCCCAGGCTACAGGGGTCGTGGATGGCAATGTGATCCGGGTCCTGTGCCGCCTGCGATGCATTGGTGCTGATGCCAGCAGCCCAGCTGTCATTGACCAGCTCTGGTAAGGGGAATGCTCTGTCTTTGTTTGGAGGTTGTGGCTTTGATCAAAACAGCTTGTTTTGATCATGGCTAAAGGCAGGATCACCCAGGAGCCTTGGGGAGCTGAGCCTGTGAAGGGAGGCAGATGTGGAGTACAGGAGCACTTGGGAAGTTGGTGCTGCTGGCAGTAGTGGTGAAAGGAGCTCTGTTGCCTGTGCCTACCTAGGAGCTCCTCTCCGACAGGCAGGAGGCAAGCAAAGGTCCTGGGATGCTCTCCCTGGAGATCCCCGTGCCTCTCACTGCCATTTCTCCAGGGACATGGCCAATGTCCTGGTGGACAGGAGTCGCCCAGGGGATTTTAACCAAGCCTTGATGGAGCTGGGGGCAACAGTGTGTGTTCCCAAAGCCCCAGTGTGCGGGGAGTGCCCGGTGAAGCAGCACTGCCAAGCATGGCGCAGAGTAAGTGTGGCCCCAGAACACGGCCCTGAGGGTTTGCCATGCCTGGGGACAAGGTGAGCTGATGGAAGAGCCTGTCCTCACTTCTGTCTGCCCTTGCAGGTGGAGAAGGAGCTGGCCTTGGCCTCTCAGAAGCTGTTTGGAAAACCGCCCCCAGTGCCTGATGTTGAGGACTGTGGTAAGGATGTGGGGAGATCCCTGTTGTAGCTCCAGGTCTGAGCCTTGCAGCAACTGTTACATTGGTGTTTGCAGGTGTTGGGGACTGTCCCCTGTGCCTCCCAGCCACAGAGCCGTGGGACAGCAGCCTGGGGGTGACCAACTTTCCCCGGAAAGCAGCGAAGAAGCCGCCGCGGGCGATGCGAACGGCCACGTGTGTGCTGGAGCGGAGGGGCTGCCACGGGGCCCTGGAATACCTCATTGTGCAGAGACCCAGCTCTGGTAATGGGGCTGGGAAGGAGAGGGATGAAGGCATCACACAGCCCCTTCCCACCTGCATGAGGGATAGAGGGAGAGGCATTGTTTGCTGGGGCTGTGATGAGGCTCAGTGTCCCTGGATGTGTCTCTTGCTGTCTCACATTTTTGTCATGCCTCCTTCCTAGGTCTCCTGGCTGGACTCTGGGAGTTCCCAAGTCTCCAGCTGGCTCAAGATATGCAGGAGGAGAAGGAGAGGGAGGAGCTGGCTCATCACCTCCAGGCATGGATGGGGTGGCCCATGGCAGCAAAAGGCCTGCAGTTTATTGGAGAGGTGAGCCTGGAGCTGGAGGGATGCAGTGTGAGTCCCCTGTCCTCAGCCATGGGGATGTAGCTTACAGACACAGGTCTCTCTTCCCCACCATCACCCCTCCCAAGCTCTGCCCCATTCCTCAGGGCCCTGGCAGACTCAGTGCACTTTGCATCCCTCATCGTTTGCCAGCTGCCCATCTCATGTGTCTTCCCAACCCCTCACAGGTCATCCACATCTTCTCCCATATCCACCAGACATATGTGGTCTACTCCCTGCACCTAGATGGGGATGTGACCCTGGACCCTGCCTCGTCCCCATCCCGCTGGGTGACCAAGGATGAGTTCCATGCCTCGGCCGTGTCCACAGCCATGAAGAAGGTATGGGGGACACTTTCCTCCTTTCGGCTGTCCCAGCTCCAGGACCCAGCTGGTGTTCAGCTCTGGGCTCTCTTGTTCTTCCTTCAGGTGCTGAAAGCTCACGAGAAGCAGCACAGGAAGGAGAGCAGCCCTGTCAAGGTGAGCAGTGCTCCAGGGTGCCTGGGGCCCCAGTGCTGTGGGACAGCCTCTGGTGTGCTGTGCTGAACCCCACCCCCCCACCAGGGTTTGGGATCAGGCCAAGGCGCATCTCCAGCCTGTGGCAGGGGAACTTGCCTGACTGGCACTGCCCCTGGATGTCCCTGGAACCCAGGGGGGATCTGTGGAGACCTTGGGATCTGTTTGAGCCCTGCCGTGTCTCCTGCAGGGCTCCAAGCGGAAGCGGGGGGCGAAAGCACAGGGAGCAGGCAGCACCTGCCCTGGGACACAGCTCTCCCTCCGCCCCTTTCTCCGGGCACCGACTGCCCCATGAGGGCACTAACCTTCCTCCTGTGAGACACCACAGCCCCTGGGGTGAGTCCTGCCCAGGGTGTGGCAGTGGTGTCCCTGTAGCACGCCCAGGACATGGTACTATAATGGTCTCCCACTCTTCCTTTCCCCTGCCTCCCCTGTGGAAGTTGTGCCTGGATGTGGCCACTAGTCCTGGATTAATCCTAAAGCCAGACTTGCCCTCCCTCCTTGGCTGGAGCCCTCCTGGGGCTACTTGGCCCTGTACTGGCACCACCTTGGCACTGTGGACTCGGGGCAGCGGGGCTTTCTCTCCAGCCAGTGACTGGGGATGCTGCTATACCCTCCCTTGTTTTTACTGGACCTGAAAATAAATCTCAAGTGTGTGGGGTTTTTTAAGTGACTGTCTCTGTTGCACTGTGCTAAGCTGGGGGTGTTGGGCAGCCTGTGGTGGAATGTGAAGATAGCCAACAGGATCCTTAGATCTCGGCTGGGGAGAGGAGGGATTTCTTCATTAATGCACCCAAGAGCCCCTTGGCTGAGCATTAACTGCTGGTGACCCCAAATAAGGCACCTAGAGCACCCCTCCTGCAAAGGCAGACATCAGCCCCCAAGGGCTGTGCAGCTCCTACCCACAGGCTGCTCCTCCGTGGGGCTGAACAACTGCCCCCAGGACTTTCTGTAGGATTTCATCCTCCTTTTATAGTTTTTGTGTTGGGCTGCTTGGCTCTGTTGATGCTGACTGTGGTGCACCCTTGCAAATACACAATGCTGGGGGCTGACAGGGACAGGAGACAGTCCTGGCAGGGTGCAAGGGGCAGTGATCTCAATTTTAGGGATATGCCAACTTTGAGTGATGGAAATGGCCGTTTCATCCTCACCTGGCACTCAACACATCTTAAATAGGAGGATTAAAAACCCAAAGCAGTGCTTGTAAGTTAATTCTTTAATTGAGAGGAGGAAGAGGCTACCACTCAACCCCAGGGCTACTCATGCTGTGGATGGTAACTGCCAGTAAGTGGCCATAATCCACAGCCTCTGGATTATCCACTCCCCTCAGGCAGCCCCTCATCTCTACTTTCTGTGCCAGCAGACTCTTGGCCATGCTCCAGGCTCAAGTCTCAATAAATTATGATGAAACTAAGGCAGAAAGTTCTTTGCATGTGGTAGATGAATCACTGGGAACCCGGTGGGGAGAAATCCCACCCATCCTGGGGCATGCTCACACTCCCACTGGACTTGGCTCTGAGTATCTTGCTCCCATGCTGAGTTGGGTCTGGATTGATGTGGAGCCATCCCTTGGTCCCTGCCCACCTGGGCCATGCTAGGGATGGGATCTCTATGGTCCTTGCCCCAGGGCTGGACTGGAGAAGATGGGGAGCTGAGGGAGGACTGCAGTGTTGCCCTACTGCTGCTGGTCCATGTAGACCTGCACAGCTTTCCACAGTGCCCGGATATTGCCTTCCCCGAAGCCCGGCGCTCCCCGACGGTCAATGAGCTCCAGGAAGAAGGTCTCCTCGGAGAAGATGGGATGGGTGAAGATCTGCATCAAATATTCCCGAGAGGGGCTCTCTGTGGCATCAGTGCCGGGCTGGCCCTTGTCCCCAGGCACTTTGGTGTCCAGGAGGATGCCAAGCTCTGCCAGCATGTCAGGGTCCTGCCCAGCTCCTCGGATCTCCTCCGCTTTGCCCCCCTGGCTGTAATACGTGGTGGGGGGTGTGAAGAACCGTGCCCCCCTCTGCTGCAGAGCCCTGGTTGTGCCGACGATGTCAGTGGTGCAGAGGCCAACGTGCTGGATCCCAGCCCCGCCGTGCTGCTCCAGGAACGTGTCAACCTGGTTGGTGCCATGCTGGGAGAGGGACTCAGCAAAAACCAGCTTGCAGCTGTGTGCTGGGGTGCCCTGGGCGCTCTGCAGTGCGAGGAGCAGCATGCCCACCCCCTGTCCCCCCAGCACATACCCCTCAGCCGGCCTTTCCTGGGGGTTCAGCAGGAAGCGGTGGAAGCCGAAGCAGTGCTGGTACCAGTCCAGAGCCGCCCGGGCCCCGCCCCGGGGGCAGACGTACGTGATGTGGTCAAAGTGAGTGATCTTGATCCCATCCCCTGTGG
Source organism: Leptocoma aspasia (assembly GCA_013399835.1). Lineage (NCBI taxonomy): Eukaryota > Metazoa > Chordata > Aves > Passeriformes > Nectariniidae > Leptocoma > Leptocoma aspasia. The sequence continues at coordinate 306,813 of VXAX01000422.1, read as the reverse complement.
CTGAGGGGGCTCCTTGGATGGGCTGGAAGCCAGGCAGGAAGACCCCCCGGTAACAGGATCGGTCCAAAAGGGTGTGGCTGATGTTGCCCACGACAGAGCTCACCACCCCGTAGGTGACAGAACCACCGTCATCACTCAGCTCAGTGGGGGGCACCAGCAAGGAGCATCCCTGGCTCTGCAGCTGCTTGCAGAGCCCCGGCACATCATCCACCTCGAAGCAGACGTTGGAGGCTGTGCCCAAGGTGGGCTGGGGATCTACGTCGTAGAGGAAATCATGGGATGAGGTGCTGGCAGGTGCCAGGCGTTCGTTGACAAGGAAGATGGCGGATTCCCGTCGCAGGGCCAGCTGCCGGACACGCGGAGTCTCCCGCACAGCCACTGGCTGGAAGCGAAAGGTGCTGGCCAGGTGCTGGCCCCAGCTCTGCCTGTAGGGCAGGTGGAGGGAGATGAAGCAGGGACGGCTCAGCGAGGCTGCCATGGCTGGGCAGGCTGCAGGGAGGATGCAGGGGATCAGGGGGGCTCCTGGCCCTGGGGAAAAGCCATTCCCCCACCTTGCACAGAGTCCGCCTGTGTTTGCAAGCACAGATGCATATGTGTGTAAACTCGCACCTTCTAAATGTGTGTGTTTTAAATAAGTGGGTCACAGGAGCCAATTTGCACTGTGAAAGGGCACCCACCTTTGGGACCAGCTATGAAGAGCTGCCCAAGGATGCCAAGCCTTCCTGCCAGCCTTCCACTCTGCTGCCCTGCCCCATGCTTGAGGTCCCAGAGCAGGAAAGCTCTGAGCCCTGGATGCAGCCCTGCGGGTCCCCTCTAGAGCCATGTGTCCTTTGGGAGCCACAGCGAGGTCAGTGGGGATTCCCAGTGGAGGTGGTGTGCTGCACGTGTAAGCAAGATTATGGGGACAAGGGTTGTGGTGGGAATGTCCTGTACCAGTAACATGGACTGGTAAACATGGAGCAACACACTGGTTACAGCTAAAACGCTCCTGTGCTGCCCCAGCGCCTCTCAGGTGTGTCCCACGAATGGAGGGGAGCAATGGGGTCATGACAGGCTGATGTGCCTTTCCCCTGCCCAACAAGGACAGCATGGAGCCACCATGCTCTCTGCAACACTCCGGGAACAATGACCTTGCCATAGGGGCATAGAGGAGAGACACTTCAGGAAAGTGACCTTCCTCCCCACCCATCCAAATATCTGTGATGCTCAAGAGGGAAAAAAGATCTGCCCAAAACCCCGATCGGCATCACCTCTCCAGAACACCCACTGAGGCTTCCTGACCGATGGCATGCACGAGCTGCTCTGGCCAGACCCCACAGGGGTGCAGTGGGCTGGGGGCCGCACACCTGCTCAAACATTCCCTTTCACCTGCCCGCTTGAAGGGGCTGTGGGCACCGAGCTCCCTCTGCTCCTTCCCACCAGCCCAGGGCTGAGGGACCGCGTGGGTCCCCGCTGAGCACATGGGCAGGAGCCGGCGCTCCTTCCTTCCGGCCCGGCTTCCCTCTGCGCGCCGCGGCACCAGCGCGATCCCAAGGCTGAAAAGCGCAGGCACCGCGGCTCGGGATGAGCCAAGGGAAGAGGGAAGCGGCTGCCAGGCGGTGGCTGGGGCTCCCTGGCGCACAGCTCGTGTCTCTGCTGGGTCATTCCCTGCCAGCCCGAGTCCCGGGACATGAATTGTGGAAACGTGTCCCTGCTCAGTGCTCGGCACTTCACGGTGTCCGGGGTACTCGGTGGGGACTTGGGGGGAGCAGCGTGCAGGTGCGGGGTGACAGCTCTGCGGAAAGTCCGGTGTCAGTCATGAGGGACTGCGCACCAGTCCATCCCATGGCCTCACATCCTTGCAGACACCTCTGGGCCCCTCCAGCCTCTCAGCAGCGATCCCCTCTCCCCCTGCTGTTTTCAGACGAACTCCCCCTCTATGTGTGTCTGGGATCATGTTCTGCCCCCGCTGTGACTGTGGCTGCTTGCCCTTCCCTGCCTTATCATGTTTTTGTACAGATCCCAGGTACAATAAACTGCTCAAATATTTGCAGAGATGTCCGTGTGCTGCCAGAGTGGTGAGCTCCTCTTGTTCGGTTGGGGGGTGGAATCCAATGTCGCTGTGATTTCCCAAGGAAACACTGACGCTACCACAGCCCCACCAGTGTGGGGCTGGACAGGAGGCATGGAACTGGACACTGGGGAGTTGCTGTGGGGCCAAGCTTGGCCTAAGAACGGCCATGGGCACAACAGAACAGCCGGGCTTTTGAGGTGACACGCCACAGGGCAGGGAGCTCCAGCACCCCGGTGCGTATGGGAGGCACCATCTTTTTGGCTGCAGGGTAGCAGAGACGGCACTGGTGGCTCCTGTGGGACCTTGTGCAGGGATGGCGCTGTTCGAGGTCACCCCACAGTCCTGCAATCCTTTGGTGTGACAGTGTCCTTGGCAACGCCCCCACCCCCCTGTGCCTGGGAGGTTTGGAGCAGCTGTGTCCATCTCTTCCCTGCAGCACCGCCTGTCCCCCTCTGCCGTCAGCCCGGCACCAGGCACCGCTTTGCTCCAGCACGGCTTGGGCTGGGCTGTGGCGGCAGCACCCCGAGGCCACATGGCACCGACGGGGACAGTGCCGGCCTTGTCGCTGTCCCCTCGAGGCAGGCAGTGGTGGCCGGGGCGCAGTCCTCGCTCCATCCAGGCTCTTCTCCTCCCTCCTGGGCGGGGAGAGTGGACTGGAGATAAAAGGGGAACCAGGGCCAGCTGGAAGTTGCTGAAAGCTGCTGGGGCCGGGAGCGAGGGAGGACGGCAGCGAGGAGAAGTGCGGTATCGAGGGCTCGTTCTCGCGGGGAGAGGGCTGGGGAGTGGGGGCACATCCACCCTGACCAGATCCTGCATCTCCCTGCTCCCTCCCCGGACCATCCCCCCCAGACCCATATCCTCCCCCTTGCCCATTAAGTGTGCTGGATATTAGAGGGATGGGGAATATCCTGGGATGGGCAGGGTTAGCGGGCTGTTGAAGGACGGGGTTTCAGGCAAATGTTGAGAGATTCAAGGGCTTTAAAGGCTCTGTGTACCCCCAAAGTACTTTGTGGGGCATCAAGGACTCTCAAGGTGACCTGAAGGTGAAACCATCTCTGTCCCAGTGACTGCTCACTGGCAGCTGAGATGATGAGGGCTGTATCCCTGCTCCCTTCTGGGGCAAAGACAGACTGCTCTCTGGGGCTGGGTTTGTTTTGTGGGATCAGAGAAGTGGAGAAGCCCCATGGGAGGAGGAGCACGTTCAACTCATAAGATGTGGAGTGGGTGTTCACTGCCAGGGGAGAGCAGGATACTGTGGCACTGGGTGCCCACAAAAGACAGTAGCAAGGAGCCCAGTTCCCCACCTTGTCCCCCCTTCTTTGCCCCCTGGGCTGGGGGGTCCTGGCTCCCAGTGCCAGGATCAGGCCAACACTGCTCACAAGTCCTTGTCTGCCCCGGAGCAGGACACAGGGAGGTATTTTGGGGTTCAGTGGATCTGGGAGGAGAGTAACACCCCGTGTCCCCCTGCCAGGGCCGGGGTCCAGGATGGGGCTGCTGGTGCTGGCCCTGGCCACCTGGCTGGGGCTGGGGCTGGCCTCGGCCTCCGAGGAGACGGCCAACAGCAGCCGGATCTGCCAGGAGGCACCGGCATGGACCATCAATGGCTCCAGCCCCATGGAGGGGGCGGCAGGGCAAGTGACGGTGGTGGCCCTGCTGAAGGCCAGCTGACAATTCTGCCTGCGGCAGGCCCACAGGTGAGCCCCGCTCCCCCTCTCCACAACAATCCCCGCCAGCTCGGGGGCGTACGGCAGCCCCTGCCCCGGCAGCCCCTCCCAGCGCCTCCTCCCCTCAGCCTCGGGGGCCTGCGGGAGCGGCTGGCCCGGCAGGGCACGGCCCATGTCCGCTACATGATCGTCAACGAGAAGGCGCCGCTGTCCCGCGCCATGCTCCCGGAGCTGCAGCGCCACGCCCCGCCCGGCGTCCCCGTCTTCCAGCCGGAGCTGGAGGACCCTGACGTCTGGCAGGTCCTGGGGGGTGACAAGGACGACTTCCTTGTTTATGACCGGTGAGTGTCCCCCGACTCGCCTGAGGCTTTTCTGGGCGCTACAGAGCGTTTGATGGGCTTCCAAAATCTCCTCTCGTGGCTGGGCTGGGAGGTTCCAGACCCCCGTCTTGAGCCTGGCCATGACTTGTCCCCTCAGGTGTGGCCGCCTGGCTTTCCACATCCAGTTGCCCTTCAGTTTCCTCCACTTCCCCTATGTGGAGGCAGCCATCCGCTTCAGCCACATCAAGGACTTCTGTGGCAACTGCTCCCTCTACCCCAACACTACCCAGGAGGTAAGGGCTGGAATGCTCGCTGGAGCCAGGATGCCTTCTGTCCTTCGGCACTGCACATCAGCAAATCAATCTTATCTCCGTGTTTGGGATGGGCTCTAGGTTGGCAGCTGCCCTCAGATATGTTTGAGAGGGAAGATGATGGAAGGTCTGGAATAAGGGCACCTAAATAGGTCAGAGCTTTCCGGTTGAAAAGGAATTGACTAAAGGGGTCATATCCCATGTCTGGGAATGCTAACTAGGACTGTTCCGATATAAGAAAGGGTGGGCAGGCAGTGGATGCAGAAGTGCCAAGCTCAGAGCAAAGAAAGGGTGTAGCTCTGAGCTTGGCAGGCGATCAGTCACTTCCCAGGAGAAAAATACATCCAGAAATAATAAATGCAAATTCCTGTTTCTGGACCACAGACAGCTTGAGCCAAGGGACGCAAGCTTGTGGCCTGTGTGCTCCAGCCTCTCCTGTCCTCCCTGTGCCCTGGGTCAGGGCTGGAGAGCATTTGCTCTGACCCACAGTTTTCTCTATGATGAATGCTGGTCTGCCTTCTTCCCAGTGCACAGCTGTGCTCCCAGGCTTTCTGCAGGGCTCTGTGCGCATTCACATACCACACCAGTCCTTGTGTTACTTTCCTCAGGCTAACAGCACCATGGAGGGCCCTGCAACCCCGAGCTCAGTTCCTGAACATGAGGGGATGGAGCCAGAGACCCACGTCCACCAGCACAAGCCCCTCCATCCTCACCACCATCACGAGGTCAGCAGTGAGAGAGACACAAACCCAAGTGAGGACCACAAACCTGCTACCCATACTCACCACCACCATGGAGACCATGGCCAGCTCCATCACAAGGGGAAGAAGCAGAAGGAGGTGGATGAGCAGTAAACCAGGCTGGGCAGTCTTGCAGAACCCAGTAGTGTGCAGAAGACCCCAACTCACTTCACAGAGGCACAGAAGGACTTGTTTTGGGCTGCTGGTCACAAGCAGCGCTGGTTTAACAACTCCCTCCAGCATACCCTATGTGGGTTGCTCTCCTACGCTGTGATAGGGATGGAAATTCCCCTTGGACCCTGCTCAGTGCTGCATTTTCATCCCCAGGGCTCAGTTCTGAGCCTTCATCTGCCTCTGCCTGCCTTTCTGTGCTCAATGAAGCCCGCTGTGCAAACCAGGAGGTCCCTGGTCACTGCTGGCTGACACTGCACAGAGCAGCAGGGGGGGTGGAGGGGCCAGAGCTGGGATGGGAGCAGCACTGTTGGCATCCTCTGCCCATCCAGACACTCCTGGGTGTGCTGGAATCCCTGGGTTTCCTGGCCAGGAAGCGAGGGGAGGGACAGCATGTGCCCCGCAGGACATGGTCCGAGGGGACTGAGGGCACGGAGAGCGGTGGGATGTCACAGCTCCCCATGGTCCAAACCCTGTACCCCCATAGCTGGCCCATCCTGGGCACCCCGCAGACCGTGCGTACGGGAATGTGCAGTGGTGGTGGGTGGCCACAAGATGGTGGCCTTGTCCCCTCTTGGAGACCCAGGGGCTGTATCCGATGGGCACAGCCCGAGGAGGACAGGGTGAGGATCCTGAGGTCTTTCCTTGGGGGTAAGCGAGGTGGGAGGGCAGCGTGGATATCCGGAGTACGAATAAAACCTCTGTGAAGTGACCTCTGCTCAGTCTGGCCTCTGGTGGGCTCAGGGTTGGGGGGGTGGGGGTCTTGCTCAGTGCCAGTCTGTGCTCTGGGCACAGGGAGGGACACAGGGCTGGATGTAGACTCCATGATGCAGCAGCCAGGGATGATTTACATCCCCTGAGCAGGAGTTGGAGGTAAAGGGCTTGAAGACTGAAGAGAAGTCTTCTTCAAGAGAAGACCCCATCTCTTCTCATCTTCTGCCTGCCTCCCAGGATGGGAGTCCAGGACATTAACTCTGCGCTGCTTGGAGGATTCTTGGCTCAGCACCTCCATACCTGGCTTGTAGGTGTGATGTTGGGTTGCCTGCCCCGAGCTGCTGCTGGTTCCCACATGCAGTCCAAAGTCACCGTGGGCATCTTGTCCCCAGTACCCAGACCAGTCCCCACTGCAGGCACATTGTGGGGCTCCCCAGCCCTCAGGCAGGTGGGTGCTGTGCCCCTGGCAGGCAGTCACGCCTGCCTGGAGCTTGTGGTGCCCCAGGTCTGTCTGTGCAGGGCACAGCTCCATCCGTCATCCCACAGAGTCCTGCCCAACGCCTCTCCAGGCCCTGCAGCCTGAGTGGGGGGCAAAGAGATGTTTTTCTGTTCAGTGTTTTCATGGTGCTGTATCATGATGCTGGGTTTCTGCACCTGTCTCTGCTGGAGGATGCTCTGCACAGTGACTGGGACAAGAACCAGGGTGAAAAGGAGCTGTTCCTCACAGGGATGAGAGTAATGGGATCAGATGTGTCTTTCTTACCAGCCAGGCTCTCCCATGGGGTCCTGGCTGAGACCCTGCTCCCCCTCCTCCATCTCTCCTCCCCCTTCCTCCTCTACCTGCTCCCAGTAGCCTGCAAGGGCACCTCTGTCTGCTGCTCCTGCCATCAATATTGAGGTTATCTTTTTCTTCTGGCAGCTGCTGTAATTGAAACAAAGCAGGCCGGGCCTCACGGGCTCGGCTCCTCTCGCTCATTTTGCTGGTGCTGCTGAGACAACTAATTCATCTTATCGATGCATGGTTGGCCTCTTTTCCACCAGATCCAGGCAGAGCAGTCTCCCCGCCACAGCTGGTAGGAGCAGGCTGTGTTCCTGTGGTGTGCTGCTGGGTGCTGCTCTTATCCAGCCTCTGGTCCTTGGCTTGCCTCAGCTGGGTGCTGGCCACCAGCAGAAGATGCCAGAGGAGCCAGTCAGGGAAAGAGGTGCAGATTGGAAGGATGCTGACGATGTTTGTCTCTTTCTTTTGCCTTCTGATGCATTATCAGCACTTGTATTAAATTCCACATCCTTTCCTTGTGCTGCTCCTAAAGGTGACCCTGCCAAGGAGGTGACAGGTGATAAGTGGGGCATACATGGGTTTGCATTCCCTCACTGGTGACCAGTGCTGCGATTAGCCATGGCAGAGAGAGGGATCCCATCTGGTGCTGGGTGTGCAGCCCAGTGTAACAGCTACCATTTGGTTCCCTCCCAGCAGACAAATTTCTGGCCCTGAAAACTTGGGTGGGCATTTTGCTTTGGGTAGAGACATTGTGGTGTGGGAGAGAGCTGTGACATTGTTTGGGTGAAGTCCTACATGACTGAGTAGGGGCAAGGCTCTAGAGTGAAACTGATCCTATTCCATATATTATTGTCCAAAGATCTGAAGGGTTTGGGGTGCCACGCTCGGGGCCCCTATGGCAGGATTCACCCCTAAAAGATGGCAGAAAGCTGGAGCTCTGCAAATCCTGTGTCAGTACCTGTATTCCTGTGATGTTGAGGGAGAGCTTTGCTCTGGATGGGGTGGAGAGGTGTTTTGGGGGAGAAACAGGCTCTCTACACCACCGATGTCTTGGAGAGTGATTGTGTAAGTAGAGTCAGAGAGCTCCAAGGAATCCTCACCTGTTGGGGGGCTGGCTCAGGGTCAAGGGCCGGAAACAAGGGCTGACTTCAGGTTCTCGCGGTGTTGTTCCTTGGTATCCTGTTATCTGTGGCTCTGCCACCACCCTGGAGGAGGACAGATGTCAGTGTCACATCACATGAAGCCTTGTCCCTGTGTGCTGCTCCTGCCCAGGGCCAGGCAGATCCTCTCGGGAAAGGAGGAACAGCCAGTCCTAATGTCAACAGAGGCCTCTTGTGCAGCGATGCTGTGTCAAGAAGAGGAATGGGTCCCTCCTCCTCCGCCCATTCATCTGGCAGCCGGGGTTGGCGTGCTGCCAAGCCAGGCTGCTTTGGAAACATTTCATTGAGGAGGCAGCTGAGCCTAGGAAAACAGAATGAAAATATACAGAGGGATCACTGTTGTTAGGCAAAATAAATGCAGGCGGCTGCATTTTTGTCCCCCAAGTCCAGCCCAGCCGGGCCCCTCTGGCTTCTATGGGGTCAGGGTGGCTGCTGCTGCCTGGGGGTGGCAGCCATCTATCCCCATTGTGGGTTAGGAGCTGGGGAATGAGACCTGGAGAGATCATCCGTGGCTTTGGCCAACTTGCTGACGACCCTGGTGAAGAGGCCCAGATTCATCTTGGTGTAGCATTGCCCAAGGAGATGGGACAGGGCAGAGGAACAGCAGCAGGGATGAGCCAGCAGCAGTGACTCATGGTCCCTGCATGGCCACCAGTGCAGGGCGGTTGATGGAAGTGATGCAGGGGCTACAGAAGTGAGTCAGATTTTTGCCATGTCCCTTCCCATCTCCCGCTTCAGTATCAGCCATGGGACCAGGCTGGGCAGCAGGCCCCCAGCAGGACAGAGTCTAATCCCTGGGTTTTCAAAGCCTAGTTGCTTGGCATGCCCCGTCTTCTGTCTGCTGGCAGAGGGAGAGCAGAGTCATCCCAAAGCAGTCCCCAGGGACAGAGGGTGGAGGCGCCTCTCTGACTTCTGAGCAAAGCTGCATACAACAGGTTTGCCTCTCCCATTGTTTCCTCCTATAACCTCTCTCCTTCCTCCAAAGGCCTTCAAGTCACTCCATGGCCATTTGATGACCTATGAGAGATGTGTCCCAGCTCTTTCCCTCCCTCCTGGTGTGTCCAGAGTGATTTGGGGGAGGCAGAGCTGGAGCCCCAGCCCCATGGGATATCAAGGCTCTCACCCCTGCATAACTTTCTGTGGCTTCACCTCCTCTCTTTGTTCGCCCAGCACAGTCTGGTTCTGTTATTTACAGCTTAGATCAGGGGGTTGAAAGGGCCCAGTGTGAGCAGAAAAAGCCCAACCCACACTCTGGGAGAGACACATCTCACCAGCCCAGCTCATGTGTGGATCTGCAGCACACGGCAGGTGCCCAGGGCTGAGACTGAATCTTGCCCTGGTCCTTGTGTTTGTAGCAGCTTTGTTAAGATTCAGGCTCCTCTCCTGCCCTCCTGCCAGGAGAGCAGACAGCAAGGTAATCCTTTTCTGCCGTGTGAGGGGTGATTTGCTGTGTCTCTCCACACACCTCTTCTGGAAACAGGTTGGCTGTGATGCTGGGTTCTCAAATCCTGCTGCTGAGAGCAGCCTGGGATTATGGCAGATGTGACAGTGATGGCTCTCACGGCACCTGAGGAACCACAGCTTGGTAGAGCTGCCAAAATGCCTGACTACAACTTCCTATCCAGCTGGACCCCCTGATTCACTCGTGTTCCAAAGCCAGGACAGACCCCATACTAAAGGCTAACAGAAATGTTTTTTACCCCTTGCTTTGCCATCATTTATTCATACCCTTGTAGCCTGAAAAAATGATTCCCCGTTTATTTTAGCATCCCTAATTAAGGGGAAGCAACTTCAGTGGCTGAAAGGGGGAGGTGGTGGCCCAAGAGGGTTGTTTTCTGCTGAGCTCAGCCTTGAGACAGCCAGCCTGGCCGGGATGGACATCTCTCCAGTGCTGATGTAACTGAGGACTGAGTAACTTTCTGGAGCACTCTACACTTTCAGACTCAGTGCTGGAGAGGTGGCTGTCCCTCCTGGAAGCCAAGGGTCTTCGCCCAGCAGCTGCTCTGTGCTTAATTGCTGTCTGCACAGCAAATGCATTTGCTGGAAGGGTGCTGAAATCTCCGTGGCAAGACAGAGGCTCAGCACTTTGCTAATCTTACAGGGGCTGGGGGAAGGCAGCCCTGGCAAGCCAGAAATGTAATGTCATGTGTGGGGGAAAGAGGGAACAACAGCTTCTGACAGCCAGAAGTCTCTGTCTGGGTACAAGGAGGTGTCTGGGTCTGCATCATCCCAGCCTGAGCAACCTACAGGCAAGTAGAGCTGTTCCTGGATCAACATGAGGGTGAGAACAGCCATCCCACACCTGGTCTTGGAATTCAGCTTGTGTGTGGAGAGGGGAGATGGTACTTTCAGTCCTTGCGTTTCTCTTTTGAGTACACAGACAATTGCAGTCACACCTGAAGGAGGTCTTTGAGCTTGTCAGTTCTGGAAAGTTTCATAAAATAACTGGCTGGCTAGCAAAAAGCCACTTTATTAGAGTCCCTGCTGGAAGAGGAGCACAGCAATAACTCAGCGCTAATGAATCAGTGGAGAATCCACAGGGGATTTGAACAGTTTGACAGCAAAAAGGTCCAACTTCAGTCTATGCTTTGTTGGAGACCTTACTAGGCACTGGAAAATCTAAAAACGGTGCTAAACTCCATGGGCAACCAAATCAAGGTGTCCCTCCTCTTGCTTGCAAGGCCAAATATTTCATAAGACAATGCTCTCTGTCTCTTTCTGGACATTGGATCTATGGGGGTGTTAAGGAATAACTATCCTGGCCAATGGATTCCTCTGCTCCCAAATGCATTAAGGCAGGGGAGCTACAGGAGTAACCCTGTGTCCTTTCCCTTCTGCCTCTGCTCTGAACAGCATCAGCAACATAGGAAAGGCAGAAACAGCCACATTTCCAATCAGTACTGTACAATGGAGGCTGTAGCAGGGAGCTTGGCTGCTGATAAGCCTGTCTTTGGCTGCTTCGGAGCAGCAAATCCTCTGGATGGCTGGAGCAGGAGCTTGGTGTCTGCCTGCACTCTACCATCCTGTTCCTTTCCCATCATTAATTGGCCATAAAGCTTCTTCTGCCCTTGTGTATCTTCACCTGTCACCACAGGACTTCCCTGGTGCTCCCTTGCCCTTGCAAAGCTCTGCTGTCATCTCTAAAGGCTCAGGCAGTGTCACTCATGTCAGTGAGGGCACAACATTGACTGTTGGGAGTCAAAGCAATGTCAAAGCAGCATGGGAGCATCCAAGAGAGGGGAAGATGCCCAGAGAAAGGCAGTCTTTCTGCTGAGGATGGTGTTTGGGCATGGTGGGGAGAGAGGAGAGCACCTACATGAAGGTGTGCAGGTGGGAGCAGCCAAGGAGGTGACATCTCCTTGGGTTGAGATGTGGCACCAGCCATCACTTACCTTGACTGCCATAAAACAAAGCACAGGTGCCAGGAAGCCCACAGAGGCCTCTCATCAGCACCCTTGTCCTTTCTCCTTTTTATAGTCCTTGAGTTTAGTTTCTAGGAAGATGAAAGTGGTTTTCTCACTCCACAGCACCTGCACCTTAAAGCTGGACTTCTGATTGAGCTGAGACCCAAAGAATTTCTGAGGATATTGCATTGCATTGCTGCCTGACTGTGGTCTAGAGCCCCTGGGGTTCCAGCCCCTTTGGTCAGTCAATTTTCTAGCCAGGGACTCAAAATTAAATACTTCCTGGAGCCAGCAGGAGAAATCAGCACTTGGTGGATAACACCAGTGATCAGGCCAGAAGGGCTGCTGGAGTCAGTGGGCTGCAGCACAGGCAGACCCTGAGCAAACAGTCTTGAAAACAGGAGGGGAAACAGGGCTGCCAGTGGTAGAGGCTCAGCAAATGGCCGGGCTCAGGAAAGCGTGCAGTGAATTATTGATGTACCTGGTTCCAGGCTCTGAATGAGCAGCATCAAGGGCTGAGCAGGAGGCTGACATTTTGCATCCTTCCCCAGGGAGAAGAGGTCTGTCCACATTCCCTGGGAGGAGGAGAGCTCTCCCCCTTGCAAAATTCAAGGCAGTGATGAAAGGCACAGGGAAAGATGGGGAGGAATGGGGAGCAACAAATGTTCAGAATGAAGAGAGAGAGGAAAAATAGATTGGTTTGTCTTTGAAATAACATGCTAACCCTCCAGAGACAGGCTGGCCAGCCACTGCACCAACCTTGCTTTGATTTGAGTCTGGATTATATGTTTTATGCAATGAAAAGTCAGCTTATTGGTAATGAATAACATCCCTGCTTGGTCTAAACTCCTCTTTATTGGCACTGTCTGGGGACGACGTAAGTAAGGACACTCAAGGTTGTCACTAGGTGAGCTCTGCAGCGACTGGTGACAGAGGGACCAGACAAGCTGGGGTGCTGTGCCCCAGCTCTTATGCAGTCTCACCCTCTGCCTGAGCAGCCCTGGCAGCTGCAGGGAGACACGGGTGCCTGCAGAAATTCTGTGACACCAGATCCCACAGCTTTCATCATCAGAAAAGCTTGAGATTGCTGGACTGCTCTCTGCCAGGAAGGTGTGCTCCACCTTGGGCTAGGAGGGTGCTTTGGGATGGCCCTGTGAGGTCCCTCTGTGCAGCCAGGGAGGGGCAGAGGTGGACAAAGCCCTTCTTTGTTGCCCCAGGATCTGTCACCACAACAGCGAGCAGAGGTGATGGACAAAATGCCGTGCTCCTGTGGCAAGTGCTTCCTGTTGCAACGAACTCTTTAAGAGAGCAAAATGGCCTTCAGGGTTAAAGAAATGGGGATGTGATTCCTGGGGAAAATCTATGCGTAAACAAATCTGTGTGCCTCTGCTGCCCCAGGCCAGTCCCTGCCACTGCCAGCACTCATTACTTTGAACAAGACCAACAGCAGCAAGGAACACCTCAGCCTTCAAGGAAAACCTCTTCCTGACCTTCATCGATTAGCTTGTGGCTTACTCTCTAAAATGGAGATCTCTCATTGCAGTAGCTCTGCCTGCTCTCACCACCTGCCTGAGACCTGATTCCTTCCCCCTGTGTCCTGCGGAGGAGACCTTGGGCTTGGAGGTATCTCATGGCAGAGCAAAGGCACATAATTATTTCCTGTTCCCTAATTGCATCGCCCTGTTATTCCAGGAAATGTACTCTTGCTCTGTCAGTAAGAATAAATAGGAGATCTCTGCAACAAGGGAGTAACCGGTAATGGTTTAGATGTGACTGAACTGCAGATAGGAAGGAATTGGTCTTGGATTCTCAAAGCACTGAGAATAATAGCAAGAAAACTGAACTCAGAGATCTGTAAGCTCTGCTCTTCCTCAGAGATTTGTCACTTAAATTTAGACAGGACACAAAACCGGGAATGTATTTCTGGGGAAAATCTTGGAATGGTGTCCTGCTGGACACAGCAGCAAAGTGATGGCAGGGTGTAGAGGCCCAGAGAATTGGACTTCAGTTGCTGCAGCCCTCCCTCCATCAGCTCCACACTCTGCTGGTCCCAGGGGTGCTGCCATCACCCTCTGCTGAAAGCAGAGGCTGGTGAGGAGTCAGCTCCCTGGATTCTGGGCTACCAACTCAGGCAGTATGTGCTGAATATATTAATATGTCCCTTTAATGTAATCCCACCTGAGAGCACAAGAGAGCTTCTGGAAGCCAGCAGTACCTATGGTTTTCATCTCCTCCCCCAAAGACCGCGTGTACTACAGGACCGGGCGGTTCCTGTACCCGAGGACTCTGCTATGATCCGTGGGACGAGCATCTTCACTACAGGGCTTTAAAGGAAAAAGCAAACCCTGATGCTCATGGAAGGCCGGGGCACTGCTGTCTGCTCTCCTACTCGATGCAAAGCCGTAGGTGAATTACGGGTGAGGCTGGGTGTTGATTTGTGGGTCAGACTGGGCGCCTGACCCGGGCACCGCCGGGCACGCAGCAGGAGCAGTGCCGATCCCGCCGACACCCCCGAGGGAGCGCTGCCACCTCCAGCGCCGCCGTGCCCCTTTGTCCCGCCGGCTCAGCACAGGCTCCTGGCGCCCGGATG
>VXAX01000422.1:196417-291776 GCA_013399835.1 Leptocoma aspasia | reverse complement strand
GGGGGGGGGGGGGGGGGGGGGGGGGGGGGGGGGGGTGACAAGTTGGGGGGACCCGCGGGTACCACCGGTGACCTGGCGTGATGCGCGTGTCGGGGACGGATGCGCACGGCCTTCTCACGCTCGTTCGGTGTCGAAGGGGCCGTGGGAATGATGATGAGAATAATGGCATCGTGTTTTCTCTCCATGGGCAGGTGGCTTTTGTGTGCACTGGCGGAGGGGGATTGCCGGAGAGGAAATGTTCCTCTTCCCCTGTCCTCCTAGTCCCTGTCCCCATCTGAAATCCGCATATATTTAAAGAGAAACAAATTGGGGTGTTTTACATAGAATAAGCCGCTCCTCGTTGTTATTGGAAGGGATTGAAATGCGCGTTCCCATTAAAATGACATTAGGCGAGAATTTGTTTTGCAAATGCGAAATGTAAATTCATTTTGTGCCAGGGTATGGCGTGAATGAGTGAAGGGAGGGTGGTTTTTGTTGTAAGGAATGGGTAGTTCGCTCTGTTTATTTAAAGAGCCGTTCTTCCTTTTGGGGAAAAAAAAGCTGCTTAAAAAAATAATAAAAATCCCATTTGGTACAGTTTACATTCAGAAGAGCATTATCAAAACATTTTCCATTTGAGATGTGAGAATAGGAGGCAGCAGAAGAATTCTCCTCCCACCTCTGAGGACGTGCAGTGAAAATTCCTGAAGCACAAAAGGTTTTTCTCTGAGGATATGATTATAGTCTTTTTTTTTTTTTTGGCGTGAATTAATGTTTTGTAAGGGCTGTGTTAAGATGACTAATTATTCTGGTTAAAATACTGTGAAACTCAAAACCAAATTATTTTTTTAGAAGGAGATGAGTAGCTCTTCAGGAACTTTAAAATTTGGGGGAGGGAAGATAATAGCTTGCTGAGGGTGATGTTTTAATGACCTGCCCACCAAGGTGAGGATGCAGTAAGCTGGTGTGGGACTGGGAGACAGAGGTGACGGTTGCCTAAACCCAAGACTGGTTCGGTACAAAGGAATTTTCTTTTAAAATGAGTTTTTAAATTTATATGTCTTTGAGACATAGCTTTGATGAGCCTTTATCCAGTTCTGTGAAGGATCTGGGTGAGCGCTGGGGTCAGGTGCATGCAGGACATGAAGCAGAGCAGTCCCATCCCAAAGTGATGTCCAGTGCTGGTATCCAGCATCCCATCTGCCCTGTCTCCCTGCACTCCTGCTGCTGCTCTGAGCGAGCTGGAGAACAGAGAGGATGGCACTGGCTCTGGTGTTTTGTGTTCCCCCGACAAGTCTAAACCATCTCCCCAGCTTTGAAACCAGAGCTGGCGCTCATTGTCCTCTGAGCCATCAGCTTTTTAGAGGAAGCAGCACGTTCTGGAAGCGCTCTCTGCAAAGTCGGCGGGTGATTTATCTCCTGTTTTCACAGCCCAAAAGGGGCGCACGGGATGCTCGCCATGGGAATTTGCCTTTGGAGCTGGCGGGGGGAAGGTTTGGGTCCTGGCTGTAGTGTGGCTCCTCTTCACATGGCAGTGGGCGGGTGACATGGGGTCAGACACCTCTGTTTTTGTCCCAGGAGCAGCCACGTCACAGCAGTGCCTTGCAGCCCTGAGCTGGAGGAGGAAAATTTACATAAAACAAAAGGCTGTGAAGGGCTCTGTGTTCATAGACAGGAGGCAAAGCTGAGATGTTCTCTGCCAATTTTCCACATCCATCCTGTGGATGCCTCTGGAAGGTGAGGTGGAAGAGCTCCAGCCACCAGAGACACAAACACTTTGTGGCTGCATGTGTGTGTTTGCAATTAAGATAGGAACTTGGGAACCATTATGTCTTGGGGAAAAAAATAAAACTCCAAGCCTGGCTTCCTTGATGCTCTCCAGCACTAAATCAAAACTACTGTTCCCCTCTAAGGGTCCCTTTAACGGACACCACTGGCTCCCGGTGCCATGACCTGAGGTTTGCACAGTTGAGATTTGCTGTTAATAAAGATCAGATGTTTATACAGTTGTGTTTCTGACTCAGACCTGTGAAAAAATAGGGATAGTACAGATGTGAAATTCCTTCTCTGTGTGGTTGGAAAAATCCTTTTGAAAAATTGAAAGACAAAATCCAGAAGGAATGACCTTCTGGCAATAGAGGATGGTGTGGAGGGGTGAGGGTTGTGCTTATGGGCACAAAGTGCTTCAGGCTCTGACTCCTTCATGCTTACAAAGCTGGCAGGTCTGAAAAAAACATATATGCCACATTATCAACCAATAATTCCTTCATGCTTAGTAAAACTTAAACGAGGCTTAAACCCTGATCTCACTGGAGTCATTAAATTGATTTTTTTTTTCCCTGCTCAAAGAAAGATCTTGGATGTTGAACACAGGCATCTTTGTCTTCTTAAAAACTGCTTTATTATTATGTGTACAGATCCCGTCTTTGTGTGTGTGTGGTGTGTGGGTTTTTTTTCTTTTAATTTTTAGACAAATGACAAAAGCATGCAGGAAAGGAATGCAGAAATGCCAGGCTTAATATAAAGCATGCAACTGCACTGCATGCTGGGAATCCTGAAGGATACAAAACCTTTAACGACAGCAGTTAATTTTTAACAAGTTCACTTGCATAAATATTTATGAACAAAAGTTTTTACACTATTATCTCTTGGGTTTTTGGAGAGAGAAAAGACCTTTGGTGGATTTTGACAGTAAGCTGTGATGTGGCAGAACAAATTCATGTTTCTCGCCTGTGCTCCGTGGTATGGTATAATATGGTTTGCCCTCGAGTTGTCTCGGATGCCAATGGGTGGGCAAGTGTCCTGGGTAGTTTTGGGAGGGAATTCTGCTTTTTCATTGGTTTTACAATTACTTACGAGAGGAAGCATCGAGCTTTGTGTTGTTCTTTGGATTGTAACCAGGAACCTACACGGCATGTGCTCCTTACCCACAGATAAGCCTTTGTGCCCCAATGGGAAGGTATGCGGTCCAGCCATGAGTACATAGGCAGAATTTACTTTTGCTGTTAGAATAACAATGAAGCAGGGCTTTAAAATGCTCTGGCTTTGTAAACACTTGGAAGACGCCTGTTTCTTTCAAACCTGCAATTGATTCTGGTTATTTTATCTGATGCTTTGCAGGTCAGTCATGAGTACCTTCCCATGTTTCCTAGTCTGGAATCTATGCTGAACATGCAGGTGCTGGGGATTTTCTAACCTTGTTTCAACAGCCTTCTGACTGGGCAGAGGTTAAGCAAGACCTGATATCTGTAAATGCATTTTAATTGGAGGAGTTCAGATTTGGAAGCTTTTTATTACACTTCAGTTTCCAGCTTGTGTTGGTCTATGTTTGTAATGATGCCTGTTGAAATGCAGCTTCAGAGGTAAAAATACTGATGAGTTCCAGTGTGGTTGAAACCACTTCTAGCTTTTTTTTTCAAAGCTATTTTTAGGTTTTAAGCTTCTTTTTTTCTTCTCCCCTAAAAATGCTCACTTTTAGGCAAGCGTTTGGTTTCCTGCCCCTGTGACGTGGTACGGAGCAGAGTCTAAATTTATATCCAGTGGTGTGTTGCTTTATAGAGCTGTTTATTTTGGGGAAAACACTTTGATGGGGCTCTCTAGGGTGAATTGTGGTTGCTTTTGTTTTGTGTAAAGATTGGTCTCCTCCTGGGTCTGGGTTTAAAGCTGTATCCGGCAGGAGCAGGTTTGGAAGGAACGCCATGGGATGTGAGAGGCTTTTTCAGGTTAAATCTTGGTGTCCTGTGTATGAGTGCTGCTGAGTGAGTTGAATTTTTCTGTATCCTTTTAGTTTTTGTGTGGGATGTTTGTTGTACAACATGTATGCAATTTGCTAATTAATTTTTACTTTGTTTTTCTTTACGGGTAGATTACTTGATCCTACCCTATGTATTAAAATACTTGAAACCACATAAAAGGAGCTGGCAGAGGTTCATTAGCCCTATCATGATGGAAACTCTTGTACATTTTAAATATACATTAAGCTCTTTAGGTTTCTAATTATCTTTTTCTTAACATATATAATTTAAAAAAAGTATTATTAGGCATTAGAACTTACAATCTGTTTATTGCTGCTTCCTCACAGGTGAGATATTTCTTGAGCCTGTTCTGGACTATATTGTGGAAACTGAATAAGAAGATGAAAGCCACCAGAGTGTCTTGCTGGTAGTGCAGGGAGAGATGGGATGACAGCTGGAATTTTAACCTTTTATTTTAAGCAGATTTATTTATTGGCTTTTGAGTCTTTTTCAAAGAGTATAAACAGATCCTCTGAGGTTGGGATGTCTTTTGAACTAGGTGGTTAATTAAATGATACTAACTTAGAGGCCAGAGACCTGAAAAATAAAGCACAAGAAATAAAATATTTAGTATTGGCTTTAAGAATAAATAGGTTTGAAACATTTTTCAGAGTATGAGTCCTGGTTTCTGGCTTGAGCTGGCAATAGGAGTTTTGTTCTCAGCTCACCTGTGCTTTATAAAGCTTAGTCTTCAGCTTCCAAGTTGCGTGTCATTCACAGCAGATTTTAATTTTGCTCACATCTAGAGAGAATATTTTAGGAAATATTTAACTGTGCTAAAACTGCAATAACATAAACCACATGTGCCTGCTTGCTTTGTTTTTGAAGCTTTGTGTGAGGGAATGTGCTTTGCTGTTATTTGACGCTCGCTTTGATGTTAGATGTTTTATGATTAGTCCCTCAAACCTCAGATAGGACTTTCGGAAAACTTAAATGAGCCTGTCTATCTGATAGCTCTGTAAAGTCACATTCAGCTGTGAATTGTCTTATGGCGTGTCAGCTTTTAATTTTCTTTGAAAAGTAAAAAGTTTAAAAAAAATAGTCTTGGTAGTATTAGGATGGAAGAGTTTGTGGGCTTGTGTATTTCCTTGGCATTTACTGGAACATCACCCTGGAGGAGGACCTGGTCCATGGGGATGGAGTCCTTGATGGTTCTGGGGTTATGTCCTGCTCCCCTTTCCCAGTGGAAGACCTGCTCCCCTCTGGGGTTAGGTCAGATGAACGGCATGGCCAACCTTGTGCTTGCATTTATTTTTCAGAGGTTTTGCATTTAGGTGACATGGCCAGCTTTGTGTTTAGTAGTGATGTAGGTTTTCCCCTGCTGCTCTTGAGGCTGGAGTAGCTCATGTGGGTGAGGAGCTGGCTGTGGTTTTTTGGGGGAGCAGCAGCATCTCTTCACCCTTTCAAGGTAGCCAGGCCTGGGGATTTTCAGTGTGAGGCCAAGGCTTGTGGCTGCATGGTGCTACTTTGTTCGTGGAGTGAATTTTCTTCTGGGGCTGGGGAGGTTGTGCTGTTTCTCCCAGGGGTGTGAGGCTTTGACTTTGTTCTTCTGGCTGCTCTCTGAGGAGCCAAACTCATGTAGCATCCTGGGTGAGGTGGTGGGGAAGGATCTTTGCCTTTTCAGGGCTTGTGTCTGCTGGTGGGGCAGTGGAGGACACCTGGACAGGTGGGTACTGGGATGGCCTCCTGGCTTTGCTCAGCAGGAGTCAGGTGATGGTTGAACCTGTGCTTCTCTATCAATATCTCCATCTGTGGCTGGTGCCGGTGACTTTATTTTGCAAGGAGGTGGAGGTGTGGAATATCTTGAGGGTATTAAAAATGAACTTGTGGTATGTCCTGCTGTATGTTTGATGCTCTCTTGGACAGGTTGTGTCATGGCATTGTCATAGTCCTGGTCTTCTGGGAATGAGAGGAGGGTAGGAGAGCGACTTCTCTGGGTAACTGGTTCCTGCCTCTGCTGAGCCTTCACTTTCTCTGGCATCAGCATCAATAGAAATTGATCTGTTTTCCAATGAAAACAAAAACTCAAAGACACAAAGACACCAAACCTTGGCTGTGCTAATAAGTGCAATAGGACAGCTCTAGCATCTGGAGCCAGGATGGGATGGCGGTGTGGAGCTGTCCCTGTCTGCCCACAGAGCTGCCAAGGCCCTGGAGATGCTGTCCTCCGCGCTCTGGAGAGTAGTGCTGAGCCCATTTCATTTTTCACCTGTATTCACAAGGGTTTGATATATGGGCTTGACCCCCAAGTTCTTCTGTGCTTTTGCAACAGGAGTTGGGAAAGGTCCTGGTAACATCTCAGAGAGAGACACAGATCCTTCAGAACCCTTCTTGGGGGATGTGGGGAGGAAAGCATCTTGTTGGTTTCATAATAAAATGTCCCAGAAATAAAATGCAATTTTTCAGAGGCTTTTTTCTTTTCTTTTAATCCTGATGTTTAAATATGAATAGATTCCACTTGGTTGGTGCTGTGGGTGTGTTTTATTAAATGCTGAGGGTTCACCTGTGCATGACACAACCACGTTTCTCTCAAAATGGATTTTCTAGCGCTGCGTTTTAAGAGCATTTGCTTTTTTGTCTCAAGCTTACGGCTTAGGATTTTGTGCAGGATTGGGGTTAGTCCTTGTAAAACGGTGCATTTAAAGTAATGCACAAATTAATAAAACCCTGAGCTTTTACTTGTCGCATTGTAGGTGCGTGTTGCCAGGGATTTTTCTTTTTTTTTTTTTTCCTCTTCTCATTAAAAACAAAGACATGAATGTGCTTAGGAAGCAGATCTGCTGGGATGCCAGCTTGGAAGGGTTGCATGTGGATACATTGGTCCAGCTTGTTGTCTGCAAATGTCCTGCTGCTGTTGCCCTGGGTTAAAATGGGGCAGGGGGGTCTGTGTCCCCCTTGCCATGCCCTGCTTGTCGCTGATGCCCATAATGAGCTGCCTGCACCTTCGCCACCCAGCTCGTTTGACCGGGGCCGCTAATCATTATTGAGCTTTGCTCAGCAGGATGCAGCGTGGTATCTGCCTGGCTGCTGTCCTTGCACCTGGAGACAGTGCCCGTGTCCCAGCAGCTGCTGGAGCCGGGGGGATTCCCTGTGGGAACGCCAGAGGCTTGGTGTCTGGGAGCTTGGTGAGGTCAGGGCAGGCTGTGCCCCTGTTCTGGATGCTGACCAGTAGCCCTGGCCTCTGTCCTTTGACTGATACCAGCATGTGGGTGACTGCTTTGGGACACCAGTCACAGGCATTCCTTGTTACTGGTGCTGTGTGGTGTTTCAGGGCTGGGATGCCAGGAGATACTTAGTGCTGTGCCTTGTGTGGTTGCCTTGATGAAGATGAGTGCTGTTTCAAAGGAGTGGCAAAGCAACAAATGGTTCCCGAGATAAATAAAACTTCCATTAATGAGCTACAGTGGCTTCGGATGCCAAATTAAAAGAAATGTGTCTAGAGGATGAAAAATAAATGCATTTTCTGTCTCACTCACTAATTCTCATCTCTTTTGACTTTATCATCAGAAAGACATTTTAAATTTTTTTTTTAAAGCCAGTTGTGTTTATTTTGGTAACAGTTCATTGGCTGCTCTGTGTACAGAAGCTTTCTCTTGAAAGTGCTGAAACTATATTAAAAGTGCTTTTGGCTGTCATCTTTTATTTTGCTTCTCCTTCGTTCTTTTCCCAAAGCTGGGTCGTTGCTATATCAAATGCTCTGAAACTGTCTGGTAGCATTTTCCCTGCGGTGCTCCGTATAAACTGGAAATAAAAAGGGAAGAAATTGCAGGATTTGGATTTCTGCAGCTTTTCCCCCCCCTGTGTGTATGTGTGTGTGTGTGTCCCATTGAAGTCTGAGCAGCTGTCTCCATCCACAGCCCGCTGATGGCATGCACAGATCTGCTTCTTGTGATTAAAAAGATAAGTAATACCCCAGTGTTTAGAGAGGGGCTGGGGGGTGAGTGAGCACCCAGGGAGAAGTGGTCTTTCCTCCTGCCTGCCCCTGCCTGCTTGGCCCAGTGACCAGGGGAGCTGGAGCCCCTGTGCTTGTCCCTGCTGCCTTGTGGCTTTAAAACCCAGCGGATGAAGCATCCCGTGCTGTTGGTGGTGGGCTGTCCTGTAGCAGCATCTCCACCCCGGGGTGGGCTCCTGCATCCTGCAGAGGCCCCGTGGTTTTTATTCTATTCTGAGGGTGTCGAAACATTTCGGTGGTGCTGCAGCCGCTCGCTACCGGCGTGCTTTGAAAAATGCCCAGCAAGTGTCAAGCATCTGTCTGTGAAGGGGGAGGAAATCCCCCCCGTTATTATTTTCTCCCGATTGTCCTCGCTTGGTGTGGCTTTGGCTATTATTGGTTTGTAAAATAGAACTATATATGACCTTTTATCTTACAAGAAATAGGTTAAGCCATTTTTAAAGAAAGTGGTGGAGTCAGCAGTGCTGCTAAGGAGCTGCTTTCGCATGGTTGATAGGCTGTGAAGCCGCTCAATGGACTTTGGTTTCAGAGACAATATCTGTTTAAATTAATCTTTGTCAGATACATGCCACTGCAGACAATTCAAATTCCATTTGCTTTCTGATCTCATAACAAAAAAGCACCTTACACTGGTTCTTTTATCGGAAAATTAACTTTTGTCTGTGTGTCCTGGAAACAGGGGTGGCATAAAATCTAGTTAAAAGGCTCTGTTATAGGAGGATTCTGTTTCTTTGTACAAGGCAGACTTTTTTTCCCCCTTCTTTCCCCTGCGTGCATTTAAAAAGAAGACGAGTGTTTGAGATAGATTAAGGAGAATGCCAGCAGATGGACCGATTCTGTTGTTGCTGCTGGCAACCATCTAAGCAGCCATTTTGAACAATGCTGATACCGGGGTACTGATAACACAAAGATGAGGATGGGATAAATATCCAGCTAGTCCCTTTCTCCCCGCCTGCTCCTCCTCCCTCCCTTTCACGCTGCTGCTGCAGCCCTGTTATTAGAGAACCTGATTGTTTCCAGAGAAATGCTTCATCCTCTTAGCTCGGCTGGTGGATGTCTAGCGTTGCTTATCTCCTTGATTTTCCTCATGGTTGGTGGAGATGCTGACAGATCAGCTTCTCCCAGGAGTGCCCACAGCATTGGTTGGAAGCAGAATGGGATGTACATCTGGGTGTTTTGCAGTAGCAATGCTCTTTTCCCTGCCCCAGTAAAGCATGGGGTGGTTAGTCCTTCCCTTCTAAGTGGAGACAGTTTTCCTTCCATCCTTGTGCACATTTTATGTGCTTAATTACAAAGTGGTGGGCATGAGATTGAGGTCTCCTTTATGCCAAAGCAATTAGCATGCGGCAATGATTGCAAATTGAGAGCATCCCCATTGCCTGGTCTCCTTATCCCTTTCTCCCACTCATGGCATTGTCTTGCTTTTGGGTATCTGGGTCATGTTCATCTCCTGGACCTGCTGCTCTTGGAGTTTCTTAAGGTCAGTACCAGTATCTCTTTGGCCTGCTGGATTTTTGACACTGGAATTGGTGGCCTTCTATATCTCTGTCTGGTTTCCCAGCTCCAAGGAAATAACCCTTTAACTGATGAAGAAAACCTAACTAAGCTTCATCTTTTCCTAGCAAACAACAAAAAGGCTGGTTTGTGTTTTGCAGTTGGGCCAGGATGAGCACAGGGCTGTTCTGGGAAACCTACTGGGCTTTGCCCTGAGCTCAGTGTGGTGTAACATGGTCCTGAATACGGGATCTGGAGAGTAGTTAGAGGATGCTGTGTAGCCTTTAAATGTTCCTGGAGCTTAAGGTGGGCAGCAGTAAGCTAGTGTGTTTCTCTTGCCTTGCACAAGTCTGCAGACCATGGGCTGAAACTTTCATCCATTGACCTTGCAGCACCTCTGAGAACTTTGAGTGAGTTGCAGCTCAAAAACTGCAGCTCTTGGTCCAGTTAAAACTTCCTTGGGGTTAAAAAATGCACAGATAAGTCTCAAATCTGTGTAGACTAGAACCATGGAACATATATCTAATTATACACAGTAGATGGAACTGTAAAGCAGCAGATGTAAGG
The DNA here is from genome assembly GCA_013399835.1 of Leptocoma aspasia. Lineage (NCBI taxonomy): Eukaryota > Metazoa > Chordata > Aves > Passeriformes > Nectariniidae > Leptocoma > Leptocoma aspasia. Next base: position 281,990 of record VXAX01000422.1, on the reverse strand, counting down.
ATTAAAAAAAGGAGCTGGGCAAGCATTTCTTGGTTTCCCTTTTTAATTTGTCCCTTGTGTCTGGTATGTTTGAGGCAAAAGTTCTTTTTTTTTTTTTTTTCTGTTGAGAAGTATCTTTTCTGTATTGAGTCCCCCATCTTTTAAGCCTGCCTTATTTGATCTGTAAGATGTGGACTTGCCGTATTTGAGGTACGTGCTAAAACAAGGAGTATCTGGCCTGAAAGTAGAAAAATCAGGCTGTAAGTTCCACTTGGAAATGTTGTCATGGTGTTCTGGGAAGTTGTTGAGGTCAGCTGAGCTCTCTAAAGACTTGGGCTGAGAAACTGCGGGTCTCGCTAGGTTGGGTTTGAGGTTAGCTGGCATCACTGACGGATGCTTTTAGTGCACTCAGAGGGCTTCAGTCCTTGTGCTGTTCCCAGCCACCTCCTTTTGTGGCTTCTGCCGTGTTGCTTCACCTTGGTTGGCCTCCTGTTGCATTAGGAGATGACTTCTGGAGACTGGAAAATGGGTGAGGGAAGAAGTGCCTGTTTTAAGCAGATACCTTCTAGGAAAGGTGATGACTGGGGCAATGGAGTGTGCTGTTCTGTCGCCTTGGCTCATGATGAGGTCAGACCTCAAAAGCTCTGGCAAATTTTGGTGGAGAGGAACTTCAACCAGTGCGTGACAAAGCATGATGGTGAACTTGGGTGGCTTCTGATGTGCTTCTGCTCACTTGCTACCTCTGTGGAAAATATTACTCACCAACAACAGGCACAAAGCAAGTGCTTGTGAGGATGACCAAGAATATGAGCAGTGGGATTTAGAGTAGTTGTAAGCTATGGCCTCTGAAATGGGGCAGAGTGGAGCTTAGCCCTGCTCTTTCCCTGACCCCCTGGATGACATGGAAAGGTACCTTGCCTCCCCTTTGCAGAGCTCTCCTCATCTCCTACTTCTCTTGAGTTTGACTCAGTCTGCTTTAGCTTCAAGGGACCCATCCCACTACATAACGTGCAGGTTCTTTGGCTAACCCTCCTCAGGAGTGCTTGATAGCTGCTAGCTTTTTTGAGATTGAGGAGTATGTTCAGTGGTTTATGAGGCTGCTGATTTCATCCTGACCACGTTGTTGGGGGCATATGGAAAGAGCGAGTATCTTCTTCTGCATCACTGTCTACTTTGAGTCACAGTCCTCATACAGCTCAAGCATCCATTATCTCTAAAATTCATTGCAGTGACATGGTTTGAAAGGTTCCCATGTGCTGTGCTTTGCTTAAGCTGGATGTTACTTGCCAGTGGCTCACAGTGGGCTGCCTTCCCTGTGGGGTATCTCAGAGGCAGAAGGGAACTGGAGGTGTTTTACAACTGGTGCTGTACTTGCTGGGAAAGGGTGCAGAGTGAAATTTTGCTCTTCTACCTTTCTGTCTGTGTTAAGATAAAAATTTGCTGTGACTTAGGCTCTGAAAAATCATAAAAACTTAGTAAAACTAGACAGGATAAAGATGAATGATTAGTTGTTTCTAGTCATGGCTCAGCTTCTCAAGTTTCCTTATAGAAAAGAGGGATGTGGAAGGATGACTTAATGGGGATTGATGCTTTCCATGAATGATGCATTCCCTGTATCTGAAGGAGGCACAGGGCACTGGTGATGTTTTCCCTTGCCTGCCTGGTTTTTGGCTTGTTTCTGGTGGCTCCCACCTCAGCCCAGAGCCTGTGGTGCAAACACTGTGGGAAGGCCTGATGCCCAGGAGGGTTTTTTCCCCCACCCATTCCCACACCCACACAGAGGTAGGCCACACCAAGGTTTCCTGGACTGAGGTTTGATGAACCATTAACCTCAAAATGCCCTGATAGGAAGAAAATGTTTCCAAGGCCTAAAAATCTTGCAACGCTCTGAAGTGGGAGTGGGAGCTGTGGTTTGCCTAAGCAACTTTTTGTGCTCCTGGCTGTGCTGTGAGCTGGCTGTGCTTTGTGGGTGCAAGGGTATGTTTGGGATCTTGCTGAGATGGGAAGGCAACCCTCCAGGGCTGGGTCAGCCAGAGGAGCTGCCTTCCAAGCAGATGTTGTTCTGGCGTGAGACTCAGCAGGTTTAAGACAGGATGTCCCTTTACTCCAGAGAGCTGAAAGTATTGAAATAAGTAACAGGCTGGGAATGTCTGAATCCAGTTACGAATTCCTGGGGAAGAGGATTTGGCAATGGCAGGATGTCTTGTGGGCAGGCTCTGCACTGGGGATGGGGAACGTACCTCGCTGTCCCGTGGGCTCTGCTGGGAGCCAGGCGCTGGCAGGGCAGCTTGGCTGCACGAGCCCCTTCCTCTTCAGGACAGTGCCAGGTCCAGTTCCAGTGCTGAAGGAGACCACTGCCCTCCTTGTCCATTGCTGCTTCTGTTGTTCAATGTGGGGAGAAGCACCTCACTGGAAAGGTGAGGGCTGTGGGGTCAGCCAGACATGGCTGTATGGGGCTGTGGTTGTTCAGCTGTGGTGTGGTGGCACAGTGAAATAGGGGTGTGGTGGCTCTCGGGAGGGCCCAGAGGATGACCTGGTGGCTGCAGTGTGTGTGAAACTGAAAGATGGGGCTGCCCAGGGAGGTAGGCACAGGGACACCCAGGTTAGGGGAGATTGATTTTACTCCAGAGCTGTGTTAGTGGCTGGGACTCAGAGCCTGTCCGTCACTGAGTCCCAGTGGTCACATTCCTGAGGGCTTTCCTAGAGCTGCCTCAACAGCACTGGTGACGCTGCAGCTCAGGAAGGAGCTGTGACAGCAGGATCCTGACCCTATTTTCATAAATAGTAACAGCATCTCTAAAGGCTTTGAGGGCTTGGTTGGGAACGGAACGGCTGGGTTCCCCTGTGTCTGGCAGTGGTCAGCAGCAGATGCTTGGGGAGGAGATTAAGAAGCAGGGCTGGAGCAGAGGGATGCTTCCCTGATGTGAGCAGTCTCTCCAGCCAAAGGGCTGCCCTAGCCCTCGGCTGCAGTGTGGATGCAGAAGGAGATGCTTTGTGACAGCAGCCCTGGCCCCACATCTCTTGAAGCACTGGGATTATCCCTGAGTCTCCTTGGGGCGTAGCATCCCTGCTGTGGGCATCAGGATGGCCCTGCCTGGCAAGGACTGCTGGCACTGCTCCGGGAGGCAGCAGTGATGCAGCACTGGTGGGGCTAAAGAGGCTTTTGGAGAGACCAGCAGTTCATCACCCCACTTCGATGCCATCCTGGATCTGCAGGCTGAGGTTTGGGAGAAGAAGCAAAGCTATTAAGAGCTGTGGATTTAACAGGGTGTGAGGAATGTGTGGTAAAAAAACTTGCAGTAGTGCCAGTCTCTATTCTTTTCCTTTCTTATTACAATCTTCTTGCTGGTTTGACTTTGCTAAATATTTTAGCGCTTCTCTAATTGTAGCACAAGTTAAATTCCCTGTGCTAATATTTCAACAGGGTTAGTGGTCTGGAGGCAGCTGCAAGTCTCTGAAGGGCTGCCTCATCTTGGGGCGTCTGCTGTGTGTGTCTGGCCCTCTCTGAGGCGCCCAAGGTTATCCATTGAGGAATAGCCCCTAGTGTAGGGGTATTTGCTGGAAAGAAGCAGAGCTCTTCAGCCTTCTGGTTGTAACTTTTTAACGTGTGGCTTGTTTGCTGTGGGCTGCAGTGGAATTGGTAGCCTGCTATGGAAGATGCATCCAGAGCTCTGGATGGACCTGCATGGATGGAAGCGGTGCTGCTCGGTAGCTCCAGACAGACACCAAGTCTGTGAGATCTCTTTGCCTCATGGGTTTTGGGCAGCATTACTGTATTTGGAACATGCAGCTGCTGTCAGGGAGTTGGGTGAAAGGTTTTCCTTAGAGCTCAGGAGGAAGTGTTTATTCTTTAAAAGGGTAACTTGGGGTGAGAGAGAAAGAAAGAGAAGCAGCCTAATCTTGAAATTTAAATACATTTAAAGATTCTTTCTGTTTAAGTTTGCTTCCTACCCTTGATCAGAAGGAAATGCTGTTAGCTACAGAGTGGAATAAATCGAGGGCACCCTTATCTGTGCAAGATAAATTACTATTGTTTAGGAAAGACACTCCAGGGATTGAAGAATTTAATTAAATACACAGGGATTATGAATATGCATGTAAATTAGACAATCTAGATATGACATGGCTACAACTGCAGGGAATTGTTCAAACTTAAAAGTGTAATCATTCTTTTTATCAGGGTATGGGGATGGGTAACAAATGAGAAGATTCCCTTTCCCATTTAGCTCTGCCTCGGCCGGTCTCAGGTCATTAAGCAGTGGGAATGACCCGTCGGGATCAGCCCTCCACAAGCCCGCGGAGATGATGCGCTGGAGCCTTTCTCCACCCTAATGAGCCGCTGCAGGAGCTGAGGGAGAAATGGGGGTTGTGGTGAGGGGCTGCCACTGCCATGACCCAGATAAGGGGTTTGGGGGGGTGGGGGATGTGATTTGCCTTCTGCTGAGCCAGGGGAGGAGAGTGCTGCGGGCAGGGTGCGCGCTGCAGGCTTGCTGCTGGCTCTCCTGGTACCTTCCCCGGAAAGAAGGATGCTCTCCAAAGGCATGGAAACATACATACTGTGGTTTCAGAGTGTCGTCCTAAAAATCATGGGGCTAGGGAGTGAAATTACTGATTGGTCAGCTTTTCTGCCATTTTCTGGTGGTTCTATAGGGGTGCCCTCCTCCAGTGTGATCACTGCTGTCTAGAAAGCAGTATGGAAATGACAAAATTGTTTTTTGGAGACTAAGATCAGTGTGAGCAAGAGTCAAGATTGAAATATTTCTTAAAAGTCAAACGACCTGAGGAATTTACAATGAAATGTGGGAATGTGCTCATGCTGCCCTCCCTGCCAGGTCTGGACTCTTTGTAGCATTCTGCTGATGTGCTGAGCCAAGGCAGGTTCTTCAAAGGACATTAACTGCAGTATATGGTGCTGCCTTGAATGTGTTTAATTTGCAACTCTTAGAGGTGACATCTAATAACAATGCAGGGAAATATTTTTCTTTTTTTCCCCTGCATCTCCTTTGTTTGACTTCACCTCCATCAGCTCGGTTTCATTGTTCTGCTAAAATCAGATTTCTCTCTAGTTTGAGTCCAGGACCTGCAGGTGAAGAAATAAATTGCTACAAGCCCCCCAACCTGTGAATTATTTGTAATTTTTAAAAGAGGCAGCGAAACGTGGACATGATCTGACTTTGAACTTGACTTGTTTTTAAAAAGAAATAATAGAAAGGCTGGATCTTGACTAGCTGCTTTCCTTCACCTTTCAGTTTTTTGCTTTTCAGTTGTCCAGAGATGGATGAGATGGATCTGTTCTGATGGCAGGTCCCCATCGGGACCCCCACAAGCCAGGGGCAGGAGCAGAGCTGAGCCCCTGGATGGCTTCCCTGGGGACCTGGGGGTGATCTGTAGGGCCAGACCCAGGTCTGCTCTGGGTCAGCCCTCCACGGGTGGAGCATCAGCTTCTCTCCCCTCCTCCAGCCCCATCGAATGGAGGGCTTATGGTAATTAGGAGCTCAGTCCCGTCCTGTTTGAGCCACGTGGGAACAATTCCTATTTATCACTTTGAAAAGTGGTTGATTTTCCAACCCTTGGCTCATGGGTTCTGATTAAAAAACAACAAGTAAAGAAAGCCCCCCACATCTGACAATGTGAAATATTTAAAGCCTCCACACGGCACATTTTTTCAAAAACCTTAGAAGACCTGCTTTTTATTTTTGTCAAGGAAAAATATAATAGGAGAATATTTGTATGGGTGCACAAGTGCATCGAGAGATTTGAACCTTTGTAGTAAAGTATTTCTAATAAAAATTTAATGTCCTCAAGACAGTGTTATGGCAGCTCATTACTACTAAAGGTCATTTGAAGAGTATTGATCCTAAATGTTACAGCCGAATGTAAACTTTGACTGTTACAGTTATTAATGTGTATTTATGATCTATGGGATATGTGTAAAGGGAAAATGAGAATCTAAACGGTATGGTGAGCTCATTTGCTTCAGGATTGCCAAAGGCTGAGTTCATGCAATTCACCTCGGTTTTAAGCATGTCTGTCATCTTTGTGTTACATGGATTGAACCTTATTTATTTTTATTTTTTTTAGCTGGAAAAATCCTTTAGTCCTGCCCTAGAAAAGGAATACGTTCTTGAATTTTTGGTCATGCCCATGACACAGCTTGAGCTTTCTATCTGTGCCTAAATGTATATTGGGGAGCAGTGTTTTGCATTCAGCTTTCATGCTGACACAGAAGTACCAAGGGCTGAACTTTGTGTGTGACTGAGTTGCAAGCATAAGTAGGAGCTCTGAGGAGCATGAATCTACTCTGAGTGTAATTAGAAGGTTATGCCACTGAAAAGCAATAATTTTTTATTTTAATTGAATTAATTAAAAATGTTAACATTGTATACTGAGAGAACAGGTGGTACTATATTTATATTTTTGCTATACTGTAATGCATCTATGTTTGCACACCTGAGGTAGAAAGCCTGTATTCACAGGGAATTTTAAGGCTCTTTGTATTAAAAAAAGAGAGAAAAATAGACAAGAAACCTGTGGTGGTAGGAGGAAGATAAACGGTGCTTGTGATATTTCAAAGTCACATTAATCTTTTTTTCTTCCTTTTTTTTTTTCTTTTTTCTTTTAATGTATTACTTTCTCCAGGGAAATTGTCTCCTCATGACTGCAGCGGATTAATGTGCACAGATCAGCTCCTGCATTATTTTCCTGTTTTGACAGAGTGGTGATTTTTATATGCACGTCCCTTTCTGCTGAGATTTCAGCTCATGTTCTTGGAGTTTGAAAGAGTTCCCTGCCAAGGAGTGGCACGGAACAGGGAGCAGCTGTTCCCATGCACGATGTTAGCAAGGAGCTCTGTGGGTGCAGAGGCTGTGGGTTTGGTAGTGAGCATGGGAGCCTGGTGGAGGTTGGTGAGGGTGAGTACCCACAGCCAGATCCTGCTGGATGTGCTGGGACTCATGGCACAGGGTGCTCTGCCTGTGGCCAGAGGATGCTGATGTGGTTTGGTGAGGATTTGGTGCTGGTAGCAAGGCATGGGCATCCAGGAGTACAGAGGAGCCAGTTTTAGATGGGTTTGTGACTGTACTGGGAGTCCTTCAAAAAATCCTGCTGCTCTCCAGGCTTGTTGATGTCAGCTTATTAATTTTAAATTGCAGTTAAATATATGTTTTTCTGGTGATCTCTGGTAAAGTTTTGCTTAAACCAAAAAGCGACAACTGAGCCAACTCTGGCAAACCTATGGGAATGGGACAGGTTTGGCCTTTCTTCTCTCTCTGTGGCTCCCACAGTATCTCTGGGCACAAACTTGAACATTGCATTTCTGATGATCATTGCATCCTGTTTTTAATGGTTTGTCTAGACAGTGCTGACATAACTATGAAAATACTTTGGTGACCTAGTCTAGAATTAGTGCACATGAAGAAATCAGCCCTCGCTTCTGATGTTTGCAATCAGTTTGAATGAGTATACTGTAGCACAACTTAAGAGGGAGGCAGATTTGGAGTTGCTCCAAAGAGCAAGTCGTGAGCAAAACACATCCAAACAAACCCATGTGGTAAATATGCATTGTATAGGGAAAATACCAAAATGCAGGTTAGCCACAGCTTGCCTTGGAACTGTGTGACAGGTTTGTGGAGTCTGGTGTAAGGCTGGAGTTCCCCCTTGGTTGGCCCAAAGTATTTCTGGGAAGCACATAACCCAAACTCTGAACTTGGTCTGTGTGATATTGTGCCCTGTATTTGGAGAAACTTCGTCAGCATAAAAACAATGTGTTCCTTCCAAACATCAGCTGTATTGTTGGCAATGCCTTGGATTAGGAGTTTGTAAACTTTGGGACCAGCAGTGTGTCCAGTCAGTCAGCTCAGAAATAGCTGGCACATCAGTGCTAGTGACTCTCAGCAGTGTAATGGCACTGGACTTCACTGGGCCTGGACTTGAGTCCAGTTTGTGTAGCAGCCCCCCCCCCCAGAGTGTGTGACCTGCCTTTAGATTACTAATCCCAGGTATTTTAAGATAACATAAGCCTCCTGAGCTGCAGGGACTGTGTGGATATTTCTACAGACTCTCTCCAAAGAAGCCCATGTCCAGTCATTTGCTATGGTGAGGACTTGGACACCCTGGAATAAGGGTGTAACTGGAGAAGTCCTTGTTTGTAACATAGCAACAAAGCTGTGGGAAAGATGTGGTTTTGGTGGGGGTATGTAGTGCCATCTTCAATGGGATTGGTAGCCTTTGAGAGCTGGATTGCTGCCCTTGGAGGGGACAACAGCACATTCCCCATTCCTGCAGTGTAAACATGGAAAAAGGGGGCAAAATATGAAATGTTGAGTTCATTTGCAGGGAAATAAATGACATGTAAGAGGGAGTCTGACAGAGCAGTATAATGGTTCTGTGCTTCTTGCATAGTTAGGAGGCACTTCCCAGATGTGGGAAAAGTGTTTGCTACCCCCAAGAACTCCATTTCTGTGTGGGAACATGAAAAGGTTTCCAGGCAGCATGAACAGAGAAGGGAGAAGAGGACAGACAGGGTGTGTACAGGGGTTTAGCTTTCTTTAGGGTTGAAGGAGAGGGATGGCAGTGCAGGTGGAGCCAGGAGCAGTGCCTTGTGCCAAGCTCTTTGGGGGCTTGTGGGTTTGTAGACATTCAGGATGGAGAAGTCCCTTTGGGTGGCAATGGAGTCCATCCTGTCAGCATGAAGTGTTGCTTTGTTTGCCCAGCGGCTGTTTTTATTCTTGGATTGCCATGTGGAAAACATTGGGGCTGCAAGTGTCTTGGTGGAGAGGGGCAGGATCAGGAGCCCATGAGTTGGGCAGTGAGCATAGGGCGAGGGCTGGGGTATCTGTGATGTGGGAAAGTGTTCCCTCTGGTGTGCTGTAGGATTTATTGGTGCGAATGCCTAAAAATTCTCCTCTTCTTCTGCCTGGAGGAGCCCTAGGGCAAGCAAGAATGAAGAAAGATGGCCAGTGAAACCTGTGGATGTGACCTCAATCTAGCACTGAGGAGAGCTGGAAAGGTCTCTCAGGTTGGTATCTGCAAGAAAGAGATGTGTAGACTTTATTGAAGAGGGCAATTAGGGATTTGAACAGCTTTCTGAAAATGAGAGACCCCTCCTGCTGAGGATGGTTGGGGGTTGTGTGCATGGTGCAGCACCGACCCTGCATTGTCCAGGGGAATGTGGTGAATCCAGGTCCATCTCCCTGCTGCCCTCCCTGTCTGCACTGGCATCTCCCTGTATGGGGACAGCAACAGGGTGGAGGTGATGTGCAGATGTGTGCAAGACCCAGTGTGCAAGGGCTTGATGCCTGATGATGGTGCAGTGGCTTTCTGTGCCCTTGAGCCTTTGCAGAAGCACCATCGCAATAACCAAAGGCAAGCAGTCATGGCATTTCGAGGCCGGTGGGGAGGCTGGCCTGCCTGCCTGCTGCTGGTGGAGGAGGTGTTTCATGACTACCGTTAGTTACGTGCTTCGAGAGGGAGGAAACAAACCTTTACTGAATTGGAAACCTTGTGAAAAGGTCACACTTCTGAAAAGCTGCGCATTTTAAGACTCCTCAGCTCTGCAAAGCTGCCTTTGAACTGGAAGAGTGGGAGTTTAACACCCTTGCGACAGCTCTGGGCGTATTAAACCCACAAAGCAGGAGCTGGAACCAGCCATGGAGTTAACTCTTACCAAGTGCATGGCCTCAGGAGGGGAGAGAAGCCTGGCCCTGCTAGGTCTCCAAGGAGAAGCAGCATCAATGTGAACCCAGACCTTCTGCCACACATCAGAGTGTCCACTTGGGAGGGAAATGGTGCAATTGGGGAAAACTCCTGTTGTTACTCAAAATTAGTGGACATGTGAGGATATGGCTTCCCAGGAGCTGTGCTTCTCCGGTGCCAGTGGAAAGAATTAGGTTTTTAAATTAAAAGATAGGGTAAATGTATTTCTTCTTGGGTTTGGTTGCTATGTTATGTTCAGTCCCTTTTGTCTTGGAGACTCCCATGTTAGTAATTTATTTATATGTAATAATAATGCCTTTTTCCTGGCTCTTCTTCTTGGTCTCTTTGGGTACCTGAGACCTGTTTCTTCCTTGTTCCTCTAAATAGCCAGTTTCTCAGAGTGCCAGCACCATCTCTTCCTGTATCTTTTCTCCTTTGCTGTAGGAAGGTTTGCTCACCCCGATGAACAATGGTAGAGAAACCACTGTTTATCATTCACCCAGCTATTAGCATAGGTAAAATGTTCATTACTGGCTATTAGTTTGAGACTGTAGGTGCTAATGGCTCCATTCCAGAGAGCAGCAGGCACTTGCAAAATCCCACTGGTGAGCAGAAATTGATTGCTATTGATGGATCAGTCTGGGAGCACCAGCCGGATGTTTTGAAGAGGATTTAATAGTGCTTACAGGGCAGCTGGTCCCTCCTTATCTTTTGGACTCTTTTGAAGCTTACAGATAAGGATCCCAGGCCCTGTCCCTGCCAAGTCAGGACCCCGCCAGGTGTGCTGGGCATGGGTGCCCACACCCTCTCAGCTGGAAGTTGGGTCTCCTCACACAGGGGTGTGAATGTCTCAGCAGATGCATCCTGCATGCTAGTGAAGTGACTGGAGCCTTCCTTAGCCACTGAATTCCCTGAGTAGCAATTCTTTGCATCCCCCGTGCAAAGTGAACTGGAGAACTGCAGAGAGAACGTTTGCTGCTGTGGATCTGGGTCATGGTATTTCTGGAGAACTTGGTCTTTTGTAGTCATGCTCTAGCTGAAACTGGTCACCTGCTCTTCATTGCTCTGTGTAGATGCTTTGGGAATGTGATGTGCATTTTCCTGACAGATGTTTTTGTGCAACCACAAGTCCATAACTGAGCTAAGGCAGCAGTGAGCCTGCAGATGGTACAGGTTTTCATAGCAGTGTCTGTAGGCAGCAGGAGAACCTGCAAATGCTCAACTGGCCATCTGAAAAAACAGTTTCCTGTTGTCTGTGGTCTGCTCAGGCCCAGAGGCTGAGTGATCTTGCAAATGCAGTATCCCACCTCCACTTGTAGTTTCTTTTTCCTGTGGCTGGTCCAAGGGAGACTTTGACGACATTCCCAGTGGGTGTAAAGTATCCCCTGCTGCTGTGCCCTCTCCATTCCTTCTCAGCTGAGACATGCCTCAAGGTCCTGAAAGAGTGGGACAGGATTGAGAGAACAGGAGATGCTGCAAACAGAGTATGCTGCTCACGATGTAGCCTGATGGCTTATGGTGTTGGTGAGAGCTCAGGGCATTGGGAAGAGTACAAGGAAGGGTGTCTGAAGTGAAGACCTGCTTAAAACCAAGAGAAAAGAAAAGCAAGGAGTATGAATGGATGGAGTCCAAGCAAGTTTGACCTCTGCTTGTCTGTGCCCAATATCTGAACCACCGGGCACCATGTCCAGTGGGACCTCTGACTCCTGTGTGTGAGCTGACGTCATTTCAATTAAATTGTGCCTGCCTGGCTTGGATCCTGCTGGCATAAGGGATTATTTTGAAGACTCATCTGTGCTGCATAGGCTCTGGTCTCACTGCTTCTTGTATCCAGTATAGGTTTTCCCACAGTACATTTTCACTTCCCCCCACCATTGGCAGTTGCCCTATCTTTTCCTGCATCCCAGTGAACGAGGTGGGAAGCAGGTCTGGGAAAAGACAGGGTGAAATGCCTGGCTTTGGGTACCCCAATAAATACTGCCTGTGTCTGTGTGAGGCTGGGACTGTTGCTTGAGGGTCAAGCCATGGCAGGTGAACGCTTCTTGCAAGTTAATAAATCAATGGTGTGCCTTTCCAGGCTGTGTGGTGCGGGCCAGGGAAGAATTCTTCACAGCAATGAGTCACCTGTTTGTGGCCCTCTGGCAGAGGGACTGCTGTGCTGCCTCCAGTCTGCAGCCCTCCCTGTTCAGACACCATCGGCTGGAGAAAGTGCTGATGCAGCCTGCAGTGTCTGAAACAAGCCCTTGCCATCTGCCTCCCTGATGGAGTTGGAGCAGCTTCTTTTTTTAACCTGAGTTTGCTGAGTCTTGACTAATTAGCTGCCTTTGGAATTTGTAACACAGAAAAATGCCTGCTAAGTTTGGGATGGAGTGGGGGTGCTAGGGCACTGTACAGTCACAGGTTTGTTTTTTTTTTTTTTTAAAGGCAAGAAGTCTAATTAGAGCAAAACCAGATATGCAGTAGTCTGATTGGCTTGATTTCTAAATTTGAACTCCAATGGCTTTGCTGTTTTGAAACTCAGTGAAAGTGGCAATTTCTCTAAACTGTGGCCTTACCTGGTCCAGCAGTTCAGTGTGTTTCCTTAGAGGAGGGAGGTCATGTCCTCTTGCTGGTTTGTGGGGTGGCAATGAGCTGGAGGAGTCCCCTCAGTGTGCCAGTTTTGGAGCAGGTTGTCAGCGTGATGGGAGTGGGTGCGAGGTGCATGGAGATGTCCATGGTAGGCTCATGCTGTGTCCCAGGTGAGGCCTGGCTGGAGACTGTGTTCCCTTTGCTGAGGATGAAGATGGGTGCTTTAGGGGTGATCCAACTGGAGAGGGAGGGTCCATGAGCAGTTAGGACAGAGGGTTTTGTTGCTTTAGTCCAGAGTAGGACAAGATGAATCGAGACTGAGGTGGCTCAGGGTGGTTCATCTTTCAAGACTTCTTCTGTCTGTATGACCCACAAGGGTTCAAAGACACATCTCTGCTCCATCTTGTGATCCCTCGGCAGGAGTGATTTGGAGTGTGGTAGGGATGTTTCTAGGTAGGGGAGGAAGTCCACTTGCTGTGGGAAGGGGGCACCATTCACCCTGATGTTGGCCCCAGACTCACATAAACAGTATGCTGAAGCAGCCTTTGCTGCTTTGAAAGGAGATCAGCGTGTGAGGTCCATCTGGCACTTTAAACAAGTATGTTTATTTCAAAGTGAGCAGGCTTTTTTGATATTTAGGGTTGAATTGCCTGTTTGAACCCATAACAATCCTCACTGCTCTATCCTGTTGCTCTAGATCTGCTGTTGCCAATGGGCAGGAGGGCACTTCAGACCGGGAAGGGTGATGGAATTAGTTTTCCTTCATTCTGGGCCCAAGAATTCATCCAGTCTTATCTTAACGCAGATCTTCAGCTCGTAAACTGGAGTGACAATTAGATGATGCCTGGGCAGCAAACCTAATAAAAGGCCAAGCAGAGCTGATGTTTCACCCTTGCCAGCAGAATAGCAGACTAGCTAGCTGAGACATCCATTCTCTAAACAGCTTTGGCATCCAGACATTTCACAGCAGCTAAAATAGATAAGCTCTTCTCCATTTTGACCATTGTGAGATGTCTTTGCTATGCTGAGGGAAGTCCTGGACCTTGCTTCCCTGGCTGTGAGCTGCTGTTAGGAGCTGATGCAGATCCCAGCTCCTTTTCTTGATGCTCTAGCCTGTGGGCAGAGGGAAGGTGCTCTGCCTCACTGAAGGCTTGAGAAGAAGAGGAACGCTCAGTCTTCAGTGAACCGCCCTTCTCTGCATTTCCTAAGGCCTCACTTTCTCACCTTTCAGATCTCCTCCTGGATTTCTGTGAGAAACTCATTCTTTTTGGGAATAGACTCTTAATATTTGTCCTTGTGTCTCTCTGCCTGTAGGTATTGGGTTCCTAGCAGAATTTCCTCTTGCAATCACGACCCCATGTTGCAGGAGGATCTATTTTGATGCCCCTGCTTGCCTGGCATCTCAGGAGACTTGGGGATTGCCAATTGCTTAGCACTTGCCTGTTTGCTGTGAATCTCCTGCAAGCAGCATGATGAAGGGTAGATCAGTGAAGTTCTGTGCACTGCTGCTCTATGAGGGTGCCCCACTTAAAATCATGGGGATACTGTGGCTGTAGAAACTGTTTCTTTCTGATTTAATGCTCACTTGATGTTCTGTTGTGTTTTATTAATTGCAGCCACCCAAGAGTTGAGTGGGGTGGACTTTGCCCTTCAAGGTTGGGATGTTGGTGCTGGTGGGACTCATTTGTGTCCCAGCTGCTTTCTTCCCCATCTGGTGACTAAACAGGTTGGAGGAGACAGTCCATTCCCCACAGTCTTTAGCTGGTGAATTTTGCTCTGGACTTCCATTCTGTGCCATCGGACAAAGAAGGGGAGCCTGTACAAATGCAAAGTGAAAACCTTGTCTCCTGCTGTTTTTGAGAACTTGCCTGTAATTATGCATCCCTGCTGTGGCAGGTTAGGTTAGACAAAACCTACACCTGGCAGGAATATTAGAAGACAAGAAGTTGCAAATGTCTCCAACATCAACTTCCTGCAGTACCTTTTAGCTTGGCCTGTCAGCTGTTGATTGGCAGGAGGTATCAGAGGAACACAAACATGTTTTGCTGATGCTCTTGTGGCAGGGATTTAGTATCCTTCATTCATTCACTTCTATTTTTGTAGTTCAGTCTCTTTGTTCAAATAGGTTTTTCTTGCTCCCCATCTCCTTCCTTTTTCCACCTTTGCCATCTTTGTGTTTTCTGTCCTGTCACAGTGGCTGTGGTCTGAGGGCCTGAAAATTAGAGGATTACCCTAAAGGATCTGCAGAAGTAGTCAGGCTAAGTAATCCCAGCCTGTTTTCAGGTGGCTGATGTTCATTCTGTGGGAGTGCATCTCCACAGGAAAAATGTACAGAGATCTGCAAACATAAAAGGGTTGAAAATGTTGTGTTCCTGTCTCTTCAGCTTCCCAGGGTGACCAATCCAGCTGGGCAGTGCAGGGAATAGCCTTGTAGAAAAGTGGGAAGGATGTGGGCTGCCTGAGGTAGCACCAAGGTTGAAAAGTACCCAGCGCATCAGAAACGTAGCAAGGATTTTTTTTTTTTGCCCCTGAAATCTTTGTGCTTTAACCAAGTACTGGACCAATATGTTCTTTAAGATGCAGAAGCTCAGAAGATGACAAATACTCCAGGACAGTGTGTGGTGAGCCCCTGTGGGTAAGATTGAGGCTCGTGATGGCTACTTTGACTAAGCTGGTGGCAAAGCCCATAATGGGAACAGAGTGGAAGATGCCAGCTCTTGCTTTTCAAGCATACCAGTACCAGGTGGTTCCAGTTCTCCTCAGGGTGCCAGGAGCTTGGCTTTCTGCTTGTGATGGTTAATGCTGCTGCAAAAATCACATTCTTGGTCACTTGGGAATTGTGATGCAGTAGTGTCTCCAAAATAATAAACGGCTTTGAAACTCGGAATGAACAAGTGTTATAGATTACGCTTCTCCCCCACTTTCTTCTTTTTGTCTAAACCAAATGCATATTGCAGAACTTAAAAAATATACAGTCTAATCTCCCTGAAACCTAAAACCATTGATCTTTCCTGTAGGCCTTCATGAATGTGTTTTATTTTTGCAGCATAGCTGTCATCTTGAAGATCAGTGATTAAAGTAAGGCTTTTTTCCCTAAAACCCCATTTTTATCTGCTGATGAAGCTGTGGTGAAGCGTTGAATGGGTGCAAGATTCATAGCAACCCTTGTATCAGGAAGCAGAAATTAGCTGTGTTTGTTTGCCACCACATACCTACCTCACCATCAGTGCCCTTGGTAATGTTTATGTTACATGACCATAATGTTCTGGGAGTGGGGGGAGAAGAAAGATGCTTTGGGTTGAGAAAAGGCTTGGTTGCATATAAATTTTTTTTGTTTGAAGCCCATCCAAACAAAACCAGTTTTTAAGCTATTTCGGGCTGTGAGAAAGTATGCTCTTCTCCTGCAGAGATGTAGATTGAGTGTTAAAATACTCAGCTGATGTCCTCACAAGGACCAAATCACTGGGAAAGAAGACAAACCAATTAAATGCTGGAACGAAATGCTGGTTCTCCTTGGCGGAGAACCTTTGCCTGTGTGTGATGTGAAACTGCTATAAAATACGTAGAGGTACATTGGCAAAGAGGGAAGAATGCCAGTTGAGGGTTGAAGAGTGGATCCATGCCATTTTGCGCTGTTAGGATGTCATCACACATGCACAAATCTGCTCATGTCATAAATTGGCCTCTTTGATCCTGTTTCTTTCCAGAAAATGAAACAGAAGCATGTGTCCCAGCTGGGAGCAGAGGAAGTGGGTTTTTGGAGAGTTCTTGTTCCAAACAGGAGAAGAGCTTATGTACAATGGACTGCATCTTAAGTTTGCACATTTGACACTTAACATCTGTCCAGCATACAGCTTGGTTGTGTAAGGTGTCCTGCTTAATAACCAGGGGAAAATACACAGTGCTAAGACTCATCCTTCCTGTCTCTTGGGGTGGACATGGGATACTTATCCCAATAACATGCAAACTCATGTTTGGTGGCTTCAGGGGCTTTCTTCTTGTTGGAGCCTTTGCTTTTAAGAAGAATTTTACTTGATTGTACCTTGCATTTGTTCCTTAAGTAGATGCCTGATTTCTCTGGGTCTATCAGGATTTTCAGCACAGAGACTAGAGACGTACCAGGCAGAACAGGTAGGACAGTGGTTAAATTGATCGTAGTGATCTGTAAACATAACCTTGCCTTCCAGGTATTTACATAAATAGAAATCAGAGTAAATATTTGTGTTAGGATAGACCCTGCCATTATGCCAGCTGATCTACAGGCTCAGGAAGAGACATGTCGCCTGCCAGGGTCATCTTGGCAACGTTAAGTGGGTGCAAATGTTCCTGTTTACCCTCAAGGTCTTGGGGTAGATTTCTTTTTTAAACATTGTTGAATCAGTTGAATGTTGGGGTGGTTTATTTTTTTTTTCCCCTTTCAACTTTGAGATCAGAGTTATTTGCCCTCCAGATTAAAACCCAGCTTTGGAAATGAGAGTGAATTTATGGAGTGTGGTGCATTTTAATTAGAACATTTAATTAGGAGAGAATTCATGAGAGTGGGTCTTGTTTTAAAACGATCAAAGATGTTAAATGAAAACAAAAGGGAAAAAATTATAGAGAAGCATAAAAGATTTATTTTGGGTATCTTCTCTACTCATCAAAGGAGATCACCTTCTGTCCTGTGCTTTTTGTTACAAAAATAGCTGAGGTGCTGCCTGATTTCTGCAGGTCGATGTTGATCTCTCTTTGTAATTAACTCTGAAAACAAACTGTGCAGTTGGGAGGGGAGGGAAGTGTGTCAGCAGGCTGCTGAAAATCGCTCAGGTGTGTGAAATGGCTCCACCGTCTCACCGCTGACTGCCCAGGAAATAACGCTGTGGATTTCTCGCTGGTGTTTAATGTCTGTGTCGTCTCCTCGGCTCCATGCTGACAGCTACTTTCCATGTGTGGCAGATCAATCTCCTGAGACTTTGGCCCATCTCCTCTCTGAGCTGCATTAGCATCTCCTTGCTTTTGGTATCAAAGCACGAGCAGCCAGTGTGGGCATCATGTTATTCTGATGGGCAGTGAGGGAAGCCAGGAGATGGTTTTCTTGACAAACTACTTCAGTCTGGCTGTCTGCAAGCGGCAGATCATGTTAGGTACTGATTCCTGCTCAGGTATGTGCCTTCACAGAGATTTCCAGGGAAGCTTAAAAATCAGCATCCCTTTGCAAACCTAAAATACAAATCTCTATTTTTAGCGTAGAGCAAGATCTGGTGTCCTCAGGAAATGAAGTCACTGACTTCACTGCATCACCCGTTTCTGCCATGGAAACAGTTGGTGAATTAATGCAAGTTTTGAACAGGTTTAACAGCCATCCTCCTCTTCAGAGAGAGGGGTGGGAGGAACATTTTCTATTAAACTCAGAATTGTTGTCTTAAGTTATTAATTCCTTGCATCCTAATGTATTTATCTCTGGCTGCTGTGAGGAGTAGAGAGCTTTGAAATCTTCTTAGCTCCAAGGGTGCTTTCTGCACCAGAGAACAAAGAAGAAGCATCACTTCAGTAGGACACTACATGGATGTAAAGACTATTTTACATACAGCATGTGATTGTGTACACACATAGACACTCCAAATACACAGCATGGCCAGAACCTTGCTGTGGTTTTGAGGGTGTGCAGGTCCCTGTGTCCCTCAGGACCATGCCGTGTGTGACGTGGGTTCTGTGTAAATAGGGCATGCAGCATCTTGAGCTTCATCTGGGTGAGGTCAGGACCATCACTGGCTGTGACCAAGCTGTCCTGGCTGTTTGGGACTGAGACAGAAGGATGAGGAACTAGGATGGTGGCAGTAGAGGCTATAGACCCTCCACACCAACACGCAGTCCTCATCTCTCTTTCCCAGGTGTTATAGCAGCAAGAACATTTTGTCCTAAAAATCCAGACTTCAGGACTTGCTTTTACAAGGAACAGGATTAGATTTGGGATATTTTTGACTCCTAAGTGGTTTTTGCATTTGGTTTGATTCTCTGCCAGCTTTGCTGTGGATCTCC
This sequence comes from Leptocoma aspasia, assembly GCA_013399835.1. NCBI lineage: Eukaryota > Metazoa > Chordata > Aves > Passeriformes > Nectariniidae > Leptocoma > Leptocoma aspasia. The sequence goes on along the minus strand of VXAX01000422.1, from coordinate 263,732 downwards.
CTTGATACCCCATGGCTGATAGGAGCACATTGCAGGGTGTGGTGTCTCTATGCAAAGCACTCACCTGCCCGTGGAGCACGTGGGTGTGACCTGCAGTGATGGGCTGTTAGTTCAGCCACGTGGCTGTGAACAAGGTCCTCTTTGGGACTTTTTCAGTCTGTGTTGTGCGGTTGGCCACACTTTCTGAAGTTGTTTCCATCTCCAGTTGCTTGAGTTCACTCTTGGCCAAGAAAACATCATGTTGCTGAAATTATAAGCCAGGATCGTACTATTTATGTTGGAGGAACGGCACAGTTTACATAGACGGGCTCTTTGCAAAATCAGCTTACACTGGCTTTAGCAGTTGAAGTGAACAGCTGTGTCAAGTTAGAGATGCTGAAAGGGAGTCCAGCTCAAGAGCAGTGTCCTTGTCCAGCATGACAGTAGGCTCTTGGGGAGGGGTTGTTGTTTTTAACTGGGTTTTGCCAGGGTTCAAAGCAGGAGTGGTTTGGGACAGGGGTCTGAGTGCCACATTCCCCAGGAGGAGCCAGGATCCTGGGGGCCTGCTGTTTTGTTTACCCCCATCCCAATGGTGAATAACAGGCAGGGTCCCCCTGTCTTCATCCAGATTGTGTTGAGCAATGCTGTGGTGCTGGCTTGATGTTTCTGGTCTTGCTGGAGGGCAAGTGTCCTTGGTGTGGGTTTCTGCACTCTGCTTTTCAACTCTCCTTCACTATGTGTGAGCCTTGGGCTGCCCCCCCCCCCCACCCTTNCCCCCCCCCCCCCAGCCTTGCCCTGTGCCCTGAACCCCCTGAACTGGAAGCAAAGATGAGTTAAAGCTTGAAAATCCCTGGGAGTGGGTACTGGGAGCTGGAGGAGATCAGGCTCCCCTCTGATCTTGACTCTGATGTGAACCGGTTTTGATACACTAGTTTTATGGCAGGATCTGGAGGGTGTTGGGACATCTCAGTCTATGTGTGGCATATGGCAATGTGTGGGAAGGTGATGGATATTTTGGACCATGGGATTTACCATTACCAGCTGGTAAAAAGGCAGCTGTTGGGCAGATGTGTCCTTTTTTTGAAGTGGTTTGAAGGGTCTGTTGTCCCTTAAAGCAGGGAAGCTCTGTCTAAATGCAGCTGCCTCTGGACGTGAATGGTCCCAAAATCCCAGCTAGTTTTTGCAGTGTGAGCTCAGGTTTCCAGGAGCAGGTCTCCAAAGGAGCATCAGCATTGCCAGAGAAGCCAGCTCCCTCCCACAGATGCTTCCCATGGCCCAAGGGCTGGAGAAGGCTCACACACTCCTTTCCCTTCCAGCCTTGGAGCTGCTTTGGACAGGACTGACCCTCCATGTCCTCCTGGTTCCCTGCTGGCACCTTTGCCCAGCAGGGATATGTTGAGTAAGGGAATACTTTCTCACACCTGGTGGCATGTTTTTGCCACAGAAGCTGTTTCTCTGATGGGCATCACACTTGTGTTTGTAGGGAGCAGGCTGGCCAGGGTCTGGAAATAAGCATTTTTAAGGCAGTGAGGGAAGGAAGATATTACAAATATGATTAATGGCAGTGGGTGTGTATCTTAAAACTTATTTTAGTTGTTATTTGATCTTTCTCCTGCAAACTCAGCAGCTGACTTCTGCAGAAGATAAACACATGGGAGGAGAATGAAGAGAGGCTCTTTGGTCTTCAAAAGCAATTAAGTGTTGAATGTCTGACTAGAGACATCTTGAAGAGGCCCAGACTTCAGCAGGAGGGTGTTCATCCTTTTCTGTAAAGCAGATCTCATTTAAGGGCTCTCAGATGGACAGCAGCAGTTGCAGGTCACTTGGACAAAGTGTGATTCCTTATGGTGGGGGATGCATGGGGCTCTGCTGGTCAAAGGCAGCTCACACCAGGGCCACATTCTGTCATATAATCTATATTTAGGTTGTGTTTTACGTTCACTGCTATTGCTTCAAAATAGTTTAAAATACAGCTGATGTTGATAGAAGTTGATGAGTGTGATTGGAAGTTTGGGTCCTGGTGACCCTGAGCAGGTGCTCATGGTGCCACAAGGTCTCTGAGAAGGTGGAAGCAGTGAGATGAGTCGATGGGTCATGTAATTCTGACATGCAAGAAAGCAGATGAGTCTGGCCACCAGCATTTCTGTAGCACTGAATTGGCAACTGTGAGCTCCCAAAGGGCAGGGGCTGCTGCTAGTCAGCTGGAAGTGTTCCTGGAGATGCCCCTGGGTGAAATTTGGCATTCCTTTGAAACGTGAGGTGGCCACCACATGCTGAAGTAGCTGACAGGAGGTGAGGGCAGAGCCCAGGTCACTAGATCTCTCTACTTGACTGCATCCAGTTTTCAGTAGCAGGTTTTGGCTGAAGATGTCAGCTTGTATGGCTTGTTTGTCCTTTCTGAATCATAGAATGGTTTGTGTTGGAAGGGACCTTAAAGATCATCTTATTCCAACCTCCCTGCCATGGGCAGGGACACCTTTCACTAGACCAGGCTGCTCAAACTCCTATCCAGCATGGCCTTTGACACTGCCAGGGTTGGGGGATCCTCCCATGGCCCCATGGATGGGATCCTCCCATGTCCTGTACTACCAAGCTTTGTGGCGGACCCCTATTGTTTAGCCTGATTTGAAAAAGGACCTGAAAAGGCTTATTAAAGCACTGAGTCCTTCAGGTGCATCTCTCTGTGGAGAACAGGTTGAAAATCATGTGAAGGGACGTGGAAATAGTTCTTGGAAATAGTCTTCTAGACAGCTTCCCTGTGCAAGGAAGGTGAATGAGGGCCAGGCTGCTGTATCCCCAGAGACTTTCTGCCCAGCTGTTCATGCAGCAGAAAAAGTCCTGAATTCAGTCAAAGCTGAAGAACTGGGCAAAGTTTTGGAAGAGGTGTGGTGCAGACTCTTGCTCCTAATCCAAGGAATATGATATCTGCTTCTAAAACAGCCCAGGGGCAAGTTGTCTAGGATCCAAGTCGGCAGCAGAGCAGCAGGGCCTCTCACTGGTGCCAGTGAACTTTTGATGTGCTTACTGGCTGAATCCCACATTTGGAAGGTAAATCCAGGGGGAAATTGCATCCATTACCCAGGCACATGCTGTTTGAGAGGGACTCCTGCCTGCTGTCCGCTGTCTAAAAGTTGTGTGGCTTTTTCAGTATAGTCCTCCAAGATCTCTAATAGTCACTGGAGACACTGGTGCTTCCTGGGGATGATGCTGTCCCAGTCCTTTGGGGTATGTAGATGATTTTCTTGCAGTTGGTGTTAGAGGAGCCTTGTCTGCTGGCTTAGCCCCTCAGTGAGAGTGTATGAGTTCCACCATAACCTGTGTGAGTAGGATACCGACTGCTCTATTTTGTAGTGGATTTAGCTCAATTGGCACAACATTCTCATAGATACGAGTCCTTCCTGAGACCAGAAGAGGTGTAAGAATGTGCAGGCCAGTTGAATCCATGGCTTCTGATTGAATGTTGGTCATTCACTCTGTAACACACGTGAGGATTAGTGTGAACAAATCCTGAGAGCATACAGTCTTCTGTATGATGTGCTGGGAGATCTGGAGAAAGAAATGAGTGAATTGTTCTTTAGGAACATTTTTTATCTCTTCACATCTGTTACTCTTTCCTCCTATCTTTTCTCCCCCCAACCCCCAAATTTGCACTTTGTCATTAAAACCAGGAAAGAAAAATCCCAATATGCATATGACATTTTACAAAAGTGCTCTCTTTGCTCTTAAAATCCAACAGTTCTGCTGTACAGCATTCATCTGTAATCAATTAGAAGGTTTTTTGATCAACAGAAGCTGGAGGTTCAGTTCCCTGGAGCTTAGCACTCTGCACGAGGAGGTGGGATTGCCTTGGCACTTTGTCTCCTTTCACCTGAAGAAGGAAATTGGAGCTGCAATGAATGAAACTCAGTGAGGCAGAATGAGATGAAAAAGCTCCAAAGATGCTTGTTAACCCTATTCCAGCCCCATTTCGGTGGTGTTAAACCAGATGGTCCAGATGCAGCTTCCAGCTCAGGAAGTTCTGAAGCTGCTTCTTGCTAAAAGCAAGGGAGAAGCTCTCTCTGGGGGTTGGCATTCCCTGTCAGAGACAAGACAGAGGTGAAAGCTGTGATCCAGTGCACATTGGCTTGTCATTTTGAGGTCCTCTGTGATGTGCTGCCAGTGGTAGGACTGAGACCTCAGGTACCTAATTCCCCACTCCCCCTGGCCCATGACCTGCTCACCTCTCCCCCCAGAAACCCAGTGTTGTACTGATGCCTGATTATAACCCTACAGGAGCAAAACTTTCTGGGGACAAACCTTTGCTTTGACACTGCTTGGAGCCTGCTGTGGTTCCTCTGCCATGTAGGGACTTCATTTCCAGTTGTCCCATGGTATTTGGAGGAGGCAGTGGCTGAGTGGGAGGGGAGGAAGAAAAAGAAAACTTAAGCTTTAAGTTCTAGGAGGAAACTAAATGTGGGGATAAACAATCTGAGTATATGATTTCTTAAAAAGAGAGAGTGAAACCTGAGATGTCAAAAATTAGGTTGGGCCAAAACTGAGACTTAATCAAGGAGAGATTGGTTCGGGATGTTCTTGGCCACCAAAACAGGTCTCTTCCCTCCATGCTCTTAAGAGAGCTGACTCTGTAGGAAGTCTGCCCAAGGCTGGCTTCTTTGGTTTCACACCAATTGAGAGCAGCAGCAGAAGCATCATCCTGTCTGATGGAGCATCAGGATGTTTCTCCCTGTGGATGGGGCAGGGGCATAAAAATTACAAATAAAAGGCAGAAGGGCTTTTGAGAGGGTAATAGAGTGTAAGATGGGGAGTATTAAGCCCATCTCCAGCCATAATTAAACCTACAGTTGGAGGGTCTGTCACATTGCTTCAGACCCTTAGAAAAAAAAATTCAGTTGCTAGCTTCATTAGTAATTAAATGTCCAATTACTGTATGTAATGTTTCTGCTTTGCTGAACTCCACAACTGCATTCATAAACAGCCCTAAGGAAGGCCTCTAATCTGTGCCATTGTTCTTCAAGTGGTTTGCACATGCAGAAAAAGAAAAGAAAAATCAGGCAGACATACATAATATGGAAAGGAAAGGGGGAAGGGGTGGGAAGAGGAGGAAATCAAATCAGCATCTTCCACCTCCCTCCCCCTCCCTGAGGTAGGATCTCTGCCAAGCCCACAGAGAAGCCCTCAGGCCCCTCGAGCATGCAAATGTAATTTTCTATCCAGACAACACAGTATTTTTTTTTTATGAAATGAAGTCCACCCCCACTCCCCCTGAAAACCTCCTCAAATCCCTGAATGCACAACAGAAGCAAGAAGAAAATTACAATGAAAGGAAAGAGAGAGATGGGAGGGGGGGAGAAAAATAAAAGCAGCAGCAAGCCACAAACAGAAGAAGAGATGGAGGGAGAATTGAGATGAATATGCAGTGTCCAGAGTTTAAATAGACATAAAAGATAATGAAGGTGGGGAGGGGGGGAGGAGGGAGGAGAGATTGTAATCAAACAAAATGATTTTGGTCCTCTTCAATCATCCCTGGTTTGCAGGCTGTCATTTTATACAAATTAGAGCTAGGGTAATTGTATGAATATTCACTGGGATTGAAATCACGTTTATTAAAGGGAAGGCACTCTTCTCAGGGCCCACTGCGCCGCTCGGCTTTTGTTCGCCTGGAACAACAGGAAAGTCACTTGCACGATGGATGAGCACAGGATCCACGCCCCTCCCCTCTTAGGGGCTGGGATTGGGGTCCTGGGGGAATGCTGGGGGTGGCAGGGCACTCCTAGGGGTGGGTGGCCCTTCCCTTTGGGCTGAGAAGCAGAGGACTGTGTGGAAGTGCCCATGTTGGGAATAACAGCCATAGCCTGGGAATTGGCTCTTCACCCTGCCTGCAGAGGGGGGAACGGCAATTGAACCAATAATATCTTCAAACCATTTGGGATTAAATAATTGCCACATTTTTCAATAACAAGTCCAAATTTGTATTACTAATGTGATATCACTATTTTTGTATTATTATTATTATTGTTATTATTATCATTATTATTATTGTTATTACTATCATTATTGTTATTATTATAATTGTTATTGTTGTTGTTATTATTATTTCCCCCCCTTTAAGCGTTGCTGCTGAACAGAGTTCTTCTTCCTGCTCAGGAGTCCGACCCAGGTCTGTGTCACACATGTCTGGCACCACGCTGAGGACGGCTCCTCTCATACATAACCAATCAAAGATGTATTCAGGGCCGTTGTGAGGAAGCTGGGGATGATTATAAGTCGAGCTATCCAGGCCTTTTGCTGACTGCTCACCCTGGCATATTATGAAATTTCTCTTAGAAGGGCAGACAAAGCCTTTTGAGCCTGTGTATGGTGATGGCCTCGCTTGGATGTCTGGCTTTAACTGCTTCACAATGTCAGCCTCTCATTTCTGAAAAAAGGCAAACGTATCCCATTGTCACATGTCAAGTACCCAGCGCTGCCATTCAGCAGCCCAGCCGTGGCTGTAACCCATCCTCGGGTTGTCACGGCAATGCAAGGAGATCGCTCTCCACTCAGTGGCCGATGGCAGGAGGAAGGCGAAGCTGACCTGAAGCAGAAACGTTCATTTAAATATTTGATTGTGCCTTAGTCTGCTGGTGGGATGGGTTGTCCTTTCTCCAGGACAGCTGGGCTGCAAATGATCTCGAGGTGACTGGGTGTCATGTTTGGTTATTGTTGGTGAAGCCATCTGTAATAACTTGCAGTGCTGTGTGGGGATTGCCCAGGGAAGGAGCTGTGCTGGACTGTGGTTTTTCTGCTGCTGGTGTGAACAGGTTCTCCCATCAGCCCAGGTGCTGTGCATCTGTGTGCCAAACCCAGGTGAGAGTAAGAAATCACCTGATGGGAGACCAAAAGCATTTTTTTCTTTTTTTAGAGCTCATCTTTTTTTTCCTTTCCTTTCTTTGGATCTAAGAAAGATTAACTCAGATCTGAGGCAGCCAGCCCTGCTAATGCAATGGGTACATGGATAATCAGTCTAGCTTCAACCTTACAGTAAAAACAGCTAATTTAACCTAATTAACGGGAGTTTTTGGGTTGTTTTTTGCTCGATGTGGGAACATCACTGGAGCAGACTGCAGAAAAACGGTTGCACATGTAGCATCAGAAGATTTCTTCTGAAATTGCAGTGACTGTAGCATCTGCCTGCGCTGTGGAGGGTCCTGCCTTCTCCAGATGATAAACCAAGCCAAAGGGATGACAGATATTCCCAGTATTTTCCCAGGGCTCAGCTGAGGCCACAGGGGTTTGATCTGACAGCACCAACTCTGTAAGACTAGCCACGGTAGAGCAAGGCATCGGGTTCTGCTCCCAGCAGGTTGTGTGTTGGACCAGGCTGCAGTCCCAGCCTGCTGCTGGGCTGAGTCAAACTTGGCTTTTCTCTCTTCCTTCTGTCCTGCCCAAACCCTCCCATGGAAGGTACTGCCCACCAGTGCCGTGGCTGTTGCTCAGCCTGATGCTACTCTTGGCTGAGCTGGTCAAGTCATCTCCACCATGAGGAGAGGCCATGTGTATGCTTCTTGTTGGAGTCACAGCAGTGTCTCGGGCTGCCCTGATTCAGCATGGCCTCGTGTACAAATAACCCTTCAAGGCTTCAACGTGGGAGACAGCGTGTGCTCTTCGTGGCCACGAGGCCATGTGGTTCCTGGCTTAGCACCCCTGTGTCTGTGGGCTGTGTCCATTGGGTGTTCTTAGGCATCCTTGGCTTCCTGCAGACCTGATGTAGAGCCACAGAGCTGCCCATTTGGTTTTTATCCAGGAATTTCCTGTTCTGGCAATATTTTGTCTTTGTAACACAGTCCAGACCCCCACAGAGAGCTCCTGTATTGAACTGCAAGGTGCTGGGGGCTGTGCTCAGGGAGCTGGTTGGGATCAGAGGCTCCCTGTGGCATTGAGGGCAAAGAGGAGGAGTGGGCTGGGGGTTTGAACACATGGGATGAAATGATTCCCTGTCCATTGATGGTGTCCTTGTTGCTTGGATTGGTGTACGTGTGCTGGCCAGACCCTGCAGACCCCAAAGCTCAGATAAACTGAGCCAGTGCTCTCTGCTGTGAGATGGGGGTCCCCAGAGACCGTGGGTGGGTGTGAAGCTGAGGTTTGTTTAAGGGGGAAGGATGTAAAGGGCAACCCCATAGGCTGCCAGGCAGCAGCAGCAGCGTCTCTGCGTTTTGGTCTTGTTCCCGCTGGGTTGTGTGTTGCCTGGCTCCTCTTTAGCTTTTCCAGCACAAATAACTTTGCCAGAGTGGACTGATCTTATTTGTATACAGGGACCTAAAATTTCTGAAGTGTATTTGAGCTTGTAGAGACCGTGGTAAACCTTTCCTGACTGCTGGGATGTATCACTGAGGGACCTTTAGGGTAGACCTTTAAGACCTACCTAAAAGACCTTTAGGGAAGACCTATAAGACCTATTGCTTTAGGGTCATCTAAGTTGCAAGGACTTCTTGAACTGGCATAGAGAAGGGGCCGTTCCTTAAGTCTGTGCTGGGAAGCCTTTTTCTGTCTCCACATAGGGAAACAAATTTTTTTTTTTCCTCTGAGTTCAGTTGTTATTGTCCTAGTTTTTGAGCAAAACTAAGAAGAAAAGCCTTCAGATGGTTCACTATTTTGTTATGATACCAGGAACAAGGAGTCTTTCCAACAGAAAAGATAATCCCTTGTCTCATTAAGTTTATGACTTCAAAAAAAAAAACTCCTGCTGGCCGTTTTCTGTGGGGACTATTTTCTGAGGCAGCTTCTTCGGTTTTGAATGGTTTCATTCCTCAGCGCTTCTTTTGAGTGGAAAGTTTAAAGATGCGTCATTTTGCTTGAGCAGGGCAATAAACTGTGAAGCAAATGTGAAGAGCCTTAGAAAAGGGCTGTACAAAATGCAGATGTAGGGGATTAGAAAACAGAACTGCACTACATCCAGCGATAAGTAAGGTCGGACTCAGCAATTTCTGAGCAGTTGCACCAGGGAGGGACAGGGAATGATGAATTATTTGCTTTTTGGCTCCCAGCAAGTGAAGCAGAGGTGGGGAAACCTGTGGGGTAGGTTTGTCCCTTGGGTGCTGCAGTGGTGCTGGTCAGCAGTGTTCTCTGGACAGGGCTGGGGGTGGCAGGGGGGTGAGACTATAGCCCCTAGTGTCTGCTAGGGGCTATAGTCTCATCACCTGCCAGCCAGCCAGGGCATAGGGATAAAAACATCCTACTGGATTTCATGTTTATCGAGTGTTACACGCTCCAGAATGGTTGGTATTTCCACGGATGAAACACAGCTGCTGGCAACTATCTCTTGCTGCTGTTTGGGAGCAAAGTGAGAGAAGGGACTTTCAAGCAATAAAGATGCTTTCAGGTAAGGAAAACCCAACATGCAGCTATAAGGAAGTACCCAAGCTGTCAGTTTTGGAGGTTGGAGTGCTCCAAACCAGCACTCAGAAGTGTGGCTTTGGTGGCTGAGAGAAAATCAACTCCTGCCTGGAGCAGGGGAAGCAGGGAGGGAAGCCCTAGACCTTGTCTCTCATCTGTTAATACTCCAATTTATTTTATCACATCTCTATTTGCCTATGTTTTTTGCAGTTTCCCCAGGGCTCAAATTGCTCTCTCATTGCTGGGGGCACCATGCACCTTGAGATCCTGGGAGCCTGCCTTGGTTTTGCAGTGCTAATCATCACCTGTCTGAGCAGCTTTGCCAGGGGTTTTGGTTTTGCTCAGGAAGTAAGCATGGAAAAACTCGGACTGAGTATTGAGGCCCCACCTTTAGCTCAGGGTTTCCTACACAGCCCTCTCCCTATGAGATTACTCTTGTGCCTTCTCCTTTGGCTTGCTCATCTTACTGGAGGAGCAAAACTGCTGTCAGTCCCTTGGTGCTCTGGGGTAAGATCTGTTGATGTATCCTGAGGCCAGAGTCTCTTTCTGTTTACAAGTAGTTTCCAGGGCACAGATTACAAGTGCTGTGATAAAAATGTTGAGTTGGATGTTGTTATTTTTTTCTCCTCTGATCAGGTCTTTCATCACTTTTCTCTTGCTAATCAGGGAAGCTCTGAGACTTGGGCAGATTTTGGAATTTCTGTCTACCCCAGAAACTGCAGATTTGGTCACCACTGGCCCAGCCTCACAAGGCTCAGAGCTCTCCATCTGCCTTTGACTTGGGGAGTAGCTATGCAGGCTCATTTTCTTGCTGGAGCTTTTTTATAGACCAGATCCACCTTTTCCTTGTGCTGAGCCTGTAAATACACGGACCTCTTGCTTGGGGTACCTGTGGTACAAAGACCCCTGAACCTATCCCTGCCAGGTGCATTCCACCAAGATGGGAACCCATGGATGTAGGTCTCTTTTCTATTTCAAGCTTGTGGAAAGGCACAGGGATCCTATAAGTCTGTTCTGCTGGATCTCTTTTCCCATTTCTTTCTCCTATTTCCATTTCATTCCCTTCTGAAGACTGTCCAAGGACATGAATATTATGCGATGGACTGTGAAGGACTTGAGAGGAAAGCTGTAAAATGCACATCAGCCACTCCATAAATGTCAGGGATGCTGTTCAGAAGCCTGGCTACTCGAGTTTAGCCAGTTCTGTATCTCAAGTGATCCCTGCAGATTTATTAGATGTTTCAAAATAGATTTGAAATAACTGGATTTAGTGTTTCTGGCGATTCCTTGAACCATCTTGTTTTTCAGCCAACTTGCATAAATGTGCCAGTCATGGGCTGCGATGTATCAGCCAACTTAGCAAATGGTTTTATTTATAGCTGAAAGAGTGAAGCCAAGGAGTATAAATCCTGAAAAAAGTATAAACTGTATTGTGGAATTAATAAACTTCAGATTCATGGAATTTCTAATGTTCCACTGATGGCTAAAAAATCTGTTTAATGGCCGCTGAGTGATACTTGGCTGCAAAGCAGAAACCCCAAAGTTGTCTTAACTCAACAGTGATATTTTTTAGTGTTGGTGTGCTGGCGCTGAATGGCTTTGCTGAATGATGGAAAGCTGACCTTCTCCGCCGCGTTTCTGCAGCGACCAGATAAGATTTCAGATCACAGCTTCGCTTTTTCTGTTGATGGTCTGTGGCTGTAGCCCAAGAAGCACTGTTAGATGTCGGGCTGTTTATCTGGAGGATCAGTTGCGTGTCTGGCTAACTTTGGGGGTGTGAACGGTGTTCAGTGCTGAAAGCAAGTGCAGGGAAGGAGCTGAGGAGTAGGGAGTGGATCCTGTGCTTTCAGAGCATGGCTGGCGAGCTGGGGGAGGTCCAGCCACGCCTTCAGAAATACCAATATGTGTTGGACCTTTAGAGGTAAGTAGATCTGGGCTGTTGAAGAGGCATCTTCCTCCTTCATCTTTCATCTCCATTGAAACTGCTTGTGATTTTGGTGTATTTTTAAGCTGGTGACTGTAACATTCTTTTTCATGGTGATTCATTAAAGTTTCAGGACCTTATTGCACATCCTTTCCTCGTAGGTCAGTGTCAGGGCAAGTGTGTTGCAGAGATCTCCTTGCTACATGGATTATTTATGTGGGAATGCATAGGACCTGTGTGGGCATTTAACAGCTGCTGGTTGGCAAATCTGTGTGTAGCAGTGTTGTCCTGGGTGGTGCTGGTCAGGGAGTGTTGGCAGCAGCCTGAGCTTGGGGTCCCTTTCCTGGGTGGGGGGTATGGAAGGAATAGTGACAGCAAAACCACTGAGCCTTCATGGTCCCCAAGGCAGGGGGTTACAGCGTGATGTCTTGAGCATGTGGGTGTTCTTTTGTGACTGCAGTGAGCTTGGGTTGCTTGTGGGGCCATTCCTTCAGCCTGGCTGGGCTCTATGGCAGCCACAGTGTGTCTGTGCCTGCTCTGTCTGCAGGTGATGGCCAGGTCTCCTCCCTGATTGTTGTGTCCCTCATGGTTGGGTGTCCCTGACCTCAGAGAAGAGCTCTCCCAGTGTGTCCAGGGTCATTACTCTCAGTCTCTCATCTGTTACTGTGCTTTGTCAACTTGGACCAGCCTGGATTTTCATGCACTTGGCTGCTGCTTCACATTTGAGAGATGGGCTCTAAAAGCCTAGTTAGATTTTATTTATTTAATTTATTTTAGAGCTGAGTTCAGCTAAGCAAGTTTGCACTTTTCTAGGTTCTAGTGATTGACGTTGTGTTTGAACACCACGTTCAAAGCTAATATTTCTTGCAGATGCTGAGATAAGTATCTGTAAATCTTTGCATTTACCATTATCCCCAATTTTCTTGTGCAATGCCTGCTGTCACCGTATAAGGGTATTTATCCTGCACATAATCTGATTGGAAAATAAGGCTTTGAAACAGAAAGGAAAATACACGTTTCAGGTGGTGTTAGAAATGTCAGTTGTGGATGCTTAAACAGTCCTGATTGTCTGCAGGCTTTGGGGCATTTGGGTTTTCAGCCCCCTATTGTTACATCTAAAGCTGCTTATTGGAGTCCGAATAGGTTCGAAAGACACCTTGTTCTTGAGACCCACAGAAGTCTGCCTTCCCCCCACCGAGGAGGATGGCTTCTCACAGCCCAGCCAGTCAAGCCTTAACACTGGGCTTAGGCAGCGTGGGGCCGAACAAAGAGCTGCAGCTTTCAGATAGAGCAGAATAAAAAGCTATTATTTCATAATAATACTCTACTCTTTCCTTCCAAGGATTTCCTAAGGACTTTACAAATATTGAGGCCTGGGCAGTCACCCCCATGACTGAGAGCTGGAGAAGTGGCTGTGTGTGGGCATCTGAAGAGCTGAACATGAGGCATAATCTCTGCCCTGGGGTGGATTCAAACCTCAAGTTCCCTGCATAGTTCATACCTATAAGAGGTCAGTGTGTGGGACCATGAGGATGTTTGGGGCCAGGAGAGCCTCCTGATTTGTGTTGTTCTGTACCGATTTCTTAGCCTTGTTTCCAGCTCCTTGACCCTTGCCGGTCCTTGTTGAGTCTTGCATTAGGCTGGCGACTGTGGGATCAAGGGTGCTCTCTGCACAGTCCAGATGGATTTCTTCATGCCATCCCTCAAGCAGGGAAGATGGAAAGATTTCAGTGCTCACTTAGACACCACTGTGGGGGTGGTGGAAATCCAGCTGTTTCCTGGACTGGTTATACCCAACCCTCTGCCTCTGCCATCATCACAGCATCAGGTGGGGTTGAGGTGTCTTTGTGTGGAGGGACATGCTTGCAGCCCCTTGTCCCCATGATGGGAGGAGAGATGGGATATAGGGTGTCTTCCCCATAATGTCTAGTCCTGCCACTGAGCAGGTCAGACCCCTCCTCAAATTAAAGATGGGAGCTTCTCTTACCAGTGAGGCTGAATCTTTGCTCTTTCATCCATCTTTTCCTGCCTTTGTGGTCCTCTGGGGCACTAACAGGAGCTGGTTTAGGCTGTGAGTTTTTCTTCTCCCACCTCTTCTTCAATTGCACCTTAAAATTGGCACCTCCAGGAATGTTGTGGACTCTCAGTTTGGCATCTGGCACTTCTGTCCAGCCTGGGGCCAGCTGTGTCTGGCTGTGAGCAGCAGTGAGTGAGCAGTACTGAGGACCTCCTGTTCCCATGGATGTGGGTACTTCTGTTGGGGGAGCACATGGCACTGCCCTCTTTGTCCTCACATCATCCCTCAAAGACCTCCCTCTGGCCAGCATTGCAGACGGGTGGATAGATCAGCTGCCATTTTCTCTTTCAAACAGTGACAATAAGTCTCTTTCCTTTGCAGGGACAATTAGTTTCTTTCCTTTGCGAGGTATTTGGTTGGAGTGGGCTGACCCCTCTTCATGGAAGGAGGGCCTTTGTCCCTTGTGTCCCTGGGAGAAGCCACAGCATGGACCATTTATGGTTTTTCTTTTTAACACAGTGACGGCAGCTTTGTTTTCTACATTTAGTTTGCATCTAAGACCAGGACATGGCTCATGCTGTGTCCCTGATCCAGTGTTTAAAGCTTTGCTGTGATATAAGTTTGGCCTGGGCCCTGCAGGGTTTAGCTTAATTTTTAAAGCTCTCAATGTGAATAATTCCTTGCTGAATGCAGATCGCAAGAGGGGATATTGATTTAAAGCTTTAAAGCTGGTGGTTATGGATTAAAAAAAAAAAGAGAGAGGAAAGAAGGAGATTTACTGTAGTCAGAGCTGGTTGCCTAAATATTAGTCCCTTACAGACAGGCTTTTGCTGAGCTAGGTGTGGGAATGGCAAGGAAGCCTGGTGAATTTTAGCTTTAAATTGTTGGCTGCTGAGAACCAACCCTGGGATACACTCGATAGCTGTTTGCTGTGCCAGGAGAGCATTTGCTGGTGCCTGAGCACTGTCTGGGTACAGACATGCTGTGGGGCTGCAGCAGCTAACCTGGACCCTTCCCTAGGGTAGGGGATCGGGGGGGGATGTGTTGGGTTGAGCTGATGCTGCTGTGCAGCCACACATGGGGTGTTACTGGGGTGGCAGGTGGGGAGCACTCAGCAGAGCAGGAGTGTAGCAGCTCAGAAAGAACATTGTGGGAAAGGAAGCTTTGGTAGGGAAGATGCAGTGGAAAATGAAGAGAATTAAAAGCAGGCTGTACGTCCAGTTAGCAGACAGGGCTCTGAGGTCACTAATGCTGGTTATTTGGATTTCAGAGAGGATCCTATTAGCTTCTGTGGCAGAGAACCATTAATCAGTGGGGCGGGAGCTCAGGCTGGCTGGAGAAATCAGTTTTCAGTGTCCTTGATGTCCTGCCGGGCTGGCGCTGCAGAGCATCCTGCACAATGCTGGGTTTGTCTGGGATGAGGCACCGTGCAGGATGGGGAATGCCAGGCCCCTCTGCCTGGGATCAGTGCAGGCATATATGGGTGTTGTGTCCATGCAGACCCCATTGCAAATTCCCATCCTGATGCTGCTGCCCAGGGAGTATGGCTGAGCTGCTCTAAACGAGTACAAAAACTGAGTTACATACGTTTGGCAAGCATCCAGTTAAGTTTGCTAAGTGGGATTTGGGGAAAAAAACAGTGTTTCCAGGTGTGACTGTTTGTGATCCTTTGGAAATATAATCCCTGGCCTGCCTTTTTGTTCCAATTGAGAACATGTGCCCAGGAGCCATTTCCAAAGGAGCTTTAAGCACAGGACTCAAAGTAACATTGGAAGTTTGAGTTGGATTTGCACAGCAGCCTTGCTCTCTAAGCCTGGTGCTTTAAAAACCTTTGAGAGAAGCCTCTTACTATTTGGGAGAGTCATTTGCTGTAGAAAGATGCCATAAATAATGCAGAAGGAGACCAGAGATGGGGTCAGAGAAGGGTTGCTTAGAAAAAATCAAGATGTGGATGTGGTGGTAGAATCTGGAACAAAATTTTTTTGGTAGCTTCTTCCCAAGAAAAGTGTCTGAAACCACCTTGCTTGAAATATTTAAATTTTTGCCAAAACTTGTTTATCTGGGATTTGATCTAACACTTCATTGTTATTTAAATCCTCCAGATGTCATCAGAGGAAGATATTTACCAACAATTACAACATGGATCCAACGTCCGTAAACCCCAGTAATTTCTTCTACATTTAGATTTAAACCCCCAGTCTGATCCATTGAGACTTTGTAGGGACTGATAAGCAGAGCTTAAAAAAAAAAAAAAGGACAATAAAAATGGTTTTGTGTAGAAATTATGGCCATTGCTTTGAGAAACTTGATTAAGATCAGCAAGTCTCTGGCTGGACTGAGTATACTTAAAATCCCTAATTGTCTGGCTTTTTGTCTGCAGAGTGAATTTATAAGAAAAAGGAAAACCCAAGCCTACTATTTCAACATGCCTGGAGTTCATGAGTAGAGCTGGGTTTCAGAGACTCCTGCCTTGTTTTGGCTAAGTCCTTAAAATGGAGATCTGGAGATTAGCATGGTGGGCCTGGGGTCAACTCTTTGCAGAATGTGTAGTCTCAGACACACAAGATCTTTTTCTTCAGATGTCCCTTCTGGTTGTGATGTTTGAGCCTTTGCTTTGCTCCCTGGCTGGGAGCAGCGTTAATCATAGGACTGGAATTTGTGACTTAACCAAAGAGGCGTTTTAATGCTTTTCCTGTCATCGATCAGTGGCTGGAAGCCACTGTCTCGGTAGCGTGTCCACATTGACCTCTGTGTTGGTGCTTGATGGGTTCCCGTCCTTCTGGGTGCCTCCCAGCCCAGGAATGCCTTCCAGCATGCCTGCTTTTCTCCTTTGGAAGGGGATGCTCTGAACTTGGACCCCTTAGAGACAGAAAAGAGGCTTTTTGTGCATGCTGCAAAGGACTCTTGTGTCTGCAGCAGGGCACGACAGAGACCTTCCTTCTGAATCTGTACTTGGAGAACAAAAAAAAGCCCTTGCATCAGAACTTGCTATTTATATTTCTAGCTCTGAGACTCCTCAGCTGCATTATTAATGAAGCATTTACCAATTAAGATAGATGAGTCTGCTCTTGAGGGTGTTTGTTAAGGTAAGGAACCTTATTAGCATATCTGATAGATACAGTGCCAGGTGCTGATTAAAACCTTGTTGACTCCCCAGGGGCAGAAGTCTTGAGGAAATAAGGTGGAGAAGGTTGTCCTCTTTCCTGGCTTTGCCTGTGCAGGGAGCAGGAAGAGAAATTCAGCATCCCTCCCCAAAAGCAGAGCCCTGAGCCTGTGAGCAGCTTGAAATGGGCATGGGGAGGAAATTAATCAGCCTGGATCAGAAATTCCAATAGCTGGAGTGGTGCAAGTGTGATTAATGCCTCCTGAATGTGAGAGGTGGCAAGATGCTAGTTTTGCTTCTCTTGCAAGGCTAGCAGCCTGTCAGGCGAGGAATTAGTTTCCAGTGTTGACCCTATGGGTTTCGGAGGTCTGGAATCGATGCTTGCCTATGTAACAGTGTTTCAGCAGCTCACTAAATAAGATTTGCAGGCAAAATGATGCTGTGAGGTACAGTCAACCCACATATGAAACCAATTTCCCTTTGAAGCAGCACTAAAGAGGGCGACCAGAAGAGAAACGAGATCATCTTTAGGTCTCTCGTGACCTACAAGAGTTGAGAAGTGTGTATTCACTTTCCATATTTATTATGGCAAAGGAACTCTATTGTAGGCTTTAATGATCCGCATGTGAAGAGCGTCTTAAAATAGACTTCAGATCTCCTTGGAACATACATATGTGTTTATAATTTTACAGCTATAAAAATATATATTTACTGAATACATGTACCTTGTTTCTCCATCTGCTAAATATAGTCATGTATGAAAGTTATATAGAAAATGTAATTTTCCCCCGAATTATCCTGCTGTCAGTCTGCTTCAATTTCAGCGTCGGCAGAGGCGAGATGGGAGTGGAGATGGGCACTGTTGTGCTGCCAAGCAGGTGTCTGGGAACAGTTTGCCTCAGGATGGGGATTACTGGAGGTGGGGTTGGTGGTACCAGCTATTATGAAGCTTTGTCCAACAGTTCATGAGATAAGATCCTGTTTTCCAATTTGCTTGTAATTTTGTCGGGGTTTTAAACATCCATGCTTTGAATTTTCATGCTGGATGTTGACCTCAAATGGTCTGATTTTAAGGGAGGGGAAAAAAAAGAAAATATTTTAAAGTGGTCCTGCCATTTTAGAGAGTAAGCTTGGAGAAAAATGCTGTGTTCACCCTGTTGAAGAAGTCCAGAGAGCATTTCTTAGAGCTTGCTGTGAGACTCAGTGCAAGGGCAATGGGGAGGAGGTGCCCATTTTGTGAGATGTCTTTGCTGTCCCTCTGCAAACGTGGTCAAATCCAGGAAAAGTTGGAATTGCATGTTCTCAGCAGAGACTTTTTTGATTCTGGCAGCTGGTAATTACCCACATGCCTTCACAATGGGCAAAGCTCCTTCCCACATGGCTCCCCAGGGAGGCAGGGCTGGATGCTGGCCATCCCCAGCCAGTGACTCCTGTCACTAGAGTGTCTTGTCCTCTAATGCTGCTTTGGGGAGCAGACACGGAGTGGGGAGTGTGTCCCTAATCACAGCAGGGCAGGCAGGTGGGGCTGGGCCTGGCAGGGGACATTGGAATACAGATGTTCTAGGCAAAGGTAGAAAATGGCACAGCGTCTGGAGGAGGGAGACTTCCCAGGGCCAGGAAGAAGCATGGAATGGCATTGTGCAAGAAGGACACATCAGGTCAGTTTGTCTCTGATATTTTCCAGGTGTGCAGCTGGAGTCCCAGCCCTTCACCGGGTGCTGTGTCTCCTGTGCACGGTCCTTGCAGAGGGCTGCAGAAATGCTTGCACCACATTTGGGAGATCAGCAGATGGTTTCTTTAAAGAGAGCCTGAAATGTGACTGTTGCTAAAATCGGTTTTTACAAAAACCACAAGTTCTTTAAAAAAAGGATAATTTCTCTCACAAACTCCAGCTCAAATAATCTTTAAAATAAATACACTTCTGTGGCGTCTGCAGTTGGGCCTGGCTGGAGAGCCTGGAGTCTGCTTTGTGAGAAGTGTCACGACTCTAGAGTTTGTTTTGGTTCATTTTTGGAATGTTCTGCTGAGAAGGAAGGAGCCAGGCAGTCATCAGAACAGTCCCTGGGTAGGATCTGGAATGGGTGACTCCACCATTCCTGTTTCCAGTCCTCTGAGCTTGGATCAGTAATTTGAAGAGCCCTGAGAAACCAGTCACCAGCTATATGTCTCCAGACAAGAGGCTGCTCTTGTCTGGAGGAAGAGAGGTTTATTTGTGGTTTATTCCTGTCTGCTCTTTCAGGACCCCATCCCTGATGGGATGTGAGTGTTTCTGGTTGGTTTCTGCAGCAGAACAAGAAGGTTAGCAGAGCTCTTGGACCTCCTGCTTCCAGACTTGCTGGTATGCTACGGTGGCAGCATGGCAAGTCATGCTGCTGTCTGCTGATGTGCTGTAGCTCCAAAAATGGCCACGGGCCTCTGGCACACAAAGGGAAGGTTTCAGCTTTGCACCCCTAAATGCCAAGGATTGACCTGCTTCTTGCATTTGAGCTGGTGTGTGTCCACCTGCCAGGGTGGAAGTTTTTAGCCCTGGGGAGTGCAAAGGTAGCAATGTATTAACTTCAAATGGTATGACTGGGTTTTCCTTTCAGAAGCACAGTTTGCTCTCAAAGGAGCATCCCAGTAAAGGGCAGCCTGCCCATTCCTTTGGCCCATCTTTCCCTGCCACATGTGTGCTGCGGTGGAGTTGGATGCTTGTGGGAGTGGGTGGGTCCTGTGTCCGAGACAAGTTTCTTTCCTCAAGGGTGTGATTTACTGAGAGACAACAGGAAGGATAGTTAATGGGCTAAAGCCTGAATGAAATGGGACCACATTGTGGTCTTCCAAGCTCTGCCTGTGGGGAGCTGGGTGGGTGGTGTATTTGCTGGTGTTTTCAGGGATTCCTTGTAAGCATTTGAGGAACATTTGCTCAAAACTCACAACCAATTTCTTTCTTCTGTTGTACAAAAATGCTACCAATGAAAATAGACAAGCTCTCTGGGTCATTTCCAGATGCCCTTAGTAAGACAGAAGTGTTTATTTTTTATGGGCCAATTTTTGTAGTCTACCAGAACGTCTTGTACTGTTAATGCTGCATGGAGCAATAGCTCTGCAGAGTGTGTTTAATAAGAGCAATGTGCTCTCAGGGATATTCAAATCAGAGGTCGTTTCCTTACATGTACACACTCGATAGCACGTGTTATGAAACATCTGGGTCCGGAATTGCACTAAAGAAATCAAATGGCCAAGTCAACCTGAAAGTTGTACCAGGGCTCTACCTGAAGAATCACCATGTGCAGCCCTCTTCTCTGCTGCAAGGCCCTTGAGCAGATGGCCTGGCTTTTTTTTAATCCCTTTTCCTCCTCCTCCTCAGGATTTGCAAGTCAGGAGTAAAACTCAGCTTTGAATTTTCTGTCAGCATAAGGAACCGTAAGTCCAAAAGGCTTTCTGGCTGCAGTTACATGGCTGTGTGGGAGGCACAGAGCCCTTGGTTCTCCTGTCTCTTTGTCTGCCCTTCTCCTGCTGTGGTTCTTGGCTTTACCTCCAGGTCTGGGCCGCCTGTTGCCGGTGGTGCTGGAGTAGTGGGCGGCTGGTGTAGGAGGATGTTGGCAGCAGCAGCTCTGCCACAGCATCCTGGCTGCCTTGGTGCCTCCAGCCTCTAGGTTCCTGCATCTCAGAGGTGTGCAGCGTCATGCTGGTGACTCTGCCTTGTTTTGGGGCTTCTTGTGCCTTCCAGCTGCTCTGTGACCTGAGTGTCTCTAAGGGGAGTGATGGTAGGTGTCTGGGGTAGAGCATACATGCAAGAAAAGTATACATAGATGCTGCCCAGAGCCCTCAGTGTGAGCTCTCTGGCCATTGGACATAATTCTGGCAGGGCTTTTCCATCAGCTTCATGAGGAACTTTTCCTCAGAAGGAGCCTTATCTGCTTTTTCTGGGTTCTCTGTGCTTTTACTGCTGGACAGGCAGTGGCTGTAGTGCTGTGCTGCTCTGGATGCCATGTCAGTCGTGGCACCACAGGTCATGGGACATGGTCATTTGGCTGAATTTCCTTCTTTGGTTTGACCTTGAAACATATCTTTCCCTTTGGGATGAGTGTTCCAGGGAGTCATCTTCAAGGTTTAACCTTTCTGATAGGAAATATGCTCAACTCTGGCTTTCACCATGGCTGCTGTCCTTCAGGACTGTCCCTGGCATCTCCATGTCCCCATCTGGTGTGACTTGTTTAGAAGATTTTGCTGCAGAGATGGAGGAGGTCTGTATGTCTATCTTGCTGAAGGAGGTGGCAGAAAAAGCAGGAGTCGGGGAGTTGTGGTGCTTTTTCTGCCTTTGCTTCGTGAAGGAAAGCAAGACCAAGAGCTTGGCTTTAAGGGTGTCTGAAGTTGCTATCTGCAGTGTGGGAAAATGTCTCCCCCTTGGCTTGGAAAGACAGTGGGCTGTGTTTTACATGAAGCCTGTTCAATGTGGCTGGCATTGCACCATGTACAACAGGGAAACCAGCTAGCTCTCATTTTAAATAAGGATGGGAGATGCAGTGGGAATCGGCCCTGGAGCAGACTGCTTGTTCTGGGCGTGGGCAGCTTGCCTGTGAAGTGTGTCAGCGTGGGTGAGGGAGCCAGGAGGGACTGAGATGCCCACAGAGGGTCCTTCCTTTAGTGCTGCACCAGTAACTTGAATGACATCTGAGTTGCTTGCTGGAACCTGTTTACAGATGTTGTAAAGTCATGCTAAGCTCCTCCCAATGTGGCTTCCTGAAGGGACCAAGTTCCAAGGATCTGGGACCCTTCTCCCTTCATGTTCACTCTCTACATTTGCAGACTTGGTGCATGTGGGATGGGCTGTTTCTGCAAAGAGTTGGGCTTGAGCCTGAGCTACTCCAGTCAGTGCTGGTAGGTTGGGGGCCCCTGAGGGGTGTCTTATGCTCTTGTACATGCTGTGTGACCTTCTTGGGGCTGCTGAGAGGAGCAAACAGAAAAAACAAGGCTGACCAGGAAAAGCATTTCCCCAGGAATGCAACACCTGGTTTCCCCCACCTCCACAGCTGATATTCTAGAAACCAAGAGCCTTTCTCTGTTCTTGTAGATCCCAGCTGCACTCTCAGCTGTCAGCAGGAGGAGGAGATAAATCAGGGTCTTCCTGGGAGAAGCCCAGAACAGTACAATTTTGGTTGAAATACTGTGTAGGTGTCATGATGGACCATACAGCTCTGCTCAGCCGTACAGCTCGGGGTGCAGTGGTGGAAGTAGGTCTCTTGTTGTCCATGCAGCTGATAAAGAGGAGTCCTGTTGACTCCTTCAACAATGGAGGTTTTGGTGTAATGGCTGTGCTTGGGAGAGGTGACTTTTTTGTACAGCTCAGGTGGTGTGCTGAACCTAAACTTAACAATGTGGACAAAAATCACACGGGTTATGGTGAGTCGATGCTTTACCTTACAGTGTAGGTAAAGGGCCTTCAGTCAAGGGCTGTCTTCAAGATCTGGATGGTTGAATAACACTTGAAGGAGAAAGTACTTGTGCAGAGATGGTGCTGGATCCCTTGTTCTGAACAAGCCTCACAGTTGTCTTTATCTTTTGTGTGTCTGTCTGCAGAGCAAGAGCAATAATTAATGCACAATGGCTCTCCTGGGTTCTGCCAAAGCCAATACTGGCTTTCCAAAGTCAGCTCAGAAGTACTGAACTTGCAGTTTTAGGCAGGGCTGTGGGTCAAACGATTCTCCATTTGGCTCTTGATACTTTGATTGTCAAGCATCACTTGAAGCCTTTCAGTCAGCATTAAAGTGAGAGCATCAGTTAAACTGAGGCAGTCCTGGACATCAGATGATTACATATTTCAAAAAATTACCTTAGCCTGACCTTGGACGAGGGGAATGGTCAGCATCACGTTTATATACTTTTAATGCAGCTTTTAATTTTTAACTTCTTTCAAACAGTCTTTTTTCCATCATAGAGCTTTTCTTCCACAGCAAATGCACCAGTCATTTCCTAAGGAGCTGAACTTCAGCCTGCTCCTTAAATACCCCTGTGGGTCCCAGAAGGGACATTATCCCAACTTTGCAGTCAGGGAAACCAGAGCCCAAAGAGAGTGAGAGCTTAATTTCAAAAACACCAGGCAGTTGTGATCAATGTTACAAGCAGTGGAGACCAGGGATATTTTCAGTGGGGTTGAGTCTGTGGCCCCTCCGAGCCAGGTGCAGGACCACAGGCTTTTGGAGAGCTGGAGCTCCTGTCTGCTTCAAGTCCTGCTTGCCAGGAGAACACTCATCTTGAAGAAGCAACGTTGGGGTTTGGTGGAAGGGTCTGTGTCTGGGACTGATGTGGGCTGGGTGGTTGGTGCCACATCACCTCCCCAAGCGGTGCAGAGCGAGGGTGAGAAGGATTCTCAGAGCTTGCCAGCCAGCAGGGCCAGGGAGAGTTGGGTGTTTTAGGAGTGGATGCAGGTTGTTTGAGAAGGCTGAGACCACACAGTGGCTGGTGGTTTCACGTGTGTCTCTGGAGCAGAGGGGAGTGATGAGATACATACCACTTGCATGCCTCTACTCTGGCTTGATGTGGTCTCCCCAAGTGAATCAAAGCTTTTGCTTTGAAGGCAGAGGAGGGGGAAGGGACCGTCTTTGTTGTGCTTTTAGGAGAGCACTGGAAATCCTTCAGACCAGAAGACTACACCCTTCATTACCCTCTGGGTTATTTGCCCCATATTGGAAGTATGACTCTGTCATGTGAAGTATTTGATTATTTATACAGTTAATGTTTAACAGAGTTGGAGTATTAGAATTAAACAGGCGACGAGCTTCCAACTTTGCATGGTTAAGGGCTAATAAAACTTCTCTGATCCAGTGTTTTGCTTTCACCAGAGGGGATTTTTTTCATTAGCTTTGGAGTGTTAAAAAGAGATCTCCTGTATTTGAGGCAGATTGATCTGTTGGCTCCAGACAAAGAGAACGTGCAAAGGTGTCAGCTTAACTATCCAGTTGACGCAGATACAGGAAGCCAAAAATTTCAAGGTGAGTTTAATTGGTATCTTCAGTGCCGGTAGCTGGACCCAGCATCTGCCTTTGATACTGGGTGATACCTGTAGCCCACCCTGAGTGTGGAGGAGCTGGATGAACAGTGATAGGTGCAGAGTAGCAGCAGGCTGGACTGCCCCACACTGGCTTTGTTACTCGTGCCAGCCTCCACCATGCTGTTTCAGCTGTTTACTTTGCTGCAGGACAGCTTGGAGATGTCAACTGGTGACCCTTCAGTCATCACATCTCCCAGGGGTATTGAACTGGAATAGCATTTCCCAAGCATTTGGCTCAAGGATGGCAAAGGTGTGACCAGGACAGTCCCATGACTGCTGTGCTCCAGGGGGGTCAGTAGGAGAAGAGAACAACAGTTGGGATTGGCTGATCTTCACAGAGTCTGCAGTGGTCACAGGGGATTTGGTTTTCATTTGTTTTTAGTTTCACGCACTCAGACTTACAGGTCTGGGGGTGTCTCACCCCAGCACACTTCATTGCCTGAATCCAGCAATGTCTCTTGGTTGCACAGAGCTCTTAAAGCTGTGATTCTTACAGTAGTGTGGTTGGAGATGATGAGGATGCTGATGTGAGGTTTCACACCTTCATTAAGGGGGAGGCTGAGGAATAAGGGATTCATGGCATCCTAGAGGTCTCACGATTGTGACTGCCCCAGGGGCATCCTCAGTTCTGCTGCTCTGCACTGATCACTTAAAAATCAAGTTCATTTTTAGCAATCCACCAGGACTGAAGGCAACCATGACTGCAGATCTGCCAGAGCAGACATCTATTTCAGGTGTTCTGATTATCTGCTGTGAGTTTTCTTTTTATCTCCCATATACTCATGTCTGCACAAATGCTGGATATACTGTGGAGATAATTTCCTTTGGGCTGGTGTACCGATGCAGTTGATAACTCATACTGGGCTGGAAACAGCCATTTTTAATTCTTTCTTTGTGACTGGAGAAACAAGGGGGGGGATGTATGAAAGCAGGGCTGTTGGAGCGGCTGTTGCATGGGTGGAAAATCCACAGATGATGTTTTGCCTTTGCAAATGTACATTGTGAGCATGAAGGGAACTCTGCTCCTCATCATCCTTCCAACCATTTCTCCTCACTGTAGATGACGTAGGAAACTGTATTGAAGAGTTTTGTTCTTCCAGTTCCACCCATGAGCATCACCTGCTTGTTGACTGAATGGAGTGAGACTGTTTTCAGCTCTCCTGGGAAGTGTTGGTCTCTTCATCCATGCTGAGTTCATCTCTAGGTTTAATGGAGCAGTTTCGCTAAACAAGAAACTGAATTGATTGTCAAAGATTTCACCTCCTCTGCAAGATGTCAAGGTCATGATCTGTGAGAGCAGACTGTAGACAGATGCACTCATCACTCAGATGCATTTAGCTTTTATTTTAAAATGTCTCTTTTTATTTGCATTTCACCTGCTAGGTCCAAAATTTGGTGTTTCCTCCCCTCAAAAATGACTGAGCCCTCAACATAACATAGAAGTCTGTGGGATTTCCATCCTGCACAGAGTGGAAACTGGTTCCTGGGGGAAACAGCAAGTGGAAAGTGTAATCTAGCAAAGAAGTATTTATTTTTTAAAGACAAGCAGCAACCCCCTGCCCCTCTGCTGGCTTGTGTGCTCCTGGTCTGTTTCCGACTTTAATAAATTTCTTGTTTATCTTGAGGAAGCAAATTAATAAGTAATGGCAGCTGCTCTTCAGAGAGAGAGGCTGCTGAGAGTTGGAATAATTTTAATTTGGCATGTGTGTTGTTGAAGGACTGTTTGCTGTTGAGGTGAGTGCATCAGTGTCAGAGCCTGTAAAGGTGGACCATTCCCTGTGCACACATGTGGTGGGTGTAAAGTTTTGCAAGTAGGTCTCTGAGCAAAGGCTCAGGGAGAATTAAATTGGTCTTTCTGGGAACTTTGAGGCTCTCATCTCCTTTAGCTCTGGGTAAATTTGAAACCCAGCACAACTGGACAGACACATCTTCCCTGTGTATCACTGGGCAGTCCTAGTGTTGCTCCTCCAGGCAAGCATTGTCATTCGGTGTGTGGTGCCAGTCAGGTCTTAACCCCCTGTAGATGCCAGAAACCCACAGCTCCTTCCTTCAGACACCCACCTGAGGTGATGTTGTGTTTGGTTTGCAGGTGACCTCAGCCTAAGGGTCACGCATACCCCTTCTGTGGGAGTGTGGAGATGATGGTGGAGTCTGTGCATCAGGCTGATGTTAACTTCCCTGAGGAACTCAAGTTACTCAGAAACCATAAGCCATGACAAAAGCAGTTGTATCTGCTTAAAATGTTACAAGCTTTGGAAAGCAAATTGAGTTTAATTTCTATACCTTGGTGGTTTCAAAATCATGTTTGCATCTTCTCGAAGTGCCTGTGTTCACCAGGCTTCTCACATTGCTCCACAGACTGGGACTTTTCCACTGCAAATGGTTTGATAGTGGTTGTTAAATGGCACGTGCTGCACGTTGGCATCCTGGCAGGAACTTTCAAGGGCCCAGCAGAGGTTGAGGTGGCACCTTCTGGAGGAGAAAATGGCCTCTGTGTTATCTCCTGTCTGTTCCTCAGCTGCAGAACCTGAGTGTGAGGGTGCTTAATGCCTGACACACAGTCGGTGCAGCAAACTGGGAGTTGCTAAGCAGCTGTGGAAGTGGGGTTAGCAGCATCCAGCATGGGGCAGGATGGAATCCACCTGCACAGATACATTTGCAGGTGTCATCTTAGTGAGGGCATTATCAGCCCTGACCACTCTCATCAGAGCAATTTATTTTGCTGTGAAACACCATATTTAGTCAGTGGCTCTAGTTCCTGGAAAGCCCGAACATGGGAGTTTACCCAAAACCTTGCAGATACTACAGGTTGAGCCCTAGGAGGATGTCTGGGGGTAAGACAGGGCTGGAGGTTTTCTTCCTGGAGAGACAGCAGTGGAGCGTGGTTGCATACTTGTTCACTAATTCCCAGCCACTGTTCCCTGGCCCTTGATTTGCTGCCAGACCCCTCTGCCTTCCCCTCTGTCTGGTTTCCCAGACAAGGGAAGGGGGATTCTGCTTCTGCTCAGCATGGAGCAGGAAAAATAGCAGGG
This sequence comes from Leptocoma aspasia, assembly GCA_013399835.1. Lineage (NCBI taxonomy): Eukaryota > Metazoa > Chordata > Aves > Passeriformes > Nectariniidae > Leptocoma > Leptocoma aspasia. The sequence goes on along the minus strand of VXAX01000422.1, from coordinate 237,272 downwards.
TGCAGCTCCTCAGGTGCACTCTGCCATCTGACCAGAAGAGAGACCACTCCAAGTCAAGACATGTCACCCACAGTGTATGACTTTCTCCTCCTTTTCCGGGCGTGCCTATGGACCTGCTTTCAAGGGCCAGGGGAAGATTTCCCCACAATGTTTTCCCATCACATAAGTGGGAGTACTGTGTAATACTTGGGTTATGTGATTATTAGAGCGACTCCTAAAACCCTTTGCTGAGATTGTGAGTGAAATTACCTTCTCTCAAATTACTGGCTTCCCTTTTCAAAGGGAAGAGAGGAGTCAGTTCCTAGTTGCTCATCTGGTTTTGCTTTTTACTTTATTTCTATCCCGTTATGCTGAGCTGGCTGCATTTTTGGTTGCTTCCCATTCCAAATTGTGATGAATGTGCTGATAACCCTTTGGTACATGCTGTGTCTGCTGCCAGGGAGCTGTGCCTGGCTTGTCCCACAGAGGGTGGGGGCTAACCAGGAGCTTCAGGAGGCTGCAGAGGTGGAATTTCACCCACAGATAGTTACCTGAGATATTGCAGCTCTTTCCCTCTCCCTTTCCCTTTCCCTCTTTGTAAGAGAACTTAATTACTGAAATAGATCTGTGTTTAGAGGAGCTGGAGACCCTCCATCCACCGCCTAAAGGGCCTCATGACACATAATGGAAGAAAACCACCACTAAGTGTTTCACATCACACTTTTCCCTTTTCCCTTCAATCCTCTGTATTTAGCATTAACTTCACAATATAGGTTTCCTTTTGTTTTAATTGTGTTGAATTCTAGGGAGAAGGAAAGGATTGTTCCTTTGTTTTTCTTTCTGCTGTAGCCCCAGCCGTCCCGATGACAGATCTTGTCATTACATGGTGTCATTTTAGATGTTTGCACTGCATCAAAAGCAAACGGAGGAGCCTGCAGTCTAGGCTGTGGGTTGAATAACAATGTTTTTCCAGGGGAAAAAAAAAAAATCTGTGAAGTTTTTAATGAGAAACATGAGTTTCACAGAGGCAGCCTGTACACTGCTCCCGACCCAGCAAGAGCGATGGCTCCTATTTCCCTGGGTATCAGCTTTTGTGGCCCTTTGTGTTTCTGAAGGCTGTGAAGCTGTGGAGTCATCTTGGACTTGAAAAGCAGGAGGGCTCGTGTTTTCCTGTGCATGGTGGATCTTCCGGGACAGCTTTCCAGTTGCATGCTCCTTGCTAAAGCAGAGGTTGGTGATGTGCAGCTGGGAGATGCTGGGGACAATGTGTGTCCAGAAGGAGAAAGAGTAGCACTGAGGGGCTTAAAATCACTGCACAGGAATCTGCTTTTCCTGAAATGCCTGCATGCTAAAGATGGTGAAAATTGCTGATGCAGGAGAGCAGAGCATCTTTGTCAGGCATCTGTCTCCCAACCACATTCCTTTCAAGCAAGGAGGGCTGCTGGGGAAGTCTCTGCTCTGCAGACCTCCCGCTGCCTTCCTGACTTCTCAGAAAGGTCATGTGAAGACTAATGTGATCAAAAGGGTTTTTAAAGTGTTATTTAAAGTGTGTTGACTGTTCTGCAGAGGTCTTTGGTCCTGCAGCGTCGGGAAATTTGACTGCTCATCAGCCATGACCCAGAACTTCGCTGCAGGGTCTCACCAGCGAGGACATACTGGCAACTGAGGACTTTCATGTGGTTGCCTCGCTTGGGTTGGTCTTATCCCTCTTTGATTTTCCTTACAGTGCATGAGCACACTGCTTTGCTGTTGCCCTCTGAAGTGTGTTGAGGTTTGTGCATGGTGGTGTTTGTACCAGGGAACCATTTGTGGGTTGGGGAAATCGTTGTGCCCAGGAAACGGCAATGAGTCTGGCTGCTCAGGCAAGGCCTGTGGGCTCCATGGAGCTGACTCTGAGTAGTGTTGGATGTGATGGATAATTTGGTGCAACTGAAGGATACCCAAAAAAACCCTTGTCCATGTGGAAGAGGCATAAAACATCCACCAGCAGGTTGAGTTGGGCTTGGAAACTGCCACAGCACATGCAGATGCTCTGCAAGGGCTTTCCACTGTCAGAGTTGGTGCTTCTCAAACACCCTCAACACACTTTACTTGCATGATGGATAAAAGCTGTGCCACCCTCCAGATGTTACACCTTGTGATGCAAAGTCCTCCAGCCTCTTACTGGATGGTTCCTCTCACTTTGCAACTTACGGATTGAAAGAAAACTGGAAAAAAACCATTTTTTTCCCCACACAAAATCAAGGTCTGTGCCTTTCCTTTACCTCAGTTTTTGCTGGATGTTGAAATACAGCAGTCAATCTTCCCAAACTTGACACCACCTCTCACCTCCTCTTCTGGGATGGCTCTGGTCAAGGCTCTCACCATGGGATGGTGACCAGCCCAGCCACTGGTGTGCCAGCAGGTATTTGGATAACTCCCTGTCCTGGAATTGCGGTCCCTTTCTTCAGAAATATAATCACAGAGTTTCCAAAAATTATTCTGGAATAAAATATCAACAGAGGAGGCTGATCTGGAATAGCAGTTGCTGAATAATTTATTCTGCAATGAGAAGATAATTTCCCTATATGGAGCAGCCCAAATAAGCTCCAAAATTTAAGCTTTATTGGTTTGGGGGCCAGAGAGGGGAGGAAGTGGCGAAGTTTTTGTGAAGTTATTGAAGTGAGCTAAGCTGTTTAACCATAATAATATTTCTGCAATATGAAGTCTGTGTCTGTGGTCTCCTTAGTGAAATTATATATATATGTGTGTGTGTGTAAAAGGAAAAAAAAAAGGTGGGTTTAATCTAAATAAGGGCTGTAAAAGTCAGCAGGAGAGGGGAGTCATTCTGGTGCCGTCTCCTGGGGTCTGTGCTCCGCTCCTGAATGGGGAGTTGAGAGTAGAAATGGCAAAATGGTGTCACCTTAGAGTTTTTTCCACTTTGGGGAAGCAGTTTTACTGCAAAACCATTTTCTGTGCTTAGAAGTGAGGCTCTCGGAAGGAAGTTAATTGACCTTTTCAGCAAATTTGTTACTGAGACCATTACCACAAATGCTGTTGAAATGCTTTGTAAATACAGTGTTCATTTAACAACACTGCCAGTGACTTAGAAAGTCAGACTTTATGCTCTCTTAAAAATGAAAGAGCTATTCTTAGTGGAAAAAGTGTCTTTCTGGGGAAGAATTTGGAGCAGATTTTCGTATTGAATCTAGGCTGCCTCATTCCCTCGGAAGGCGTCTGAGGGCCAGGAAAATCATAACTAATAACTTCCCTATAAATTGTGGAGCTGCTATTTTAAGGTCTGGTGTCTCAGGGAGGATCAGGGTGGTGTCCTGCTTCCCTCCATTGCTGTGTGATGCCCTGGTTTGATTCTGGTCCTTGTTAAGCTAGTCCTGCCCTATGCAAAAGCAAGATGTGGGAAGAAAACAAGTCAGGACGTTCTCAGGCTTGGTTTGCTTTTGTTTTTCGATACTGGTTAACTGAATTTGTGTTTTGATTTGAAGATGGACCACTCCTGAGGCAGCTTTAAGTGGTAAAATATGCATTGAATGCAATTTATCTTTGCATATTTGGAGACAAAATCCAAAGCTGCTCCCCAGCCTCAGGCTAAGTCCTGGAAAAGCGGCCAATTCAGGAGGGAGGTTATGTCTCGGAAAAGCAGGTCAGCAAGGCGAGCAGATACCTCGAGAGAAAAGGGTGTCCATGGCTCTGGATCAACTTCTTCCACAAGCAGAGGGCACTCAGGAAGGAGCCCTTAAGCCAGGAGCAATGGGTTAAGGGCTCTGGCATGGGAGGCACTTTGCTTTAAGGGTTGGGATTATGTTTTTGTGGAGCTAAAAGCTCTGTGAATCACCACATAAAAAAGGCGATGAAGGGAAGAGCACTGCTCCGTTTGCTTTTGACTGTGATGAAGTTCAATGATCCCATCATGGTGACACTTGCATGAAGGGATAAGAGGCAGTTCCTAATTAAAACTCTTTTATGTGCTAGAAACCAGCTTCTCAGCTGTTGGAAATCTGGGTGGCTTCATTGAAGTCAGGAGATGACCCCATCTGAGTCTCGTGTGTGAGTTTTGGCATCGCCCATCAGTTTCCTTGAGGCAGCCGAGGTGGTGACAGCACAGGGCTGGGTTTGCTTTGTGGCAGCTCCAACTGATGGCACGCATGAGCCCGGAAGCTGTGGCAGAAGTGAATTTCCTCCCTGTGGATATTTTCTTTCATGCTTGAAAACAACCCTGCATCTGTTGAGCAAACACCTGAGCTGTGACAAGGAACCATGTTGCTCCTTGTTGGGATATAGCCACTTGTAAGCACAGAGAGAAGAGGAAAGGGCTGGATGCTTTAGGGATGGTCACAGATATGCGTTGCTTTTTCTCCCTTGATTGTGGGGATGCTGCATTCACTGCTTCTGCTTAAAAATGTATGGCACGTCTTCATCTTTCTCACATTTCTGATTTTTTTAAGAAAAGCCCTTATATTCAAGATGGCTATAAGTTACACTGTAGCAGCAAAGAGCAGAGACTTGACAGCATTTTGCCACTAGTTATTGCGTGGACAGCACATGTTAACCAAGATGCGGTGAACTCATCCTCTCTTCAAGCCCTTTCTGTTGCTTCAGAAACATCATTTAGATTGGTTGGATCTCACCTGCTAGCAGAGGAATTCAGCTTGCAAGGCTTAGCAGAGGAAATCAATTCAAGCTTTAAAACTGGTTGTATTTTTTTTCTTTTTTGCCCAAACCGTATGTCTTCAGAGCAAGGGTTGCACATCTGGGTAGATTAAAAACCCATTTGTGGACAGGTGTTGGAAGATTGTGGAAGGTGATGCTGGAAAGGGTGGTCTTGGCTTTGGGGCTGGCAACAAAGACCCAAAAAACCCGGTTCTTAAGAATTGTATGGGCAACAAAGAGCAGTCCAGGCTGGGGAGAAAATGGAGAACATTTTGTAATACTTTTGGGTAAAGTCACAGATTAGGACTGGTTGTCTGGAGCATGGCCTTGGGCCAGCCGAGCCCCTGAGCTGCGTAGGGGGAGGGGAAAAACCTCCATTTCAGGCTCCTAGATAAACAAACACCAGAAATCTCGTAAGGGTAATAATGGAAATCACTGAGAAATTGAGTTAATACAAGGGCATCTGTGTAAGTGAATGCTCGGGACAGGGAAACGGCTTTGTCCTTTAACTCTAGTAATGCTGGAGCAGATGGGAAGCGCTGTGTGCTTCACGCATTAGCTGGCTCAGATAAAGAGCAAGGCAGAGGCCGGTCCTCTTGGCTGATTAGAGGTTAACAGGGATAGAAACCAGCGGATTGACTCTTCATTTGCAGGAGGTGTTGTGGGATCAGAGCAGATGGCAGAGAGAGCGTCCCTCCAGCTTACTCAGCTGCTCAGAGGAGCTTACAGCTCCCTCCAGCACAAACAGCCCCATTCCATCTCCTCTGTTTACAGCTGCAGCCCTTGCTTCTTCCCTGGCCTACCTGGAGAGGTGATAGATAGAAGAGTATTTCTCCTAAACCTGTGGTAGTTGGTGCCCGAGGCCATAGGTATGTGTGGGGACCCATGCAGACATGGTGCATACGCTCCAACTCATCCATATCCCTTTGTTTCGGCTCCTCCTGCGGCAGCTCAGCTGTGGGCACGGCTCCTTCCTGGGGTGATATTAATGGTCTTTGTTAGCTCTGTGAAAGTAGAGGTGCTTTTCCAGGATGATAATGACTGGGCAGCAGCATGGTGGGGACAGGGAGGAGGGCTGCAGGGGGAAAACCTTTAGCAGCAGAAGCGTGGCTGCGTTCTGCTGGGGCAGCATCCTCCTGGCCAGCCATCGCCTGCCTCCTTCATCCCTGCCAAAGTCTGTCTCAACAGCAGCACCTTTGCCTGTGGTCACAAAACAGAATAGCTTTGGAGAGGAGGGAGGATGGAAACTCATAGCAGCTCTGCTCATTGACTCGCTGGAAGCTTGGATTCCCTATTTTGCAAGGGAGAAATGGCAATTGATTCAGCCGTACTCTCTTTCTTCTGTCTGCCAGTGCTCTGAAAAGGCATATTTTATCTGTGTGTGACAACACCTGCCTAGGGTGCCTCTCATTGAGCCGCTGAATCAAAAGAGCAACAAGAAAAGTGGGTTTAATTGCACACATCTTCAGCAGAGTCTTTCTTGCACTGGCAGCACAAAAGGCCAGCCCTGTGCTGGTTGAATGGAGCCCGGGAGGGCTGGGGCACGCCGTACTCGTTACTATCGGAGGCAGATGATTCACTTTGCTGGAGCATTGTCATGTGCAAATGAGTTCATGAGCCCATCTCCTTTTCCAGCTGCAAGGTCAGGGACTGAGCAATTGTCAGCATCAGCCGGCTGGAGGAATTGATCTAGAAGCTTTGGGAGATTTTACTAACCTCCACTTCCTACTGCCCGAGTACACTGACACCTTCCTCCCGTGGGTATTGTCTACATTACAAATATTGACTGATTTTAAGTTCATGTTTAGAAAGCTGCTGTTTCGAGGCATGGAAATGTGACTGAGAATGGCTTATAAATAACACTCGGGTGCGGCAATTATTATTCATTGCTAGTTATGGCTTTCACACACTGGAAAAACAAATGGTTTTTCCACTAAGAGCTGGAGCTGCAGTCCATTTAATCACTAAAGAGCTTGGAATCACTTTAGTTTAAAATAACTTTCCGCTGTGGTTTGGAAAATTAAAAAAAAATATATTTGGGTCACGTTAACCTAGTGTATACAGCTTGCACTGAGAATTTCAGTTTACCTTGTCAACATCTGCAGAGCCCCATAAATATCCATCTATTAATTCCCGTTTGGTTTCACAGAGCTCCTGCCTGCCTGAAGATAGATCTCCCCAAACAGATTTGGAGTGGGGTTAGTCTGGCTAGAGGTGGAGAATCCTGGGAGCTGAGCACAGACTACAAGAGCAGTGAGCAGCCAAGCTGCTGTCTGCCACAGCCACCCCTCTCTGGCTACGATGCAAGGGGATGTGGCTGGTGCCTTCAGGAAGCTGCATGGATGGACTTTCCACCATGTTGCTCCTAAGAGAGGCTGCCCAAAATATCAGCGTCAGGTACTAGGAGGTTACTTTTGACAGCCAGGTGTGGTTGTGAGTTCTTTATGTACACTGTCCAGCCACATCCCACCAGCAGTCCATGCTCAGGGCATGGATTGCTGCACATTTGCCTCTACTGAGCCATTCCTTGCCCTCCAAGCCTACTTCAAGGTTTCCACAAAGACACGGAAGAGAGAGAAGTTTCCACAAAGGAGTTTCCACAGAGACAGAGGAGGAGACAGAAGAACCACAGTGCCATGAAGAAATGCTCCCCACATTACCCGTGTGTTACTGGCCGCCATCCTCTCACACAGCAATGCCAGTGCAGCATCCTCAGGGTTAGGTCCTGCAGATGGCTGCAGCTCTGTGGTGCTTTCCACCCCTGCAGGACTGTGCCAGCACTCTGGGAAAGGCAGGCGACTGCCACGCCTGGGAAGAAGGAGCTAATTTTTTCCGAATGGCACAATTTAGCAAATGACAACTGTGACTTCTGTCTGGGCTGCGGTGTGAAATCTGAGGGATGGCTGTGAGCAGCAACTGCCGGAGGGAGCTGAGCACTCGGGTTCCCAGCTAGTGTGGTAGGTGTGGAGGAGTCCTCCTCTCTCTTGCAAGTGTTGGTGCCACAGTTATGAGAAGGGAAGGGGCTATGCCTGGCTTTTGCTTGTTTTTTGGGTTTGAATTTCCATCTGGGGATCTGCCTGTCTCCGGACTCCAGGTATTTCAATGTAATCAGCCTAAATGTTTGCTTATCTTCAGTGATTTGCTGGAGGACACAAAACAAGGGGTCTTTGCAGCTGGCCTCATGGTAGGTTGGAGCTGCAGGACAGGCTAGTGGTTTCTGCTGATGGTTGGCATGTGGATACCTGCGTTAAAGGTGTCCCATTGAAAGGCTCTCTGCTCTTACAGAACTGGAAGAGTTTGCACAACTCCTTTTGGTCAAGTAGGTTTAGAAATCAAAGAATTCACCATCTTGGTTGAAGATGCTTCTGTTGAGGTGTTAATGCTGTTGTCCTAATAGCAAAGTCTCCTGCACTGGCTCACTACTAGAGGCTTGATCCTTTGTAGCTGTTTGAGAGCCCAGGATTTTTTATTTTCTTTTTTGTGGATCCATCCTCCTCCCAGCCTGCAGGGTTTATCAGCTCCGAAGAGGAGAGTGCTGCCCAGCTGACAAGTTTGTAAGTCCCACCAGTGTGGAGCTCACAAACTCCTGGAAAATAATTCTAGGGTCTGTTTTAATTTAAATCAGAGGTGCAATGTCCTGCAGCAGTAAAACAAGGAAGGTTCTTGCTCCAGTGTTTTGTCCCCATTTGATGGGTTGGATGGCTGGGATTAGAAAGAGATGAGCTCATCATGCCCTGTGTGCCCGTGAACATTCATGGCACCTTTCTGTGCTTTTTCTGGGGCAGTTATGAACATTCAGCTCCTTTTACAACCTCGATCAAAGAGACATCCACTGGGAAGCTTCTGTGGTAAAAGTAGGAGAGGGTGTTCTGGGGCAAGGAAGAGGCGATGTTGTTCTTGGGACAAAGCTAGACTCTGGAGGGGGGTAACAAGTCTGTAGTTACAAAGATGGTATTTAATTATTTATTTTCCATGGTTTTCAAGCCTTGGCACTGTCACTTTGCTGGCAGCAAATCAAACACCAAGTTAGCTTATGTTAAGAACAGAAGATGAAGTCCTAGATAAGCACTGGGCTGTAGGAATGTCTTAAATTGAAATGTACAGGGAGGACACAGAGGAGAGTATGTCTTTGCTCTCAGTGCTATCCAGACCCTGTGTCAGTGATCAGGGTTGTGTTTCTCTCTACTGAAGTGCTGGTATCACAGCTCCTAGGATGCTTCTTTCTTCTAGTATGTAAGATGAACAGAGAGGAGGGTACAGTGACAGCTGTACTTTTCCGGGGTTGCCTATAGCTTTTTGGTGATAGCATCGGTGTTCTGTGTGGAGCAGGAGTGTGTGCTTCGATGGATGATGAAGTAACCATACCAAAACCTCCCTTTGGCCACCACTCTTCTCTGGGACTGTGATACACATCACTGCTGAGCTTGTGTGCTCAGCAGCCATGGGTGCTGGGGTGCAGACTTGGCTGAAATGTGGTAGCTCCAGTCTGACCTCACATTAATGTAAATATTCACAAATAATGCCTCTGTTCCTGCGAGCTCATCTCTCTTCCACCCCCCCCCATGATTAATTTCTGACTCAACTTTTGATAAATGTTTTGTAGAGTCCCTAGTTTATCCTACAGACCTGCTGTCACTACAGCTAAAATCTAAACCAACGCTTGACTTGGGGCTCAAGTGCCAGATGAACTTGGCAGTTGTTGACATAATGAATGGTCCTGTTCGATGTGCAGACCAGATCTGAATTGTGAAGACCAACTCTTGGAGCAGATGGGAGAGCACAGCTTTTGGGAACACTGAGAATAGTCTGAGAAATATCTGGACGAATATTCTGTCTTGAGAGGCTGGATCAGACCACAGTTGATACATTTTCAGACTTATACCTGTCTGAAACAGATCATTTGGTTAAATGAGTTCCTCCAGCCTTACACCAGTTAGCCCCAAGTGGGGTCTGGCCCATGGTCCTGTTAAAGTAAGCATTTCAAGGCAGTGTTTATGGCCAGTAATTTGTCCTGGAGTGTTTTATATATGTGTGCAGGCATACATATGAGGATATACATACATACTTTGTCAGGAACGCAGTTTCCAGTCCCTTTAACTTGTTCAAAACGTAAACTAGGGAGAAACTGGCAGTGAGTCGGAGCCGCCTGCCAAGCATTGCAAACCAGAGAAGTGGTAAAACATAAACACTTTGGAGTTTATCCTCTGGATTTATATAGTTTGGCTGCCGGGGGACGGGCTTGTGTGGAGGGGGAGACTCGTCAGGCCCTGGCCATGCTGCTCCCACAGCACTGAGCCCAGCAGCTCCACAGCCACGCTCCTCCTGTGAGCAGGGAGGGGAGGGAAGTGCAGGGCTGTCCATCCCTCCCCTCCTGCTCTGCTGGCCACATGGGGTGGCTTTTGGGTGATGGCAGCAGAACAGGTCTGCTTTTCCCCCGCCCCAGCACTAAAGTAAAAGCAGACCTCCTTGATGCTTAATCAGATTTGAATGTGGTTTTTGGCGTGGCTTTAAAGAGACTGGCAGTGAATAGCTGGTTTTGATGCCATTTATTAAAAACCTCTGGTAGAATTTGTCTCTGAAAGCCTTTGTAAGAGCTGGCAAACGCACAAGGGTTTGATGCAGTTAATGTATTTTAATCTTCACCCCCCCACCCTTTCTCCTTTTCTGTCGCTAATTGTAGGGCTCTCAGCTGTCTGCTGCCTTCTCCGAGGGGATGGCAGGCTCTGCAGGGACCTGTACATACGCAGGCTTAATAAGGTCGCAGTGGCATGGAGAAAAGTGAACATCCTCCTCAGGGAAGATGGCTGGGATGGGCAGTGTGAGGTGCCAGGTCCCACACCAAGTTCTGACATGGGGACACCGGATTGCCCTGGCCATGTTAGTTAACTTCCTGATGCAGCCTCACTCTCTTGGAGAAACAAGGCAGATGAGTGAGTGAGAAACAAAGATATCCCTTTTCCAGGTGGCTGAGGAAGTGCAGAGTGTTGGTGTTGGATCCACTCAGCAGCTGGTTCGTGAGAAGGACTCCCTGAGGCTCCTGTTCAAAGTGAGGTTGATAGGCATCCATCAGTCAGTCTTATCTCACTGACTTAGTCCCTCACTTGCTTGGTACATCCACCTTTCTTTGGACCCCTGGGACTTTCTGAGCCCGTTTCATGTTCCTCACCTGACTTTGGGGCTTCTGGGGGCTTTTTAGTCACACTTGCCACTGCACCCCCTTTCTGCATAGTGAGAACTGTCAGGAGCACCATAACGTTGGTGTGAACTATTTATGGAACTCAGGGAACGGTTTTCCCCAGCTGTGGTTTGGACTGTGCATAGCTCCTGTCCCTGCTCTTTGTTTCCACTGTGTGGAAGAGCTCAGAGCTGTGACCATGCCCTGGAGCACTCTACCTGGTCGAGAGACCAAAGTTGGAATTGCTTTGCATTTAGTTTGTGGGTTTTTTGTCTGTCTCATCAAAGAAAAGCAAACGTGGTCTTTTTTCTACCAGTCCTCACTCATGTGAGTTGCAAATTCAACAAGAGGGAGGCGTGGATGGAAATGACTCCCAGGAGAGAAACAGTCTGAGATACTTAAACAAATGGGAACCGAGCAGCTTCGCTCTTCCCCTGAGGGTTTGGCTGTTAAATAAACTCACTGATCAGTCTGGCTGTGTGTGTATGTTGGTGCAGAAGTGTGTTTGTATACACGGGCTGGGTGTTGCTGGGTGTAAGCCACGAGGATGGGCTGTGCCGGGTGCTGCACTCCTTGGTATATGAGAGAGACACACAAGCAGTCTTGGCTTTCCTTCCTTCCAGAGCTGGCATGAGTGGTTGTGCTCAGAGGGAAGCTAACCTGACCTTTCCTTCTTCTTTCCCTCTCCAGGGTTCCACCTCAGTGGAACAGTAACGGAGCCAGCAACTGCGACAGAACCAGAGATGACCTACAAGGTGGCCATCAGCTTCGACCGCTGCAAAATCACCTCAGTGACGTGCGGCTGTGGGAACAAGGACATTTTTTACTGCGCTCACGTCGTGGCGCTTTCACTGTACAGGATCCGCAAGCCAGACCAGGTCAAACTCCGTCTTCCCATCTCAGAGACCCTTTTCCAGATGAACAGGGACCAGCTCCAGAAGTTTGTTCAGTATTTGATCACAGCACACCACACCGAGGTGCTGCCCACCGCCCAAAAGTTGGCTGATGAGATCCTGTCATCCAACTCTGAGATCAACCAAGTGCACGGTAATTCCTCCCTCCTCACTGTGTGACCCTGACTCTGTTTGGGGCTGGGGTGGTGGTTTTGGTGCCCATAGTGATGTCCTTCATTTTACATTTGTCTTTTGCTGCACAGAGAGAGCTGGCAGTGTCACACTTGATGTTAATGCATGGATGTTGGGACCACATGACTAGGGTGTTCAGCCTGCCCTCTCCTCTTCTATATGTGTTCATCTGTCAAACATGGGCTTCAAGAGGCAGGAAGAGGCAGAGCTGACAAGGCTGGTGGTGCACAAGGCTCAGCTCAGAGTAGAATAGAGAAGCCAAGGACATGGTGCTGGGGCCCTGTGCAGCAGGAGGTGCAGTGGTGATGTGGCTCCTCCAGCACATGGGGACATCGTATCAGCCTGAGCCCTGCACCAAGTCAGATGCGGCTGAGCTGGTGGGAGATAAAGCTTTAATCTCCATGGGCGTTAATTTGCCCATAATAAATGAGCACTGCTGTTCCTACCTACTGCACAAAGGCAGAGGAGATGTGACTTGGTGCTTTGTGTTTGGAAGATGCTTTTGACTTCCTCTCCTGGAAATCTGGGGGACAGTGCCCAGCCCAGCCCTGTTCCACTGGCCCAGGATGTGGCCCAGGCTCCTGGGAATCTCCCGCAGTGTCTTTTCAAGGAGCTCAGGAGCTGAGGTTGCCCAGGGTCTGCAACAATGAGCTGCTCCCCACCGTGCCAGTCCCACCAGCTGTAGAGCAGAGATAATAAACACTTATCTGCCACGGAAGGGCGTTGCAGGGATTAACACGTGCCTGTTAAGTGTTCTGAAGATGAAAAGCCCCATATGCAGCCTAAAATACCATCTGAACTAGTTGAATCCACATGTAGAGAAATAAGGCCAGAGGTTCACCGTCACCATGGGGGTGATGGCAGCTCTGATCTTAGATGTGTTCATCTCTATCTGGTCGTTCCTGTTCCTACCTTGGGAGGGGCCTTTGTCTCCTCTGCTGGGCCACATCTGCTGCATGGGTGGTTGTGCTCTAAGTAACTGGCTTTTGCAAGGCGGGGGGCTTTCAAATTTTGACATTGTAAAAGAATGAAGAGCTGTGATGCTGCAAGGATCTAGTGAGGGCCATTCCCTCTCTGAGCTGATCTACTGAAGTTGAGGCTGGGCAAGATCCCTTCTTGGCGATTGTTTGAGGCTGCTTTCTCCTAAGCAGATTGAAGTAAAGCTTTTAAGGCTCTGAATATTTATTGTTCGAGAGTCAGCAAAAGGCTGGTGATTGAGAGTCTTACAAAGATACAGATGTTGGCTCCAGTTCAATATCTGCTTCTTGTTTTTACAAGTGGTTAAAAAAAAAGCAAGCAAAAATTCTCACTCCCTTAAAACTTGTGCAAAATTCCCTTAAAAATTTACGCACTCCACTGTGCGATTTTGAACCAACAGAGGCATGGTCACCCCACAGAGGGTGACACCTATCTGACACACCTGTGGCTGCCCGGCTGGTCACAAGTGAATCAATACCTCTGCAAGCAGGAGAGCAGCCTTGTCTCACCCTGAGGGAGGATGCAGATCAGCCTTCGTATGATGACGCGATCTTAAGGTGATCTATAACTCATAAATGTTGCATCCTCTGAAAAGGAAGGCTCCAAACCTCTCACATTCAAGTTCATAATGATGCTGTCCAGGGCTTTGATTCTTGATCCTGGACAGTGTTGCAAGTTTTGCCCTCTTGGTCCTGCCAGAAGCACAGCCACAGTGCAACCAGCTACACTGCAGACCTGCTTGACCCCAGGGTGAGGAAGGGCTGCAGCCATGGGGGTCTGTTTGTGGGAGAGGAGTTCTACAGTCTCCAGGTGAAGTGGATCCAAATTTGTCCCCCATGTTGCCTTTCCCAGCTGTGGATCATGCATTTGTAGTGAGTCACTGATCCTGGGATTTGTAATTCTTCAAGCTGTGCTCTACATAGAGCTTTATGTGCATTTCTTGACCGTGTGTATTTCAGACCCTTGGGGTCACACCCCAACCTTGGGGTTGGGGCCAAAGTGGCTTTTGGCAGGCCAGCCTCTGCAACCCAAACAGTAACCCACTGTGTGCATTGGACACCTGAAGTTATTACACCCTGGAACAGGAATGTTCTTTCTGGAAATCCTTTTTTTTTTTTTTTCCCCAGCCTCTCCTTCTTTTGAGGAGAGGTCTGTTAAGCTTCGTATCAGCATCAGGTCTTCCTCACCTGCTTCTGGTCACCCAAAGGATTCCTCCTTCCTTGTTTATATGGTGAGCGTGTAGGATTGAGGAACTGTTTTTGCACCAGGCTGGCTGGGGAATGCAAGGGGGTTGTCTGGTTTTGTAAAATAAGGCTTTCACGGATGCTCCTTCTCCTCCTGCAGAGCCTGAATGGCAGAGAAGATTACTGGCCATTGTCTGGTGCTCAGCTCCGGGCGTTGGAGCTTTGTTCCTTGCAGGAGTCTGTAGCCGCGGGCTGTGCACCGCGTGCCGATCTTCCCGGCTGTCTTCCTAGAAGGAAATGCAAACTATCCAGTAATGATGGAGTCTTGGAGCGCAGCCAGAGTGCTTGCGTGTTCCCGAAGGATTCAGTCCAAGCAGAGCCTAGGTGTGCCTGCCGCTTGCTCCCCATTTGACCTCCGCCTGCTGAAGTGGGTCACGTTTCTGCTCCTGTGGCTTGGCTGCAAAGGGCAGCGTGTGACAGCCGGAGCATCTCCTGTGTCTGGCACCTCCACGCTTGGCATCTGGAGTGGCAGCTGGAGGGAGGAGACCAGGGTAGGTTTCAATGCTCCTCCCCAAGGGGACAAAGCCAGCAGTGTGGCTGCCTGGCACAGAGCAAGGCTGCAAGGATGTCACTGTGCCAGTAAAAGTGACTCGTGGCTGCTTGGTCTCTCCTGGTGGGTAGAATGCTGGAGGCAGCCAGAAGCTGCAGCTGGAAAGCTTGGATCCATCAGCTGGGACTCCAAGGGAGTGAGGATCATGTGGTGGTGACCACCTTGCCACCCTGTTCCCTCCACTCTTCTGAGAGCTTTAAGATGGGACAGTGTCTGTGGGCCCAGATTTGGGGCTTAGAGGTACCCTTCATGCATCATTGATGAATCCTCCCCCTTCCTTGTGTAAGGAGCAGGAGATTTTGGCAGACCTCGTGTTTGCAGCTGTGTAACTCACCCAGCTTGAGCAGCATGTGGACATGGCAGAGGGTGCTGCTGCCCTCAGTCCAAGAGTTGTGGCTCGGGTGGTCTGTCTGGCCCATGGAAGTGCCAGTGGATGACACTGTATCTGTGGTGCTCAGCTGGTGCCATCAAAGGGCTTGGGATGCTCTTCTCAACCAGAAGTGAGAAAAGCCACAAAACCTCTGCTGTCACAAGGTGCAGGGGCAACTCCCTCTGAGAACAAGCCATGTGAATCACCAAGGGGCCTCTGTGGTCCTGCAGGGTCTTGGAAGCTTGTTTGGAGGAGAGGACTTTTGGAAAACCCTTAAAGGGAATAGTTCCTCAGGCTTTGTTATGGGAAAAGCAGATCTCGTTATGCAAGAGCCATAAGAAGCCTGCTGCTTCATCCATTCCCTTTGGTCCCACATGCATTCTTGACCACCTTGAGCTTTCCTTCAACTCCTGGGCTAATACTGTCCCATCTTGCTCCTTGTGCACAGCAAGTTGGCTGTCAGGTCAGTGTGCAGGAAGTCCCTGCCTGTCCTGTCACACCGAGCCAAGGCTGATGTTTGAGGAGTCCTTGGGCGCTCTTTGACTTTCAGGTCATCTCGAGACAGCGTCTGGAGGGCAGCGCCAGTAAATCTATTTGAAATTCTGCTTTCCCACAGGGGAGGAGGAGAAGGTCAGATCTCCAGGGCATTCATGTTCCTGTTTGCTGAGCTGTTGTGGATTTAAGGGAAAAAACACACCTGAGTGCTGGAGAAAAAGGCAGCTCTTCCCCTTGTCTTGCAGAGCAGCTGGGGTTGCCAAATTACTCCGGAACACGAGTGGTTCTTGACAAGCAGTTTCCAAAGTTGGCTGCCCCAGATACTGGTACCAGCTGGACCACATTGCTGCTGTCCACCATGCTGGGAGCCAGTCTGGATTCCCTTGCCCCGTTGCTGTCAGGTGTATGTGAATCTTCAGGCTGCCCTGGCAGCTCCCTCTGACTTGCCTCCACTTGAAAACGAACCGGGAGTCTTGGCAGAGCTGGATTCCTTGCTTTGCTGCTATTTTTAATCCCTTGTTAGAGTTCATTTCCTTTCTGGTGCCTGGTTATTTNCCTGAGCTGATCCTTCACATCTGTTTTCTCTCTGGACGCCAGAGAGGAGCCTGGAGGCATTCAGCAACATCACCATGTGCAGTCATGGGATGGCCCTTGTGAATGGCCACCACGATGGCCAGTCCTGCTCCAGGCACCACTGACCCCAGGGCTGGCACGGCCAGGCCCCAAACCACTGATGGGTGCTGGGCACAGTCGGGTGAAATGACCATAAGGGAGATGCTGGAGCAGCCACCTTTATCACTGGGTAGCTTTTAGCACCACTTTATCAGCTCCAGGTACTGGTTAAAAATTATAATAATGTCTTTTTCTTTGTATCCCCAATCCTCCTTCAAGTCAGACGTTTTGGGAGTGCTTTCCACACTACTCAGCTGATGTATCTCCCCTTCTTGGGTTCAGGAGCTTGGGTTTGGGATGTGCCAATGCTTTGGCATGACCCACAAGGTCCTAGTGCCTCCTCAGCCCTGGAAACCTGCAGCTTCCCAGTCCAGGAGCCCCTTTTGTTTTCTTCATGTTGGGCAGCTAATTTCTGAGCAAGGAGTTGAATTTTCCATGCCTGACTTCACTCCGTTTTGTAATTTGTAGATTTTTCCAGTCCTTTTTTCTCAGTCGTTGTATTTGCCAAGTCTCACTTGGCTGTCAAACAGTTAAACCCCCAAGCTCCCAGTGAGGGGGGAGCCCAGCATGGAGTCTGATGGATTGCATTTTTATCTCAGTTTCTACAGCCAGTGTAAACGGACTGGTGAAACACTCTTTCCACTCAAGATGTGCAGTGGTGTTTCCTTAAATCTGAATCCGGCAGGACCAAGATCCAGCACATCTGAAACAGGGCTCTTTGGAGCACGAATGCTGCTATATGAGAAATGTGTTATGCAGACGCCGGGCTGTTTTACATGCCGTTCCCAGCTCCTTTGGAGCTGAGACATGGAATCACTCATCAGCTGCGTCACGGCGTGCCGCTGCCGAAGCCCCCACGGTGTGAACGTTGGCAAGGGGAAGTGGACAAATCCTGCCATTAATATTTAAACCCAGCACAAATCCCGTTGTTTGCTCTTAAATGTTTATCCAGCTCCCAGCGTAATTGGGCAGCCCGTTATCTGCTGGGTTGTGCCGCACGTGTGCGAACTTGCTATTACAGCCCTCTCTCTGAATCTTTTATAGGAGGGAAAAATACATTTACAAGCAAATTTGGGCTTTATTTGGAGGCGCGGGAGGCGCGTTGCTAATTTGGCTGCGGCCCGAACCCCAACGTGCGAAGTGCTCAATGTGTTGCGTGGGAGGAGGAGGTTTTATTTAGCTGCACGCTCCCTTCCTTGCTGCTCGGGCTTTCCGTCGCTAACGCTACGTGTGAGCAGCAGGCACCGAGGGGTAGCCCCGGGAACCCCCAGAAAACGCACCTACTTTTTGCATTATGTGACCTCCTCCTCCTTAATCTGTCACAGCGGCCACGGCCATGGTGAGGGATGAGCTGAGCTTTGGTGGGATGAGTCACCCCAGGTGTCCCTGCCCTCCTGGTCCCTGTAGACGCAGACAGGTGACCCTGTAGAGGCAGTCGGGGCTGCTCTGGATAGCTGCAGCTGGGAGTGGCAGCAGGATGATGGGGAGGAGGATATTAAGAGTGCAAGCGTCTGGGATACCTAGCGATGGGGCCGGATAAGCGCTCATGGTAGACAGATTAGTCATCGGTTCCTGATAGGGGATAATCACCGGCTTGTCTGCTCTTTATCTGCGAGATAAGGATGAGGCTGGGGGAGGGAAGGAAAAGGCACAGAAAGGCTCAGAGGGCCGGCGTGGACTGTCCCTGTCCCTGGTTGTGATTGTCCCTCGTGGCTTATGGTGGGACTCTGAGCTGACTCTGATGGTACACTGAGCAGGACTCGCCCCTTGCTGGGGACTCAAGATTTAACTGCTTCTCCAGGGCTATGGCAGGGGAGTGGGATCAGGATCAGGGCATGTGTGGCAAAAGTCCTCATGCTCATCCAGGAACTGTGATTTCATTTCTGCTGCTTCAGCTCTCGTCCCAGTTATGTGGTTGTGTCGACTATAAATTATTCTGCAGAGGGAGCAGCAGCATCTTGTCCCTTCAGCATGCCTAGAGCTTGCTGGAGCTTCTCTCAGGCAGTAACTGTTAGCAGAAATTAAAGTAATTTTGTAAAGAACGTTAAATACAAATAACTGTATCTTAGCAGGTCAGGAGTGTTCTCAGCCTTTGCTGGAGGAGCAGAACCCCTGAGGTTGATGTCTTGCTTACAAGCCAGGAAGAGACACTTGCCCTGCTAAGCAGGCATCCTGGAGCACAATTTTCATGAATTGTGTTTGAGCTCCTGGTTCAGCAATGCACAAGGCTGGGGTGTGCACGGCATCCCAGGCTGTCTCTGTAGGAAAGTGATGTCTGCTCCCCAACCAGATTCCAGCTTTGGAAAAGACATCATGAAGATTTAATTAGGAGTGTGTCAGCTACAGCATCCCATGGCTCCTCATGCAGCACCTTCTCTTTCTGTGCTGACCCTCTTCCTCTCTTGAGAGGGAGATAGGAGAAGCAGACCGAAGTGGAGTGGAGCATCCTCAGTTGCAGCAGTCTCTCCTCAGTACTCATTTTCCCTAAGGAGTTTCTGTAGAGCAGGACCCAAAAGCAGACAGATGAAAATCCAAGTTTCTGTTCCGTTTTGTGCTCTTGGCTGCTCACTGAAGTTGTGCTACTGCCTGTCCTGTGAGCCCTGAAACCCATGGCTGGGATGTAGAGTAGTGCTTGGGTGGGAAAATGGGAATCGAAAGGGGCAAGGCAAGGGAAATTTGGTCCAACTTGTTTAAATCAATTGTGGGGTTTCTTTCTTTCTTTTGTTCTCTGGGAGATGAAATGCAGCCTGTGAACACATATGTGTGCCTGCCAAAGGCCCTGCTCTGGTCACAGTTTGCTCTTTGAGGGATTATTGATCCTTTGTTCTTTCCTGCGAAGGGTCTCTCTCAGGCAGGTACATTGATGCCCAGGGACTTGTTCCCTGTCCTAAAGCAAGTGAGAGGCAGGACCAGGTGTTTAACCCAGGGCTCTGGAGCCAAAGTACCTTTGTTAGACTGTTCCAGACATGGGGAAGGGCTTGCAGGAATTGGAGCTTTACTGATGCTTTAACAAACCAGTGATGTGGAGCAGGAGCATGCTGGGCAATCCCCAGAGCTGCAGAGCACTTCGGGCTCTCCAGCTGTGCTGCCTGCACTCCTGGGGCTTTGGAGGAAGGCAGGTCCCTGGTCTTCCTCAGCCTCATTTCACATGGGGTGCAGAGGGTGAGGGGCCATGCAAGCATTAGCCCTGTGGTCATGATCCCTCCTGATTGCTGCTGCCACCACTGTGTTAGGACAGCACAGTCCTGCCAGTTGGGCTCAGTGCCGGAGAATCAAGTTGGTTTTCTGTCACCTGAGCTGATAAAGTAAAGGTGGGTTCCTAATAAGACAGAGGTAGGTCCACTCCTTGCTAGTGGGACTGCTGACCCTGCTGCCATAAACATGGTTGTTTCTCTCCTCCCCCCCATCCTCTCAGGTGCTCCTGACCCCACTGCTGGGGCCAGCATCGATGACGAGAACTGCTGGCACTTGGACGAGGAGCAGGTCCGAGAGCAGGTGAAGCTGTTCCTATCTCAGGGAGGGTACTACGGCTCGGGGAAGCAGCTCAACTCCATGTTTGCCAAGGTGAGGAGCCGGCTGCTCTCTCCCATCCCTGCTCAGCGTGTCACATAGCTGGCACTCGCTGGCTGCCCTGGCAGGGTGCCCATCACAGCTGGGAATCTCTGCTCCAGTGCCTTCTCGCCCTGTCGCGGAGCAGGCGGTTGTAATCCAGGCTCTGGGTCAGGCCTGGATTGTCTCACCTGCTGTCCTGGCAGGTCCCTTCCTCCCATGAGTGCCGTGATCCCTGAGCAAGGAAGGGCATTCCCCCATCTTCCCTTCAGCACAGTGGGGAAAAAGCCAACCCTGCAGAGCCTACCAAGACCATGGGAAGGTGGGACCATAAGCCACAAATCTCACCAACCTATGGGCTTTTCTCTTTCTTTGCAGGAAGGGCTTTGCTTTCATGTTCTTAATCTCAGTCTCCTTCACAGCCTGGCAGTGACTGCTACTCAACTGGGCTCCAATCAGTCTCATCACAGCCATTGCATGAGGGTTATAATGTGGGACTGTACATTAAACACAAACACACACACGCATATATATATGTATGTATTTACAGTCTGGACCCTCAGGCTGAGGGAGCTGTGGGTTGCCAGCCAGGTGAACATGTCTTAAACACCTCTGAGGGACCATGGTTTGACTCACCCAAGACTTTCTCTTTGTCCTTTCCAGGTCCGGGAGATGCTGCGCATGAGGGACTCCAACGGGGCCAGGATGCTGACACTGATAACAGAGCAGTTCATGGCTGATCCTCGGCTCTCCCTCTGGAGGCAGCAGGGGACAGGCATAACAGAGAAGTGCCGGCAGCTCTGGGATGAGCTGGGTAAGGGTCACTGCCTTGCAGAGAGGAGCAGTTACCTGGGCTGCTGGGCCAATGAACATTGTTACAGAGGCCCCACGGGGCTCTTTTTTGGGAGCAGAGACCCTGAGACTTGCCAGGACCTTACTGTTGGGGAGTCACTGTGAAACAGCTGGATCAGGGCCAACCACACAGTTCAAAACCTTAAACCTGCCCCTCTCCTGCAAAAGGATCAAGGATGATGGGCGTGCAGTGTGTTGCTGGTCCCATGCTTCCAGCATGGGTGTTTGGTGAGCCCCTTTGTGAGGGAGGACACAGGGCTGGTGAGCCCCAAGGGCTCAATGTAGCCTGGATGTGGAAGTGCTGTTCCTGGGGGAACCGTGATCCAGAGAGGGAAAGGCGGGTTCTCAAGTCTCGTCACATCTAACAGATTCTGCCTGCTGTGGTGCACGTTTCCAGGGTGAGGGGGGCAGGATGGGCAGCACAGAGCCTGGCTATGAGGGAAATGCAGTTCTGGGTAATTCTAGCTAAGCACCTTAGACACCAGCTCAGCTGGCTGACACTGTAATATCATTAGAATAAAACATTTAGATGACGTGGGCTTGGGGAGTAGGGTTGTGTGGTGAAATTAACCCTGCAGTTCTGGGCTCTCCTGGACATATAGGATCTTGGGTGAATAGTTTGACTTGAGCCATAGTTTGATGAGTGAGTTTGAGCTCCTCTGCAGCCTGCTGGTAGGAGATACTGTGCAAGGGCAAGGGCTGATGCGCTAGTACCAAAGGGCTGTGGTAGAGCTGGAAGAAGGATTAGGATGGTCTGGGATCTGGAACAGCTGAAACTGCAGCTGAGAATTACATACCCACCTATCAAGTGCCCAACAAATGCAAACAGAAATGAGGCTGGGAACCCTGGCCAAACTATGCAGACAAGATCTGGGCAGGGGTGGGATGTCTTGTTTCTGTATGAAGTTTCCTGGATGGAAATAACCACACCAGCTCTGGAGAGCTCATCTGTGCTTGTTTGCCAAGAGGATATTTCCAGGATTTTGGGATGTTGCAGCTAGACAATTGGATATGCAAGGATCCTGGAGAAGTGGCCAAGTCCACCAAGCCAGAATTTCCACATGGAAGAAAGCAAGCACATTGATGATATATGAATGGATGGGTGTGTGGGCAGGCCTGGACACAGGAAGCAATTTGCTTAAAATTACAGATTATTTGGCCAGATTTCCAAGCTGCTATCCAAGCTGAGAGCCCTCCCTCCTTTCCTGCACAGGCGAGGGGAGAGTGGTTGGGTTTCAGTCCTGGCTTAACTGTACAAGGACCAGGTTGGTGCATGCAGTTTGGTTGGCAGAATGGGAGGAGGTGGCAGCACATCCCCTTGGCAGATGGCAGAGTGGCTGGGGAATGTCAGGGCCCTACCAGTGCTGGATCAACACGACAGCAGGGGAAGCGTGGTGCCAGCCAACACACGTCAGAGCAGCTCGCCTGGCATAGGCACGTCACACGTGAGGGTCTGGGCATCTCCATGCTGAAGAGAAGCTCCTGTAGAGGACACGATGATGTTCCAAGAAGCAACTCCAGAATGGGGATGGACTGTACTCAAAGCAGGGTTTATTCCCCCATTTTACAGAACCCTTTTGTGTTTGGTCTTGGGCAGTGTTTACTGTAGGAGCAGAGCATATCTCTGAAGGAGGTGTGGAGGCACAGAGAGACCAGAGCTGCACTGAGTTGGGGGTGTTCACCAATAACAAACATCAGGAATGCAGAGAGGTGTGCTAAACCATCCCTGGGCAGGTAACAGTAGCCAGGGCACATGGGTCAGTGGAAGCACCACATCCTACTGCCTGTGGGCTGTGGATGCCAAAGCTGCCAGTATTACCATTACTGCTGAAGGGAGGGATGACAGGCCTCTTGCCAGCTGCCATGGGAAGCCCTGGCACAGACCACAGTCCTCCACCACTTAGAAGCAAAAATACAGGCCTTTTGGAAATGACTTTGGGCACGTGTTTAATAATTAATCATTGATTTTAGCAAAGGCTGCATCACAGACTTGCGTGGGATTGGAAGAAGATCAGCCTTAAAGAAGATTGTGGATTTATGCTGGGGAAAATGTAAAGGATTTTGCAGGATTTCAGAATTATAAAAAAAACCGAAAATGAAAATAAAACCGGCATCGTTTGCTTGTGCATGTGCTGCCAACTGAACCTCTATTGCCCCGTCTGCTGGGGAGCCAGAGGAAGGACCTGATGGCCAGAGAGCTCAGCAGCGTGGGAGTATTTGCCCTGGCGCATTAGTACTTACGATTAAAGCCTAATTACAAAAAATAGACGAAAAACCAGCTGAAGTGCAGCCTGACCTTAATCTGCCTGGAGACGGGTTTATTTATCTCGGCCACTTGTTTACAGTGGGGAATTTCAGCAGATTAAGCCAGGGAGCGACCCTGTGGGAAACGGGAGAATTTCTTTGATGGTTGGGAAACTTGGGCGCGGGATCGGAGTGCCTGTCTTCTCTGGGGCCAGAGCCAGGACCACTGGGCTGGGAAGGCTCTGACCCCCCTGTCCCTGCACCCAGCCCCGTCATCAAAAAGCATTTTTGTTTAGAGGCTTAGCTTAATCATGATCTGCCGCTTTGTTCCCCACTTAACCTCCTGCTATCAGAAAGTTCAGATGAAGGTTCCTGCAGCATGTGAAGAGACACGGAGTCTGACCTGCTGTGGCATTTCAGCTCAGGACCGGAGTCACTTGTGCTGTCAGCTGATGTCACTTGACCACAGGGCTCAGAAAACCACCTTATTATATCTCCCAGATAATTATCATGACGGAGACAGATGCAAATCTCACTTCCCTCTTGGTTCCCACCTCCCCACCACATCATTCTTTCTGCAGGAGAGCCCAGGGGCATAATGTTTTGGCATGCAAAGGATGCCTCCGAGGGCTCTCAAAAATAGGCAGCAAAGTCATGAGGCTTCCCAGGAACGCATATTAGCGGAGCTGTGGGAGCCAAAAATCCAGCGGGTGCATCTCATTCCTGGGGGTGGTGAAGCTGGAGCACCAAGCCTTGTTACTGCCTGTCAGCCAAGCTCTGTGCTCCCTCAGAGGCGTGAGTTGAAAATGCCCAAGGCTGCTTTTGACACAAGCACCCCCAAAGTGGGTGAAGAAGAGCAATGACAACAGGCGGGAGCACTGACAGGAAGGGAACGCCCGACACCCAGAGTCAAGTGCAGGTTTTATCTCATGGCCACCTGAGGAGGTGGGAAGTTCTATCCCCTTCCTTAAGGAAAACTCATTTTCTGGAGCTGAGACCTGATTTTTAAAAAGATGTCATGTCTGAGTATCCCCCGTGGAGCCTGCAGGAGCCTGCGAGTGAGTGACATAGACCTACTCTGGTAAGGATGGGCCCCTAAGGAGGTACCTCTTTTGCAAGTTAATTAATTGCTGATGTTGCAGCTCAAAAATCTTAATCCCCCCTGTTCATCAGAAAGAAGTGAGGTGTTGGTGGGGTTTCCTGGGAGCAGAGATTGAGCTGAACTGGGCAAGGCTGCTTTGGACATCTGCTGATGCTTGTGCCTGCAATTGCTTTTCCCGTGCCCATTCCTGGATGTGATGCTGCTGCCACCATCTGCGTTGTGACATGGTGACGTCTGTCCTGCCGAGCCAGGCAGCTCCAAGGAGCCAGACATGCACAGCCTCCACACCTTACTAGTGTTTTGAACCAGACATGTCCACAAGTTCCAGCTGGCAAAGGATTGGTCTGGGGACGTGCACCCCAAAAGCACCACCAAAGCTCAGCTGTAATGCAGAGGAGCAGAGAGGCACCAGAGTGGAGCCAGGGCCAGGACATCGCTGCTCAGCCTGGGTTTGCCTCATGTTGTCTGGCAGAGGGACCGGCTGCTCTGGCTCCTGTAGGATCTGCAGCCTTGCTTGGGGCTGTTTGGCTCAATGGCAGGGCTGTGCAGCTGGGGAGCTGCTGCTCAAAACACAGCCAGCGAGGGAGGTGGTTGGGGCTTGTGGAGGAATCTCCTTGTGCAGTGGAGGCGTGTTGCGTGATGTTGTCGTGCCACTGTCTGTCACTTTGGGATGGGAACTTTGGCTCTGGGAGTGATGGAGAGGTGAGGGACAGGAAGGGAGAAGGAAGGTGCTCCAGGGCTCTGCTGAGCCCATGGAGGATAGGCAGGGAGGGTGTTTCTGCAGGAGGCTGAACTGTCCCATGTGTGTAACAGGATTAGACATGGGCAGAGAGAGGAGCAGCAGGAACTGCTCAGCCTGAGGGGATCCCTGGGGATACCTCACATTGTAGCTGTGGTGGCCCACAGGCATCCCACCCTGCATGGGAGCACAAGGGAGGGGACATGCTGCATCCTGGCAGCCATGCAGGGAAATTCGGGTAGAAATGGAGTTAGCTAAAGAAGAATTCACAGGTTTGCACTCACTTAGGTTGCTGTAGCCCTTACCGGAGCAGTGAGTGACCCGGAATAGTCTGTGAGGCTCAGTTAGCAGCACCAGCATCAGCCCTGTTTTATGAAAGGATGAGCTGGATCTTAATGATGACAGATGTCCTTGGTCCTGGTTTTGCCTCTCACACAGCAGACAGCATCATCAGCATCATGTGAGGTCCCATGGTTGACCCAGAGGGTGTCAGCGTGGGTGTCTTGCTGGTGAGCAGCTTGGCTTGTGAGATCCAAAGGACTCGCATCAGGGAGGGCTCTTGTCTGCAAGACATCAAGCCAAGCTCCAGGTTCCTCTGCTGGTTCCTCTGCAGGCTTGGGGCTACTAGGGATTGAAAAAGAAAAAAAAAAAAAGAAAGAAAATACACCAAATCTCCTTTTTAAATAGTTGAATGCAAATGGCCTGAAGAACAATGGCAGATGAAATAGCATTCAGAGCGCGTTTTAAAGCGCTTGGAACGTGGGGAGGATCAAAATCAGGTTAGTCTTTGGAGATGCAGACTCTGCAGCTTGCCAGGGTGTTTTTAAGCATGCTTTGATGTGTAGTTCAAACACTAGATTTGTCCTGGCAGACAGAAGCACTCACGAATTCATACACAGCCGCTCTCTCCTTCCCTCCTCCCCACCGTCCCCCATCTCATGAGATTATAATTTAGCTTCATTACGAAGGAGTTTTACTTTGTCCTGGTTTCAGCTGGGATAGAGTTAAGTTCCTTCTTATTTAAAAGCTGTGTAAATCCCCCTCCTGGGTCTCTGCATTATGCTGAAATGAGTTTACAAACCTCGATGGAATCTTGCAGGCTCTCGGGGCGAGCGCGGCGGCCGGAGAGCTTTGCCCTGCACGCATGGTGGTGGCACCTCCGTGATTTCTTGGCTTTGTTTAGGGGCGCTGTGGGTGTGCGTGGTGTTAAACCCACACTGCAAGCTGGAAGAGAAATCCTGCTGGCTCCGGCAGCTGCGCAAGTGGGGTGAGATGGACGTCTGTCCCCTGGAAGATGGCAATTATGGTAACGAGCTTCCCAACATCACTAACGCGCTTACGCAGAGCTCCGGTCACAGCCAAGGTGAGTTTGGGCAGGGAGTGGAAATCCACAGCCACAGGGGTTGGGTCCAGGTCAAAACTCACCCCAAAGCTGAGAGAACTCACTTCAGCTGCTGGTGACATTTCTGCAAGTCATAGGAATACAAAATATTTGTCTTCACAGCCTCTGGTTTTATATATAAATGTTTGCTTATTTGCTACAGGGTAAAGTGGCCGGTGTTTTGAGTTTAGAGACTGTTTTAAAGCAATTTGACTTTGGGGGAGTTCAGACACCTACAGCCTGTGCAGGTTTGGGCATGGGGTAATACAGCACAACAGTACTGCTTGCAACAGAGCTGAGCTCAGAAGTCCTGGCTGTAATGTGAGAGTGAGGAGCTGGAGATGGTGCAGAGCCCATTTCCCAGCCCTTAAGCCTCACTTAAAGGCTGTGATTCAGGTGGTAGGGAAGTCATTAGCCAGGAATGTTAACACAGTTCAAGTGCAGAGCATAGACAGAGCAATGTAGTTAAGGGGTTGTTCCTTAGTGCTGAAATAGTTTCTCAACCGCTGACGAAGCATTTGATCCCTTTAAATTTAAGCACTCTTTCTCCTTCCTTTTGGCTGAAGTAGACATTAATTGAAAGTTATTGCTCTTCACATGCCTCTGTCTGCTGCACTGGAATTGCTCTTCAGTGTATTATGTGTGGCCAAAGTGGGTGGAGGAGAGGGGGACAGCAGCCCAGCCACAGGGGAAACTTCATTCTTCTGGGTGGGATGAGTCCTTCAGCAGCAGTTTGGGAGCATGGCTGTCCTGCCAACCACCCCAGCCATGGCCAGGACCACATGCCTGGCCTCCCTATGCTCTTCCTCAGGGAGCAGCTTAATTTAAACCTGGCCTTGCTCCATGTCCTGCACCAGCCCCAGGACTACCTCCATGGTGTTCCCAGCTCTCTCAAGGATTTGTTCTGGCATTTGGGGAAGGTTGGTAGGGCTGAACAGGTCACTTTTTTTAGACCTGCAGGGAGTTCCCGAAGCACATGCCAGGGATGTCCCCTTCTTCCTGTGCTCCTGCCTCTCCAAGAAGGGGACTGAAAGCAGCACAGATCCTGGAGGTGTCCTGGGGTTCATGTTTGTGCATATGCAAATACTGCTCCAGATTGTTGACAGCTTCTTTTATTACTGAAGAACAGCTGATTCTTGAAATCCTTCCTGGTAAAGTGAGCAGCCTTGGTTCTCAACATACAAACACCTGTTTAATTTCTCTCCACCTCAGGGTGCCTGCAGCATTCCAGCTAATTGCTTGTTGCCATCGTTTCCGGAGCATGTTTACCCAGCCTCTCTGGATCAGCTTTGAACAGTGCCTTTTGTTTTCCACCCTTGAATGCATTTGACTTGGCCTCTCTTGTGGGTTGCAGGACCTAACATGGAGCATTGCACCCCCTTTGGGGCTTCCCTTTTTGCAGCCTACCAGCTGTGTTTGGCCTTCATGATCCAGTGTGGCTGGAGTGATAGTGGGATTGCTCCAGACAGGTTTTTTCCTCATAACAAACCACTTGTCTTGATCGGTCTGGATGGGGTGAAATGCTAACCCAGCATTTGGTAGTTTCAGAAATGGCCACAAAGTTACAGAGCAGATCTGAAGAGGAGCGCAGATATCCGGTGCAGGGCAGCAGTGGGGTTTCAGACAATGCTGTCTCCTCCCTTCCAGCCTTCTCACGTGGCCCACAGAGGTTGCTGGAGGGTGATGGTTCCCCCCATCACACAGAGGCAGATGAGACCCACTCGTGTGGTTCCCTTCATGGCTTCACATGCTGTTGATCTAAGAAGCTGCAGTTCAGTGAAGCTGAGACTTTGTGTTGGAGTGGAGGAGGAGAGCTCATGGTGCTTGCAGGGCAGTAATGCTGAGGAAGCCCAGTTCTGACCCTGGGGCAGCTGCCTGCATGCTCAGTGTCACAGGGGAGGGAACGCACTGCCAGGTTTCAAGGCATCAACCTTGTGTGTGACAGTGGATTGTGGTCACAAAGCAAATGGGTGGGTGGTCCCTGCCTCTTTTCTCACCTCTCTGACCAAGTCAACTATTCTAGCAAGTTACTTAGTAATGCTGTCTGAGGAGACATTAGTCTCCCTCAGAGATAGGGTAGGCAGCAGAGGTATCCAAAGCCAGAGGCCATGTCCATCTCGGAAATTACCGGGGTGAGACCAGGTTTTACTCTCATTGTAAAGGCAGAGCTCTGTCCAGTGAGGTCATGTCTGGGAGGAGGAACAGGCTGCCCCTGCCCCACCAGGGCACTGATGGTTTTTCTCTTTGCAGACTCACTGGCCAGGCCCAGACGAACTGTGTTCACCCGGGCGATCGAGGGCTGTGACCTCCACTGGCAGGACAGCCACCTGCAGCGCATCATCAGCAGTGACTTCTACGTGTCCCCCTCCTACCAGCGGGAGGGCGAGAGCCTCCTCTTCAACTCCCAGGGACAGCCACTGTGGCTGGGTGAGCATCCAAACCAACAGCCCCTCTCATGGCCTGTGTGGGTAGGGTTGCTAGTGGAGAGGAGTCACCTGAGGCTACCCTGGGTCCTCACAAGTTTTTGCATCCTAGACTGAAATTGCTACCCTGGCCCTTAGCCTGAGGAATAGGAGGAGCAGAAGAATTCAGTGCCCACCCACACCCCAGCCACAATCCTTAGAGCAATCTCCACATATTTACAGTCTGGCCTTCTCTTGGGCAGTTTGGACCAAGCTCATCGTGTCCCTTTACATCCTGCCAGTGTTTAGCTGTCCCCAGAGCAACCTCTCACTGTTTCCAGTACAGGGGGTGTGGACACTTGAAGTCTCTTGAAAATTGACTGCAAAGCATAGCTGTATCCTCTGGATTTTCTCTTTCCTGCTCTCCCCTTGTTAGTCTTCCCTTAAAGGCAATTAGCAGTCAGTACAATTAAGCCTTGTGGGAGTTCAAGGTGTACTGGGCCAGGCAAGCCCAGAGGCCTCCTGTGTTGTAGACTTTTAACCCAAGTACCTCAAGCCACACAAATTCTCTTCTGCAAAGTCATGACCCCGGGCAGATCTGTGCACCCTCGACAGTTCCTTGTCTAGGATGAGACCAAGTGACATGGAAGGCTTGGGGGGGGAACCTGGTGTGGCTGTCAGCCCTAAGACAGACCCCAAAATGGGAGACACAAGTTTCCACCCGCCTCCAGGAAGGGGGATTACTTATCTCCAGCAGTCCAAGAGTTGAATATATGAACACAGAACAGGTCAAAGCCCGCCACTGCACTGTTGTCCACTCCAGAAACTGGGGTCTGCCACCAGGGAAGAGAATATTTGAAGTTGTCTAGAGATGCAGTTTCTGGAGTAGCAGGCACTAAGTTGCTGTTAATGCCAGGAGATAGGAAGGGCCCATATGTAGGCTGTTGGTACACCTTAGCTGGAGCAGGAGAGGATATTTCTGTTCTGGGCAGCTGCAAGCAGGAGGTCTCCTTCCCACACAGCCACAGGCAGCAGTGCATCCATGGACCCCATCTAGAAGGGATGTGGTGGCCACAGCTCCCCTGTCCTGAGCCTAATCTGGGTTCTGGTGAGCCCTTTTCCCCAGCTGGTTGGTGCATGTTATTTTTCTGATGTATTTGCCATGATTTTTGGATTTTGCGCTTTTGCTTTCTTGGCACCTCTTCAGGGACTCAGTGCTGGGAGAGGAGGGTGATTTGTCAGCAACTTCCAGTGATGAATTCAGTGAGAAGATGAGTATTTCATCCATTTAGCAAATGAATAGAGGGAGCAACAAGAAGTTCTTTTACAGATGTGTTTTTTCTGAAATCTCTTCCACATGCATTCCTTGCGGGTGACCTTTGGGATGTGGATACCCCATTTGTGGAGGTGGTTGTCTGCATTTCCAGAGCTTTCTGAACTCTTACAGGAATATAAATTATCCCTCTACGATAACTTCAGATTGTCTGTGTTTGCCTGGTTTTTTTTCTCCCCTTGGTAGGACATTTTGAAAGAAAATGGGATTTTTGATGCTTGTTATGCAGCATGTCATCTGCTCCTGCTAATTTCTCACTCAGTCATAATCCTCTCCACAGTTGCTTGTGATTTCAGGTGAGCAATAAGCAGCAGGAGCAGATGAATTCCTAAGCAACTGTGAGTCTTGGGAGGGGGTTTTGTGCAACTGTTCCTAATAATAAAACACCAGGTAGGAGAACTGCAGAAGAGACAGGAAGTCTGCAGAGCTTGCTCCATGGAGGTGTTAAGGAGTCAGTTCAAAGCATCACCCCAAGTCTGCCAGTGCCCCCAGCACAGTGCTGGATGCCCAGCCTCACCCTGTGTATCATCACCTGTGCCGTGAGAGCAGTGAGAGAAACCAAGATAAGCCATGCAGATTTTAGGAGAAATGAGCAGCAGGGTTGTAACAGGCAGCGTTGGAGCTGTCGTATTGCAGCAATGGTGTGTTGGAAATGCTTCCATTAGATAAGCTTTGTGGAGGTGGGGATTTAGGTACTGACGTGGCTGCTGTGGGTTGAATGTGGCAGGAGTCCTGTCAGTATTCCTGGTAGGCATCCTTTCCAGGAGCAGGGAGAAAGGCATGAATTCAAGACAGGACACAGGAGTTTAGCTGGGGTGTGGGGAGCATGAGTAGAAGGTGCTCCATGAGCACCATCCTGTCAATGCCTGTGCTCCTCTGGTTCAGCCATGCCCCCTGTTCCTTGCCTTGCAGAACATGTCCCAACAGCCTGTGCTCGGGTGGATGCGCTGCGCTCCCACGGTTATCCCAGAGAAGCTCTCCGATTAACTGTTGCCATAATCAACACCCTGCGACTGCAGCAGCAAAGGCAGCTGGAAATATATAAGCATCAGAAGAAAGGTATGAGTAGAGCTATGTGAGAAGTGTCTTGTGATGTCTGGCCAGGGTATCTTAGTTGGTTGGAAAAGTCTTTTCCACCTTGATGAGGCAAACATCCAGCCTAGATGGGCAAAAATGTTTTGAAGGAACTTAGGAATAAAAAGAGGATATATCGTCTTTGGAAGGAGGGTCAGGTCTCTCAGGAAGTATTTAAGGGGATTGCTAGGGCATGTAGGAAAAAAAATAGAGATGCCAAAGCTCAGTTCAAACTTAATTTGGCAACTTTTGTAAAGGACAATAAAAAATGTTTTAAAAAATATATTAATGGCAAAAGGAGGAGTAAGACCAGGTTTTATTCTCTACTGGATATGGGAGGGAACTTAGTAACTGCAGATGAGGAGAAGGCAGAAGTGCTTAACGCCTTCTTTGCCTCAGTCTTTAGTGGGAAGATGGCTTGTCCTTAGGACAACTGTCCTCTTGGGTTGGTAGATGGTGTCAGGGAGCAGAATGGTCCCCCTTTTATCCAGGAGGAGGCAGTCAAAGAACTGCTGAGCCACTTGGATGTTCATAAATCCATGGGACCAGATGGGATCTGTCCCAGGGTGATGAGGGAGCTGGCAGCTGAGCTTGCAGAGCTGCTCTCCATCATTTACCAACAGTCCTGGCTCACTGGTGAGGTTCCAGATGACTGTATCAGGAATAGTGTGGCCAGCAGGAGCAGGGTGGTCATTCTTCCCCTGTACTCGGCACTGGTGAGGCCACACCTGGAGTGCTGTGTCCAGTTCTGGCCCCTCTGTTTGGGAAGGATGTTGAGACGCTGGAGCGCGTCCAGAGGAGGCAACGAGGCTGGTGAGGGGCTGGGAACACAAACCCTGTGAGGAACCACTGAGGGAGCTGGAGTTGTTCAGCATGGAGAAAAGGAGACTCAGAGGTGACCTTATCACTCTTTACAACTTCCTGAAAGGTAGTTGTAGTCAGGTGGGGGTTGGTCTCTTTCTCCAGGCAACAACTGACAGAACCAGAGGACACAGTCTTAAGCTGCACCAAGGGAAACATAGGTTGGACATTAGGAAATTTTTTTTTATGAAAGGGTGATAAAGCACTGGAATGGTCTGCCTGGGGAGGTGGTGGAGTCGCCATCCCTTGATGTGTCTAAAATAAGACTGGATGTGGCACTCAGTGCTATGGTTTAGTTGAGGTGTTAGGGCATGGGTTAGACTCAATTATCTTGAAGGTGTCTTCCAACCTAGTGATTCTGTGATTCTGTAAGAGTTGTGCTGCCCCATTCAGTGGGGCAGAGGTGGAGGGTGGGCAGCACTGCAGGGGACTGCTCATGTCCTAGGAAGACAGACTGAGTTGCTTGAGCCAAGCTGAGTTGATACTCACATACTAAGGACAGAGCTGCCCACATGCAGTCTTCAGGCTGCTGCAGTAGGGGTGTTCTTGTTCCCACTGTTGCTGTGTCTGGTTGCCTGTAAGGGTTGCCCAGGCAAGTGCTG
This sequence comes from Leptocoma aspasia, assembly GCA_013399835.1. Lineage (NCBI taxonomy): Eukaryota > Metazoa > Chordata > Aves > Passeriformes > Nectariniidae > Leptocoma > Leptocoma aspasia. The sequence continues at coordinate 204,938 of VXAX01000422.1, read as the reverse complement.
CCCGCATTGAAGAGGAGCTGCCTGACTGTAGAGTGCAGTAACGGGCTGAGTGTGCTACTTCCACCTTGCATTTCCTGAATAAATGTACCAGGAGACAAGCCCAGTGTTCCTTCTTTTGCAGTTGCAATTGGCAGGGAGCCGGGGTCAGTTACTGCAGTGCTGCTGAAGGTCAGCGACTCCTGGTCCTTGCCAGCTCAGCCAGCTTGAGATCACCTAAAGATGGAATTTTAAGAATCACTGGAAGTCTTTGTCATCTCAGGAGAGATTTCTGCTTGTGTTTCCAAAACATTCAGGCTACCATTGCAGATCAGTCCATGAGCTGCAGGTCTGGCATTATAGACCTTATCTTTGAGACTCTGCAGACCCTCATGTCCTCTTGGAACAGAAAATGAGTCACTGCATCTTATGTGGCCTTAGGGACACCTTGTTCTGTGTGTGTGTCTGCTCCCTCAGAGTGGCTGCTCCTTGCTGCTCCTTCCCCTTGTGAGAAGGAGCATTCCAGAGTTGGCCCTAGAGGTCCCTGGGATGCAAATTGTGGGATAAGAAAAGTCCTCTGGTCTCAGAAGCCTCTCTGGGTGCAGAACTTGTCTTTAAATTCGTTACTTTTACTATTGTCCTGTTCTATTTTATCCAGAGCTGCTGCAGCGAGGAGCAACAACCATCACCAACCTGGAGGGCTGGGTAGGCCACCCTCTGAACCCCATCGGCTGCCTCTTTCTCACCCTCACTGAAGCTTGTAGATTAGAAGAGGAAAATTGCCTTGAAATTTCAGGTACCAAGTGCTCCTCCTGGATCCTTTCCTGGTGCCTGTGGCTGAGGTGGGTGCAGATCTGGGGCTCTGGACACCTGGACTCTGAGTCCCCTCTCTCTGCCTTGGCAGGAGCACCAGGGCAGAGCTGCAGTGCAGACGAGGAAGGTAGTGAGTAGAGAGAAACAGAGTTTTCTCAGCCCCAGGGTTTGCAGCCAGAGCAGAGTAGGTCCATGGGAGGGCTCTGGTGTCAGCAATGCACCAAGTTGCATGGGTCTTGGGTCTCCTGCATCTCCTAGTGAGGGCAGGAAGGGAGGGTGAAGCCCACATCTCCCGCAGGGAGCTTTCATCGGTTGTTTCTGGGTAACTGAAAGCAGGCAGGAAGGGAAGTGTGGGTCTTGCTTCTGAAGTGAGAGATTTTTCTCTGCAATGATTCTGCTGTCTAGGAAGACTCTTCCAACCCCACTGCATCTCCTCTCCCTCCTTTCAGACGCTGGGGACTCCAAACCGCCAGTGTATCAACATGTGCCCGTTGTGACCGGCAGCCAAGAGGGTGACGAGTCCTACCTGTCCCTGGCCTTAGAGGTGGCCCTGATGGGGATGGGTCAGCAGAGAGTGATGCCTGAAGGTCTCTATGCCCAGGACAAGGTGTGCCGCAATGAGGAGCAGATCATTGCCCGGCTGCAGGACCTGGAGCTGGACCCGGTGCTGGTGCAGACCCTGCGGAAGCAGTGCATCTTGCTGCTAGAAGGTGGGGACTTGGCTCATCTAGCTGACTTTTGTGTCTTAGCCCAGTGTTGGTAACATCTCTGAGGAGCCCTTTTCAAAATGTATGCACATCCTGCTTCTTCATCTCTTGATGTGGTGCAGAGCCTGTAGGATGGCTGCTCTGCCCCATCACCAAGTCAGAGGCAATATGGAGAAGGGTGCTAAGCACATGGCTTCAGTTTCTTATTTTCTTTTAGAAAAGGAAAGAGCATCCCTGGATCCAACTTGAGTAACACACCAGGGAGCTGAACAGCAGATCCTCAGAGCTTTGGGGTTGTGCAAACCCCAGCCACAGATCCTGCTGTGCTATTTATGGCTGATGGGCTCTGCTTCTGCCTAGGTGGTCCCTTCAGCGGCTTGGGAGAAGTCATCCACCGGGAGAGCGTCCCCATGCACACCTTTGCCAAATACCTGTTCTCTGCCCTGCTGCCCCACGATGCTGACCTGGCATACAAGCTGGCTTTGCGGGCCATGAGGTTGGTGCATGTTTAATTCTGTCTCTGCTCCCCTTTTTGCCTCTCTCCTATGCTTGTTGGGAAGCTGGGATGCTTTGCAACTTCAGAGCAGGGATGGGAGTGGAGACAGGCTTGGAGCTTGCCATCCATGGGATCTTTTGCAGTGTGTAGGGCCACTGGGCACAGCAGCAGTGCGAAGAGGTTCTTGCTCTCCGTTTGGGTGATTCCTGGTTTATAAACTCCATCCGTATGGATTTGCATGGGTCGAATAATGTCTACTGGCTGGATCACCACCTGCCTGTCCCTGTGACAGACATCCTCTGCCAGAGCAGATCCCAGGCACACACAGAACTGTCATCTGCCTTCTGTCTGCCAGGCCTCAGGCACCCTGCAGCCCTCCCTGCCTTCAACAAGGGCTGTTACCCTGGCACAGATGGGCGGGTGGTTTGCCCCAGGCTCCAGGGTGTCACAGAGCCAGGTGGAGAACACAGTTGCACTCTGTTCTCCATTAAAACCCATCTCTGTCTCTGGGACTGCTGATGCTGAGAGCTGCCTTATCTCCTTCCCCAGTCCATGACACACTTCAGACATCAGCCCGTGTATTGCACTGTTTTGACAGGGACTGGATGGGTCTTGGAAAAGCTGGAATTTCCTAAACAAGTCAATGCTTGGAGGACTGTCAGCTCCAGAGTATCCCAGTGCTTTCTCCCTCTATCACCATTAAAAGTCCTGGCCAGACCATCACCTTTTTTGCAGCACTTCCTCAATGAAATGAGTCATCTCTCCCCAGCACTGGGGGGAAGTTTGAAATCCCCCTATCCTGAGAAGAGCTGCTCAGGAGGACAGCCAGCCCTAATAAGCAGCCAAGGGCCTCTGTGGTGTGTGGAAGCACCATGTCCTGCCAGACCTGAGAGCTCTGGCCATTGAACAGGACCGAGGGCCCCAGAGATGCCATCTGTTAGCGCCCATCCCCTGCTCCCAACTAGGACTCCCTCTGTTGGGGTATCTGTGTCCAGGGCTGGAAAGGCTGGGCTTTCATTGCCCTGTGGTTACCTCAAGCCTGCAAGTGAGGATACCAGAGACACTTGGATGCTCTTTATGTCCAGTGTGCAGTTTCTCTCCTACATAACTAGCCATCAAGTTAGCAACACGAGCACCAACTCGGGTTTAGGATTTGTCACCATGGCTAGTGACTTGAGAATCCTGCTCCCCTTCTTTAGGCTTGCTTCTCCCCCAGGTTTTCCAGGCTTTTGGATGTGCCCACAAAAATAGGCAACCTAACCTGGCTGCAGAGGCCCTGGGGAAATGTGCTGCTGCTTCTGATCATAACCAAGCGTTTTAAGAAGAACCAGATGATACAGTCAGGAGTTCTGCTGGGTGCTTTGACATGAAAGGAGCGGGAGGGGAGGAGGGATGTTACTTTCTTTTCTTCCTTTTTTTTTTTCTCTGAGGTCTGTGCTTTTCCTTACAAGTTTATAAATCACTCCATGGATCTTTCTCCCCCCTTTCAAGTCAGTCTCAGATTGATCCCTGTGCCCATGTGCTGAGCACGCAGCCTCGGGAGCCCCACATGTGCACAGCAGCAGGATGTGTTCAAAGGCATTGCTGCAGGCTGCTGCCTGCAGGCAGCCCCTGCCTCGCCTTGGCAGCACCTCAGGGAGAGGAGGTGAAGCTGGGGCTGGGCTGGGGTCTGATACTGCCTCCTCTTGCTTGCCCTTCAGGTTGCCTGTCCTGGAGACCACGGCACCATCCGGCGACGTGACTCATCCTCACCACCTGGTCTCGGTGGTCCCCAGCAGGTACCCGCGCTGGTTCACCCTGGGGCACCTGGAGTCACAGCAGTGTGAGCTCGCCTCCACCATGCTCACAGCAGCCAAAGGTTGGTGGCAGGGCAGTTCTGGGGCGGGGTTGATGGGATGATGGTGCACTGCATTGAAGAGTTTTTCCTGGAGAAAGGAGGGAGCTCTTGCTTCTGCTGGCACTGGCAGAGACTGGCTGGGTGACCCACTGGCAACCTGCTGTGGGCAGGGCATGATGAGCTGGCCTTGAGAATCTGAGGTTTCTGGGATTCTTGTCCCAAAGGGCTCATGGTCCAGCAGGGCAGGACGGGAATTTCCAGTGAGGTGCAGGCAGGCCTTCCACCCACAGTGCTGCAGGTGCTAGGTGGTGCCCCAGGTGATGCAGGACCATGCCTGCCCTGCAGCACAGCCAGCTGCCAGGCCAGCAATCCCTGCCAGGCATGTCGTGAGGTCATGCCATCGTTTAGTTTGAAGCTGTTTATCCTTTCACCTCTGCTTTGTCTCTTCCACCCTGTGGTAATGATCCTGCACGAGCTGTGGGAGGGAGAAGACCTCCCTGTCCACCAAACCACAGGTGGCTTTTGTGGGAGATGGAATCAGCGGTGCTGGGTGGGACACTTTGGTCCCAGCTGCAAGGGGCTCATGAAACACCCCACTGGTCTCTTGGGCCTCTTCAGTTCCTGCCCAGGCACTATTATGAAGGCAAGCACAGGCTTTTTGTTAAACATCCCCCTGACCAGAAACTGACCTCATCAGATGGCAAGAGTCTTGTGTCCCATGAGGGTCAGTGAGCCAAGCAGTTACCCCTCCCCTCTGATGTCCTGGTGCTGCCAGCCTGACAGGGAAGGTTTTTCTTTGCCAGCGAGAGAGAAGGGAAATGAGCTGTCAGAAAGCTCCAGCCTTGCTGCCTTGGTAGCCTCTTCTCTCCTTCCAGCCTCCTCCTCTAGGCTGCTTTACCAGGGCTGATGGTGTTCTGCCCAATTTGCAGTGCTCAGATGAAGAGCTGGTACTTGGCTTATCCTTTAGGTCTTTTTCACCCTTCCAGTGCCTAATGGGATGAGGTTTTTATGTCGGGGATGTAGGGCTGTTGGATTGCATATGTTTTTCCAACTGTCCCCTTCCTCAGGTGTTCACCTGCTGCAGCATGTCCCAATGTGATCCTGCAGCCTCTCTTGCCCACGCCCTTACGAGCCATTTTAGGGAGGCTTGGATTTTGGTGGCAGTGCAAGCGGCTGTGGTGGGTGGCAGGTGATATCTTTAGCTATGAGTCACCCGAGATGTCTCTGTGTGTCCAGGTGCAGCACTGGGTTTTTCACACTGCTGTGCATGATTTGGTTGTCTTTGCATGAGGTTCATCTGCTCAGTATATGACTAGGAGTAGAAATAAAGCTGGAACCTAATGTGGCACGTTGGCACCTCTGGTCTGCACACATCCCAAAGGTCTTACTCCCCACACTGTGTCCCACAGGCACTGATAGGAGGATTTCCCAAGCTAGGTGCAGGATCATGATATTAATATGCGTTGATGTGTCCCTCTTCCAAGATCCTGCCCCATCTCCCAGTGCCGTCATATGTCCTAGCACCCACAACCTCCTGTAGCAGGAGACCCACAGCACCACTGGGTATTGTGCCACAAACCCCCTTCTTTGGGGATAACTCAGCTTGTCTCAGTTGTGCGTGCTGTGTGCCTGACCTGGGACCAAGGTGCAGCAAGTCTGGGTAATCCCAGCCCAGCCTTGCAGAGGGGACTTGCTGGGCAAGACAGTGTGTGTGCAGCAAACAGCTTTTCCTCTTCTTCCTAATCTTCCTGGATGAAGACTGATGTTTCTGCAGCCATTGAATACTAGGCATCTCCCCAAGCCCCTCCTGTTCTGGGAAGAAGCTGCTGTACAGCTGTCAAACTTGAGGCCAGGGTGGAACATCCAGGTGCCTGAAGATATCTGCTAAAGACAGGACGTGTCTGGGATCACTCAGGTTTGTTTGTCCTCTCTGTGAGAGGATGAACTTGAGTGAGGACACTTGCTGTAGGATGTATCACTTCCTGGGGAGGGTACTCCATTTTAGACTGTTGGACTGCAGGGCCTGATCCAGCATCGCTGTGTGTCCAGAGGGGCTGGCTGTGGTGGAGGGACTGTTCACCACGTGGTGCAGGCAAGAGATGGGGCTCCAGGGCAAGTTGGGGGAATGCCTGAGCCATCTGACCATTCTTGCTTGCTCCCAGGGGACATGCTGCGCCTACGCACGGTGCTGGAGGCCATCCAGAAAAACATCCACTCCTCCTCCTTGATCTTCAAGCTGGCTCAGGATGCATTCAAGATTGCCACGCCAGCCGACAGCAACTCTGACACGACACTGCTCAATGTGGCACTGGAATTGGGGCTCCAGGTACAAGATGATGCTGGGGATGCTGGAAGCCCTTCTGCCCCCCATGCTGTGGCAGCCGTGCTGGTTATGGTCTTCCACCAAGCAGGGTGTCCCCTGCGGATGGAGTAAATTCATCCCTGCATGGTCCTGAGCAGGGGGCCTCAGCCCCGGGAAGCCCCTGTGCTCACTGTGCACAGTGGTTTGGGTGGAGGCGAGGGATTGCCAGGTAGTTGGTAGCCAATTGAACCAGAGGGATTTTTGGGGAGCACTGCTCTGTTGGGTGGCCTCACTGGGTGCCCTGCAGGGCAGCCAGTCACCCCAAGTTTGCCTCGCAGGTGATGCGCATGACCCTGTCCACCCTCAACTGGCGGCGGCGGGAGATGGTGAGGTGGCTGGTGACGTGCGCTACCGAAGTGGGTGAGTGCCATGTGTGCTGGGGGATCTGGCCTGCATGCAGTGGGAGCAGGGTTGGGCATGGAGATCCTAGGGTCATGCCTAGCCCTCAGCATCTGAGTTCTCCTGAGTCTCTCATTTCTTCCTGGGTAACTGAATTCACCTCAGAGCACCAGCTGACAGGGTTGGGACTGCAGCAGTGGCTGGTTTTGAGACTTGGATGGGTGCCCTGTACCTTGCCCAGGCCAGTGGTGGTCTCTGTGCCCTGCAGCATGGCAGTGCGAGTTGGCCTCTGCCTGTCTCTCTGCCCTGTCCCTCTTGGGGCAGAGGCAGCAGCTCAGCAGTGCTGTGGACTGGTTTTGCCCTGTCTCTGGGTCTCAGAGGAGCCCCATGAACTGAGTCAGGTTCCAGGGCTATGCTGTGACCCCGGTGTTTTTTTGCAGGAGTGAGGGCCCTGGTGAGCATCCTGCAGAGCTGGTACTCACTGTTCACTCCCACGGAAGCCACCAGCATTGTGGCGGCCACAGTGATGTCCCACAACACCATCCTGCGCCTGAGCCTGGACTACCCACAGCGGGAAGAGCTGGCCAGCTGTGCCCGCACCCTGGCCCTGCAGTGCGCCATGAAGGACCCCCAGAACTGCGCCCTGTCTGCCCTGACCCTCTGCGAGAAGGACCACATCGCCTTCGAGACCGCCTACCAGATCGTCATTGACGCCGCCTCCACCGGCATGACCTACACCCAGCTCTTCACCATCGCCCGCTACATGGAACACCGGGGCTACCCACTCCGAGCCTTCAAACTGGCCTCGTTGGCCATGACACATCTCAACCTGGCCTACAACCAGGACACACACCCAGCTATCAATGACGTGCTCTGGGCTTGCGCCTTGAGCCACTCTCTGGGCAAAAACGAGCTGGCAGCCATCATCCCGCTGGTGGTGAAGAGCGTGCACTGTGCCACGGTGCTCTCAGACATCCTTCGCCGCTGCACCATGACAGCGCCTGGGCTGGCAGGCATCCCTGGGCGCAGGAACTCGGGGAAGCTGATGTCCACTGACAAAGCCCCCCTGCGGCAGCTGCTGGACGCGACGATAAGCGCCTACATCAACACCACCCACTCCCGGCTCACCCACATCAGCCCACGGCACTATGGGGAGTTCATCGAGTTCCTCAGCAAGGCCAGGGAGACCTTCCTCCTGGCACAGGATGGGCACATACAGTTCGCCCAATTCATTGACAATCTTAAACAAATCTACAAAGGCAAGAAAAAACTGATGCTGCTGGTGCGAGAACGGTTTGGGTGAGCCCCGGCTCCTGCCATGCTCACTGGCAGGGTCTGGCCGCAGCACGGGGACTCGGGAGAGAAGAAGGAAGGAAAGTGGAGATCAGCTTCCCCCCCATCGGCAGAGGCTGCTCTGTTTTGGTCTTCTGTTTCTTTTTTTGTTTGTTTTCTTTCTTTTTTTTTTTTTTTTCTTTTAGTGTTACTCTCTCTTGGATTTAACCATTTCACACACTGAGAGGATCCAGAGATTCCTTGGGCACAAACCAAAAGGCAACCACGGGGAAAAAGGATGGTTTACTCAGCCCCCTGCCCTCCCTTGCCAATACCAAAAGCTAACCTGGAAATCTAATACCTCTTTCCTGAAGGACGTGGTCGCTGGAGGGATACAAAGGTTGCAAAGTGAAAAATCTTTAAAATTATGTGGGNATTATTATTGTTATTATTATTAAAACTATTATTTAAAAAACCCACACAAAACCACAGACAAAAAGAGGAGGAGGCACAAGAACATTTCTCAGGTTCCCATGGCATCGACAGCAGCAAGAAGGGTGTGGGGGGGAGGCGCACATCTGCTCGACTCCCAGCCCTGGGACGGACCGACAGACGGACGGAGGAGCAGTAGCCCAGCGCTGGATGACAGCGAAGGCAGGAACTCGGGGCAATGCTCACTCGGAGACACGCAGATGCTGGCGATGGAGGACTCAGCCCAT
>VXAX01000422.1:55673-196052 GCA_013399835.1 Leptocoma aspasia | reverse complement strand
CCTGCGACACTAGAACCTCACGCGTCACCAAAAGCGATGGCTTTGCAGAGCGCTTCTCCCGCCCGCCCGAGACATGCAAACTCCTCTATTTGTGAAGATACTTCAATAAAAACAAGTAAAAGTAACTGTTCTCAGGGATTGCTTACTAAAAGTAACACAAAAAAAAGCATTTATGATACTGTAAATACTATAGTATATGTGTCAATTATTAAATTGTAAAGTTATAATTATTTATAATTCTGTCTTTTATTTGGGGGATACTTGAAATTGTTGTGGGCTGGGGCGATTATTTTAGGCAGGAACTCGGGGCGATGCTCACTCGGAGACACGCAGATGCTGGCGATGGAGGACTCAGCCCATCGCAGGGCGGGTGCAGGGTGTGAATGCCTGGGCGGGCACCAGGGCTGCCGGCTCCGGGGGAGGGAGGGGCAGCCGCGTCGCCTTCCCGCACCGTTCCCAGCTCCGTGGTGCAGCCGACGCTCGGCCCTTCCCGGCTCGCCCCGCGCTGGGGGCACACTCCAGCCCCGGGGCTGGTGGCTCTTCAGTTTTGCTTCATTTCTTTGCCAGCAGGTTGGGAGGGCTGGGGGGGCCAGGGCCGGTCTGGATGGTGACTTGTAGTTAGAGAACGTGCGCTAGTTATCTGCTGTCTGGTTTAATTTTTTGGCAAGCAACTTGTGTCCGTGCTCTGGCCAGGAACCCAATTGTACTCGGTCTGTGTCGCCACCAAAATAGCAGTCTTCAACCAGTCTGTTTCTCTCTTTTTTTCCTTCCCTTTTTTTTTTTTTTTTTGCGTGCGTGCGTGTATGTGTGTGTGCGACCTCTTCATCTGATGTTTAATAATAAAAGGGATGAACGTTACTGCCTGTGTCTCTCCCGCCTTTCTCTGAAGTCAGGGGGTCACCACCCCTGTGGTAGCCAGCTCCTGTGCCCCAAAGAGGGGGACAGAGCAGGGACAAGGCACCCCAGTTGCTTCTGTGTGCAGTTCCCTGCCATGTACAGTGTCAGCAGGTCCTTGCCCATGCTGGAGACACTGCCCTATCCATGCCAGCTAAAGCAGCATTTCTGCCTGTGTCTTGATCCATCCTGCTGCCAACCTGGACCACAGTGAGTGTGCTGCAGTATGGGATGGGGTGGCAAGGAGTTGTAACTCGGGGTTCCTGGGCTGCTCTTTGCAGGGTTTGCTGAGCCCCAGGCAAGCTTGGCCCTGAGGATCAGAGGAGATGGGGAGGTGTGCATGGGGAAATATTCTAGGACCAGGAGGATGGTCCTAAAGAGGCTTTGGGAGCTAGAGGAGGAGGGCCATGGTGCTTCTGCTGCCATCCCAGCCAGTGTAGCAGGGTGCTGGTGGTGCTGTATCAGAGGTTCTCCTGCCACTTTGCCAGCTGTCTCCCAGGTGAATCCTGCTGGCTCTCCCAGCCCCTTGAGACTACCCTGGGTTGAGGACACGTTGCCCATTCCAGCCTGATGACTGTGGGACAGCTGATTCTGAGCCTCTGCCAGTAGTGGGCTGTGAGCCCCAAGCTCCCAGGCTGTGACCTTGCCAGCCTCAGGCAGTGCACCTTCCCTAGCAGGGCTAAGTGCATCCATCCTCAGGAGCTGCCTGTTGTGCCCTGGGCTCACATCCTCTGTTGCAAGCATGGACACTGCAGCCTGGCAGGGAGAGACATCCTCCACAATTTGCTGCCATCCCCATTTCCCCATTTTGACCTGCAGGATGGGCTCCCCCTCACCACACATGCTCCTCTAGCAGCCTGCTATGACTTCCATCTCCTTCAGGGCCGTCCAGTTCCCCATCCCCCCAGCCAGAGCCACATGGCTACTGCAGAGAAGGTCCTGGTTTAATGCTGCAGCCCAGCCTAGAGTGAGCCCTGTGACAACACAGGTAACTGTGCCCAAACCAGAGTCCTGTTTCCAAGGCCCCAGGCTCAGCTGTGCTTGTTGATATGACGGGAATGAGTATGCACAGCTTCCACAAAGGCACCCACGTGTTCAGGGTTCATGTCAGGGTAGAGGCCGTGGCCCAGGTTGGCAATATAGCGTTGGGTCCCAAAACTCTCCAGCATCTTCTTCACCAGCTCGCCAATCTTCTCCTGTAGGTATGGTAGGAAACCATGTGTCAGACCAATCCAGTCCAGGGTATGTCACCCCCACCAATCCCCCTCAGCTAGCCTGGGGGATTGCTGGGATATGAGCCAGTGCTGCAAGTGGGGAAGCTGAGGCAGAAGGCCTTTAACACAGGCTAGAACTAGCCCTAGTTGCTGGCACTAGCCATGGCTCACCTTGGGTGCATAGAGAGCACACGGATCCAGGTTTCCTTGCAGGGTGACGTCTTTTCCTATCTGTGCACTGCAGCAGGGAGGAAGCAGGTGAGTTGCTGCATGTGGTACAGAGGCTGAGGGCAGCCAGGTGCCTGCAGCCCCCACCAGAGGACACCCAGGACCCCTCAGTGCAGGCTTTAGAAGCTGTAGCATGGTGGCCCAACTATCCCCACCTTTGGAGCAGCAATGTCCAGGCCTCGGATGGCTCAGAGCAGAGGAGGAGGTCAGAGTACCTGCTCTGGGATCCTGCCCAGACACCTGAGCCCTGAGTCAGACTCTTACCGAGCTTCTTGGGGCCGGATGGTCCAGTCGAGACCAATGACCTCGTAACCAGCGTGGGCCAGGTCGCGCAGGGCATGGTGTGCATCCTTGGCAAAGATGATCTGGGGAGGGAGGAGATGGGCAGCAACTGCTGTGGGTCAGGCCCCTCTCCACAGGCTGGACTGAGGGAAGCAGCTACCAGGGGATGCACCCTTCTCCAGCAGCCCCCAGATGTCAAGGTTAATCCAGACAGCCCTGACTCACCATGGGCACCAGGGGCAGTGCCTCCTCCTTCAGCTTGCTCTTGACAGCCTGGGCAATGTCTCGGATGTAAGGCAGGGCGAAGTCCTGAAACTGCTCTGGGCCCAGGTGCCCTGCATGGGACTCAAACAACTGGAGCGCCTGCCAGGGACACAGAATCCTTTAGGCTGGAAAAGATCTTTAAGGTTATTGAGTCTGACTATTAACCCAGCACTGCCAAATCCACCAGTAAAGCATGTCCCCATCTACTTGTCTATCAATTACCTCCAGGGATGGCGACTCAACCACTTTCCCATGGGACTGGGAGAGCAGCACCTCAGTCCCTCCTCCTCCTTCCAGATCCTGGACCCTCTCTGCTCCCTATCCCCAGTCCCTACCTTCCTTCCTGGCCCTGTCCCCACTGCCCCAGGACATACCTGCGCTCCAGCAGCCACCTGCCCCACCAGGTAGTCAATGATGACGTCAGCCAGCAGCCGTAGCAGACGGTGGCTTGCCTCAGGGTGACGGTAGAGCCAGCTCTTGGCCTTGGCCATTGTAGTGGAGCCACCACCTTCAATCATGTAGGACATGAGCGTCCACTGTGGGGAGGAGTGAAGCGAGGAGAGTGATGGAGATGAAAGAAGACACAAAGTCCCAGTTGCAGTGCTGAAGGTAGGACCTGTGAGGACCCCAGAGCCTGGGGCACAGCTGCTCCTGCATTGAATGCCCCCCCTTACACACCCATGTAGCACCCACAGCTGGGGGTGCCATAGCTGGTCTCACCCCAAGAGAGCCAGCCAAGAGGAGCCCATCAGGGAAACCCACAGAGAGGAGGCACGCCACTTACCGGTGCCCCTGAGAAGCCGATGAGGGGCACCTTGCCCTCCAGGTTGTGTCGTGTCAGTGTGATGGCCTGGAAGACATAACCTAACTCTGCGGTGACATCCACCTTCTGTCGCAGTTTCAGCAGATCCTCCACCTCCTTCAGGGGCTCTGTGAACGTGGGTCCTTTGCCAGGGACCATGACGACCTCCATGCCCAACGCCTGGGGACAGGGGAGAATGCAGAAGCAGGAATGGAGCAGCCCTGAATTCTGCCCTGTTACCAGCTGCTGTTCCCCATGGCATTGGCCATGGCTCTCACCTGGGGCACCACCAAGATGTCAGAGAAGATGATGGCAGCATCCAGGGGGAATCGTCTTAGTGGCTGCAGAGAGGAAGAGGCAACATTAGTGAGGGATTGCAACTCCCTTCCCATGGAGGACCTGGTCAAGCACATGAGGCAATGGAGTCCCCAAGGGCTGCACAATTTCCTGAGACCATCCAGGATGGCCAGAACCAAGGTTTCTCCCCATCCCCATCTGGGCAGGGAGAGGGGACACACAGACCCCTGAGCGATGCTCACCTGCAGTGTCAGCTCACAGCACAATTTGGGGCTCCGGCAAGTGGCAAAGAAATCCTGTGATGCCCGTGTCTCCCGAAACTCTACAAGGGACCACCACAAATGTTACCGAGTGCTTGCTGAGGCCCCCTCGCTACCCCCCACACCCCTCCACCGCTCACCTGGCAGGTACCGCCCCGCCTGCCGCATGCACCACACCGGGGTATGCTCCGTCTCCTCCCCGCGCGCCGCGCGCAGGAACGTGTCGTTCTTCAGCTTGGGGAAGCCTTTGGGGCTGCGGAGCAAAGAGCAGGTACAGGGTGTCACCCAGGAGGGGTCTGGGTGTTCTGCCAGTCCCCCACGACTGGGGCAGAGGGTGCCAGAGTAAGAGGCTCGTCCCCACTCCCTGACCACAGAAGAGGCTTGTGCCCAGCTGTGACAAATGTGATAAATGCTCCCCACCACAGCCCAGGACTTCTTCCTGCTGAGGACCGCGGGCCTCCCCCAGGAGAGAGGCGATGCGCTGCCCAGGGCCCGCGAGATTAAGTTATCGGGGCCACCAGTTGCTCCCGCCTGGAGAGATTTGGGACGAGCGGGGCGCGGGGCGGGCAGTGCTGCACTCCCCCCGGTCTGTGCCAGGCCACGCGTCCCCAGCCTCTCTGTCCCCAGCCTCCCCGCTGTGGGGCTGCTGGAGTCCGGCCTGCGCCGGGGAGAGGGACCCTGGCAACCGCGGGGCCTATGGGAACAAAGTCCCCAAAACCTCCATTTGGGACCAGTGACTTAACTACCACACCAGTGGCCCTGCTGATCCCTCGCAGTGCAGGACCGCCCCCCTCGTTCCCCGCCCAGAGCCTCTCCAGTGACCCAGTACTGGACTCTTGTGCCAGCACCATAATCCCAGGGCCACTCCAGTGCCTCGGCGGCGTCCCCAGAGCCACACCAGGGTCCCCAGTACAGGATCTCAGCATGAAAGCACTATCCCCAGTGCTCCCAAAGTGCCAGATCGCCGTTCCAGAGGCACACCAGCATCCCCCGTGCAGGCGCCGGAACACGGCCCCGTTACCACACTAGGAAGGGACGCAGGCCTGTCCGGACCCGGTTACTCACAGGAGCCGCTCGCCACCCTCCATCCTCCTGCGCCACTCCCCGGCCTCTCCGTTGCCTCCCGACGCGGCGCGGTNTACTGCAACGGCGCCGGGCTCTGGGTCAAGCTCAGCAAGGTAACGCCGGTGCGGCGGCCCGCGAAGGGCCCGGCCCGGCCTCGCCTGACCGTCAGCTCTCCCCACAGGAGCAGCTGGAGGAGTACCGGAGCGGCTGCGATCTCGAGGAGGGATGGGTGCTGGTGTGCAAACATGCCGACGGCGGGGACCGGCTGGTGCCCGTGGAGTCCACGGAGCGGATCCAGCGGCAGCAGCAGCTGTTCGGGGTGGATTATAAACCCGTCATCAGGTGCGGGCCGCCGCGGTGTCCCCCTGGGACCCAGGGAGCGCGGAGGTGCTCACCTCTGTGCGGGCTCGGGATGTTTCCCCATGGCCCCTCCTGCCTTGGGCTAGAGAACACCAGGCCTGCTTGAACAGGTGTCATGGAAGTGAGGCAAGAGGGATGCCAGATGTGGAGTGAACTGGGTTTGGCTCGGGCACTGTGCTTGTCACATGCCCAGCGGGATGTGGAAGGAGTAGACATGGTTGGAAAGGAAAGGGCAACAGATGATGCTGGAGGTGATGGAGGATGGAGCACGGTGGGGCTTTAAACCCAAATCTTCCCCTTACAACTACTCCTCGATCACCAACTTCTTGTTCCTCCTGGGATGTTCTCATTCCTCTTCTCTGTGTTGTTTCAGATGGGAGCAGGTGGTGGATCTGACATACTCCCTGCGCCTCGGAGCAAAGCCCAGGCCCATGGAGCAGGATGAGGCTGCAGTAGAGAAGCTTAGGTATGAACTGTTTCCTGGCTTCTCCTGTGGTGGGGGAGAAGCTCCTGTCTCTTGTGACTGCCCAAACAGCTGTCTCCTGCAGACCTAGGGGAGAGGGGGGAAGACAGGCAGCTCTGCACAGCACAGTCTTGTCCTAGATATGCCTGCAAAAAGCAGGAAACCAAGCAAGACAAGCAGGATGTGGACCTTCCTTTTTTGACCCATTAGCCTGGCTGCCTCTGGCTCTCCAGACCCAGTAATCCCTTTTTCCTGCTAGGTTTGTGCCCCCAACATGGACTTATGAATGTGATGAAGACCTGGTGCATTTCCTGTATGATCACATTGGGAAGGAGGATGAGAACTTGGGCAGCGTTAAGCAGTATGTGGACAGCATCGATGTCTCATCCTACACGGTGGGTTAAAGGGACAAGGCTACATCAGCCCCACTGTGCTGTGGGGCTGGGAGCATGGATAGTGCTTGCTGTGCTGCTCTGGCCTGGACTGGACTCTGTTTGAGAATGTGGGAGAAAAACCTGGGGAGTATCATGCAGCATGTTGTATAATGTAGCCCCTGGAGGGACAGTGGTTTGAGAAGCCAGTGCTAATATTAGCTGCAAAGCTGATGTTCACGAGGGTTTGATACTGTGTGCCGTGTGTGTGTGTGACCCCAGAGCACCTGGGAGGGTCAACCCCAGTGTCCTGTATACTCTGCACTCCCAGTGTCTACCCACAGCCCAGTAAAGGGAACAGGCCAATGTGATACTCTGTGACACTAAGATTCATTATGAAAGTAACCACTAAAGAGAAGTTAATTCTACACCCATCTGATCATCTCTTTATGCGCTTTTATTCGCTTTTGTCACTCTTCCAGGAGGACTTCAATGTGTCCTGCCTGACTGACAGCCATGCCGACACGTACTGGGAGAGTGATGGGTCCCAGGGCCAGCACTGGGTGCGACTCAACATGAAGAAAGGCACCATTGTCAAGTGAGTCATCTCTGTCTGCTCTACAGAGTCATCTCTGCTCCACATGCTGACTAGTGACTGGGGCAAGCTTTGCCACCCCTCTCTGCCTGAGTGTCACGGCCCAAATTTGCCCTGCACTCCCTGCCCCTCAGCCCTTACTCTGGCTTTGGGCTTGAAGTGGTTTTAGCATTGTCACAGGTACCTGGGAATCCCAGTGTGGTAACGACATGACCAAGTGATGAAAGGGAGTAGTGATAGGTGTTCAGATGCAATTGCCTTCTCCTTAATGTCCTGCTTCTCTTTGCAGGAAGCTGCTGCTGACAGTGGATACCACTGATGAGAACTTCATGCCCAAGCGAGTTGCTGTGTATGGGGGCGAGGGGGACAATCTGAAGAAACTGAACGACGTCGGCATTGATGAGTGAGTGAGTGGGTGGAGGTGCACAGGGTGTCATGGCTCTTGCCTGGCTCTTCCAGTTGCCCGAGCTGCTGAACACTGGCTTTAAGCAGTCATGCAGTGTAAGCCAGGCTCTCTGGGATGTGGGTTCACTCTGCCTACAATAGCATGGTACAGTCATCAGGGCTCTCCTCATCTGCTGGTGGGACACATCAGAATCATGGTACCTGGACCTGAGTCACCAGCAGGTTCAGGCATTCGGCTGTAACTGTAAGCAAGAACTGAGTTCTTGCCATAGGCTCCCGTTGAAAAAGATGCAAACCGTCTTCCCTTACAAGTGTCCGAGTGGATTTTGGCAGGATAGGTGAGGGAACAGCCCTTTAATCCTCATCTGTTCTGTGTTTGCAGGAGCTATATTGGGGATGTGTGCATCCTTGAGGACATGACAACACACCTGCCTGTCATCGAGATCCGGATTGTGGAGTGCAGAGGTAGGACTGGCTGTTCTGGCCACATCCATAATGCACCTGTAAAATACTGTACATTAAGAGTTTGTTCTGTGACTTGTACTTCTTCTCCCTGTGGGCTGTTTTAGATGAGATTCAAAAGAACCATGGGAAACTCCTGGGAGATCTGAAGTTTTGCAAGTTCCCAGCTTTCATCCTATCTTTCTCTGCCTTCAATTATTTAATTCTTTTTCTCCTGTAAATGTCCTGCTTCTTCTTCACAGAGGTATTTGAAGTTCTCAGTGCCCAGCCCCAGAGCTGGTGGAGCTGGTACATTCCTACAGTTTTTGCTTCTAAACCTCCTACAATTATATTTAAGGCTTGCTTTCTTGTGATCTTGGCATATCATCCGTGGTCTTCCTTGGCAGATGATGGGATTGACGTTCGTATCCGAGGCATCAAAATCAAATCCTCCCGACAGAGGGACTTGGGGCTCAGTGCTGACATGTTCCAGTTGCCCAATTTGGTGCGTTACCCTCGCCTAGAAGGGACTGATCCTGACCTGCTGTACCGACGGGCTGTGCTCATTCAAAGGTACAGTGTGGAGAGGAGCAGACAGTTGCAATTGCCTGCAGGGATTGATGCCATCTCCAGCATGTACATGGCTGAAAGCTGTAAAACAATGACACTCCTCTTGAGACAGACGTCCTGGACACTGGAGAAAATAGCAGTCATTTGGGAACAAAGTGGGCTCTCTGGAGTGCCTCCCTTATGCTTTCAAAGGAGTTCTGTAGCTGAAGTTTACAGTGTCTTGTGTGTCACAAGCACAACACATCTGTGCAGTGTTGGGGGCAGGTATATGCGGAGTCGCTTGTAAGGGATGCAAAATCCCTGCAGTGCCCAGGGAGTGAGAATTTAGTACCAAAGGCCCCATGATGTAAAAAACTATGCTGGGTTTGGATCAGTTATCTTTCTGCTTGTGTTCAGGGGTATGTGGTCTGGAATAGACTTGTGCAGATCCCCATCACTCCTTGTTGCAATACATTCTTCTTTGGGATTTAGGTTCATCAAGCTCCTGGACAGTGTCCTGCATCACTTGGTGCCAGCCTGGGACCACACTGTTGGCACATTCAGCAAACTCAAGGTGAGCAGTTGGCTCTGCTGTGTCTTCTTGGGCCCTCAGTCTGGCAGGGTGATGGTGCTTGTGCTGTGGCAAGGGAGGCAGGCAGAGCTTGTTGCCTTTAAAGCAGCTGGAGGGAAATGCCATCCTTAGCTCAAGTCACTAACACTATGAAAGGTGATAGTGTTTATTTTCCTGCTAAACTGCTGATGCAGAAGCATGTAGCTGTGAGCTAACAAGTGAACTCAAACCAGAACATTTCACCCTCAAAGGTACTTGGATCATAGCAGCACTGGGCATGCAAGCTGGATGCACATCCCCTCCAAGATCTCAGCCCAGGACGCTCTGTTCCTGCGCTTGCTGCCAGCAGCTTTGAGCTAGCTTGTTCAAACATCAAGGCTTTTACCAGTAACATTTTTCCTGGCTTTAATAAGGTTTTGCTTTTCATCCTTTATGTAGTGCTGAGTTCATCCCTCCTTGTCTGTTTTCCTTATATCCTCTCCAAGAATACACATGCTGGACATTACCAGGATAGCCCTATTCTGTGTGTTTGCAGGCTTAGTGTCAGAAAACACTGTAATTCCTGTGCCAGGTCAACATGGGACCTCAAGCATTTGAGGATTTTTGTTTGTTTAGAGGAGCTGGCTTTGATTACAATTAAAAGGGATAATAAAACCAATGTTCTGGTGAGAGTGAGGGTAAAGGAGACTCTAAGCAACACAGGAGTGTGAGCATCAGATAACAGCTGGTGGATTGAGGACTGAGCTTATCATCTCCCTTAAGCCAGAATGCAGAATCTTTCAGAGGCAGAGGAGGAGCAAATACTGTCAGTGAGAATGTGTCTGTGTGGGAAGGCTCTGGGAAAGGGAGAAACTTGGAGGTGTGATGGCTTCAGCAGAAAGTAGGTGACATGTTTTGTGCATCCCTGTTGGCAGCACATCAAGCAGTTCTTGCTGCTGTCCAAGAAGCGCACAGCTCTCATTACCCAGTGTCTGAAGGACTCAGAGACCAGCAAACCCAACTTCATGCCAAGGCTCTACATTAACCGACGCCTGGCCATGGAGCACCGGGACAACCCTGCCCTGGACCCCAGCTGCAAGAATGCTGTCTTCACTCAGGTACTGTCCCTTCTGCAAGGGTCCCTGCTGCTCTGGGGAGAGTGGGGCGTCCCAAAATCAAAATGGTCTGCATTAAGATGGGTTGAAGGGACAGCTTGGAGCTGGAGATAGACCAAGCCTTCAAGGCCTCTTCACATGACTCACAGGCTCTATAATTACATGTGCTGATGGTCCCATATCCAGGAATAACATCTAGGAGGGATTTGGGATCTCTGAATTGAAATCTGTACTCTATCCTGGATGCTCTCTGTGGCACATTGTTAGTGGAGAGCGTAACAATCCTGTTGCACTAAAAAGGCAGCAAAGAATTCTGGTGTGACAAGAGTCAAGTAGCTGCATACCGTTCTGTGTTGTGGTTTTACAGCAATGCTGATCTTCCTGTGTGCATTGTCTCCCCACGTACAATAGATCTGGGGCTCTGTGTGTGCACAAACACCCCAAACTGCTGTGAGACTTGATGTGTTTGATGTACCTGCCTTCATGTGGCACCAGTTCCCCTGGGGAGGGGATACCAACCTTGATTGTCTCTGCTTGTTTCAGGTGTATGAAGGCCTGAAACCGTCAGACAAGTTTGAAAAGCCTCTAGATTATAGGTAAGCAGTGTCTTGGGGAGGGAAGGCACCATGCAGTGCTGGGAGCTGTGTCCTGTCACAGCAGGGTGTTTGGGAAGCCCATGTCCTGTACTCTGGAGAGGGATTGCTAGGACAAGAGCCAGCTCAGCCATGGGATCAGGGCCCGTTCCCCAAGGTGTCACCTCCCTACTGAGGATGCAGCTGTCTCTGGAGATTGAGACCTTGTCCTGTCCTAAACTCAGACTGTTCCACCCTAGTCTCTTGATGTCCCTGCTGTGCCTGTCCCAGCACCTCATTGGCTTTGAGCAGCACCTCAGGCAATGCCTGGTTCTCCACAGGTGGCCGTTGCGTTATGACCAGTGGTGGGAATGCAAATTTATCGCAGAGGGCATCATCGACCAAGGTAGGGGCTGCAGGAGGCCAGAGCTCCTCTGGAGCAGTCGAGGGTTGATGAGGTGACAGTTGCTGTAGGTGCTTTTGTTTGGTTCCAGTGTTAATTCCCGTGGGATAGAGAGGGAAGACAGGTTGCCTTGTCCTGCCACCTCTGGCTATGTCCCAGATAAAGAGTGCTGTTTGCTGGGAGGGGGACCAAACTTCCATTAGTCACTAACAGCAGCTTTACCAGTGCCAGTGATCCTTCTGGCTGTTCTCCACAGGCTAGGCAGGGATGTTATTTCTCTTGTCTTACTTTCTCCAGCACCATAAGGCTCTAATAGGAGCCTTCTGCTCAACCTAGTGCCAGGTTGGACCAGAAATCCTCATCTTTGCTCCTTAACTCTCAGGATCAGCATATGGGGAGTTCATATCACTAAAAATGCCCTTCTTTTGGGGTTGCAGGTGGTGGTTTTCGGGACAGCCTAGCAGACATGTCAGAGGAGCTGTGCCCCAGCTCAGCAGACACCCCTGTGCCTCTGCCCTTCTTCGTGCGCACATCCAACCAGGTGCTGTGCATCGGGATGTTTGGGGCAAACCCTTTCATGCCTAGCAATGCAGCACTGTCCCTGTCCCCTTGCATGCCAGGGACATACCTACTTCAAGCTTTTCTTGGTGAGGGGTTGGGTAGTTTGCTTTGTGGCATTTCATTTTAGAATATGCTGACAAGTGCCTGGATACCGGTCTCTCACTGGGAATATTGCCAAGGGGGATGGGGGCTTTAGCCCACTTCTGCTGTGAAAAGTGCCCAGAGGCATGGCAGGAGTAGTTTGTGGTGTTTCGTGTTGTGCTGAAATTATGACTTGGAGTTTTGCCTTTCACTCCTACAGGGTAATGGCACTGGAGAAGCCAGGGACATGTATGTCCCCAACCCCTCTTGTAAAGACTTCCCAAAGTACGAGTGGATTGGGCAGATCATGGGAGCAGCTCTGAGGGGCAAGGAGTTTCTGGTAAGTTTTCAACCCCATCCCTCTGAGAAGATTTGCTGCAAAGGGAGTTGATAGCCCTCTCCTGCAGCCTGTCTAACAGGACCATGGAAAGGCTCTGTGGTCACACACTGGGACAAGAGGTGTTTGGGGCCAAGCAGTTTACAGAACTCACAGCCTGAGTTTTGGGGGCTGCTACTGAGAGCTTGGGAGATAGTCTCTACTCAGCTATGATGAGCTCTGCATATGGAGGGGGAAGTAGGGAAGCCTCTGCATTTGTATCTGCATTGTTGAGTCCTATCTCCACCTTTGGGGAGGTCTCATTTTGACACAGACTCAATAAAATCTCTTCTTCAGGTCCTGGCTCTTCCTGGCTTTGTATGGAAACAATTAACAGGGGAAGAGGTCAGCTGGAGCAAAGACTTCCCTGCTGTGGACTCCGTGTTGGTGAGAGGGACTGGGAGGCTGTGCCTATCCTATTCCTTGTGGCACTCAGCAAGGCGCTGATTTGTGTCCCTGTCTTCATGTACTTGCTTCCTCCTATGATATGTCAAATAAACACAACCAAGGGCAACTTTCAACTATAAGGATGCATCAAATGCTCTTGTAGAGATGCAGGCATGCTGACTGATGCTTCAAGCATGCAGTGGTCCAAGGTCTGCTAAACAGCTTTAGGGCAGCATATCCCATGTTGTGTCGTGGTCACTTGCCTGGGAAGGAAGAAAATGAGGACTTGGGCACATCACTGCTCTCTGGCCATCTCTCTAACACGCACTTACTTGGTGCCTGGACAGGTGAAGCTCCTGGAGGTGATGGAAGTAATGGATAAAGACACCTTTGAGTTCAAATTTGGGAATGAGCTGACCTACACGACAGTGCTGAGTGACCAGCGCATGGTGGAGCTGATCCCCAATGGCAGCAACACCGCTGTGCGCTACGAGGACCGCAAGGAGTTCATCCACCTGGTGCAGAAGGCTCGGCTGGAGGAGAGCAAGGAGCAGGTGACACTGTCCCACCCTGTGGGTGGTCATTGGCTCCCAGAGACCTGTCCCCAGCCTGTTTCTGGTAAAATACACCGTGGTTAGTGTCCCTGTGCTCATTTGGGCAATGGTATTCAACCCTTTCGGTGGGGTCCTGGCGCCTATGGAGCTGTAGAGAAGCAAAGTGGCTTCTAGTAGCACAGGTGATAGAGGCTTTTATTCACAGCTCTGACACAGGCTTTCTGAATGAACGGGGATGCATCTCTCTGGGATCATGTCCTGTTTCTTCAGGTTCCTTGGGGCATGTGCTTGAATGTGCAGTCACATGGCTTGAATCCAGTAGAGTCCCTAGGCTCAACCATGAGTCAGGGAAATGGGCAAGACATGCTGCTTACCTGCCTTGTCTCCTTTCCAGATCATGGCCATGCAGGCTGGGCTGCTGAAGGTGGTGCCCCAAGCTGTTCTTGACCTCCTTACATGGCAGGAGCTGGAAAAAAAGGTCTGTGGAGACCCTGAAGTCACAGTGGATGCCCTGAAGAGGCTCAGTAAGTGAAGGGCTTTGATGAAAACTGTCTTCATGAAAACAAGACTGTCTTCTGTCTGTGCTGGCACAAGGAGAAGGGTGGGAGACGAGTGTTAGCCTTTCTTACAGTGAGAATATGGTCCTGTGTACTTCTTGCCTTTAGCTGGGTGCTGATGGGGAGTGTCCTTTGGGTCCATCCTGGGCCTCATAGTAGAGGCTGGGGCATCCCTAGGCTGCTGGTATATGAGCCCCTGTGGAGCTGAGATGTGGATCTGGCTGTGCTTCCTGGGAGGGGCCTGACTATGTATGTTTCTTGCACCTTGGGTCTATGTGGTCACATAGGCACCCACTGCCAAAGAGGGAAGAGCTCAAATCTTTATTAAGCTCCTTTTCTGTATCCTTTCTGACAGCCCGGTTTGAGGACTTTGAGCCACAGGATACCCGCGTTCAGTACTTCTGGGAAGCACTCAATAACTTCACCAATGGTGAGCTATTTGCTCTGTGCATATCTTGTGCCATGACAGCTCCTGCCTGCTGGCTGGGAGCTGGGAGGGAAACCACTCAAGGAAAGCCAGCAGCTAGGCTGAAGGGACTGCTTGCTAGTGCTGGGATACCTAGAAGCAGCTGTACTGCATCTCACATCCCTCTAGCATTTACTGATGTCTTTGCTTTTCCTTCACAGAGGATCGCAGCCGCTTCCTCAGATTTGTCACTGGCAGAAGTCGCCTTCCAGCACGGATCTACATCTATCCAGACAAGATGGGGTAAGTCCATTCTTCTGTAGACTGCAAGGCTGACAGATCCCACACCAAAGGGGTGGGTTGTCTGGGCTCCCTGCCTCACTGGCCTGCTGGTTCTAACCAGTTTGTCAACTTCTCCCCAGCTCAGAGACGACAGATGCTTTGCCAGAGTCATCCACCTGCTCCAGCACTCTTTTCTTGCCCAACTATGCCACGTAAGTTTTGGTGCTTCCCTATGTCTGGGGGACTGTGTGTGGGCTCTCTTCTTAACCTTGGTGCTGACCCATTGGGCCCCATCACTTTGCCATACTTATATCCCCTGCCTGTCCCACATGGCTGCTGAGTTTCTCTCTGTGAACCCTGGTGAAGCATATCCTCCATTTCAGAAAACATCTTGTCCTCTAAACTGGCAAATGCAGCAATGGCAGCTCCTCCTTACCTTTACTTTTTTTTCCTTTCTGCCATCCCTAGAGCCAAGGTATGTGAAGAGAAGTTGCGCTATGCTGCCTATAACTGCGTGGCCATTGACACAGATATGAGTCCGTGGGAAGAGTGATGTTGCAGCCTGACCGAGCAGCATGGACAACTGTTCAAGAAAACCATGCAGTGGGAAGCATTCCCTTGTCCCCACGGGATGTGTATATATAATAAATATATAGGTGTGAATCCTGGCTCTCAGCAGTCGACATGAAGGGTTGGGTCTTCAGCAGGGTGGGAGTTAGCTTGGGTTGTAAACGTGTTTGCGATGGTGGAACCCTGGCTGAGCCCTCATGCATCAGAAAGGTCTGGTAGGCTTTTGTAATGAATTTCTTCTCCATGTCTTCTTGTAGCTCCACAATGCTCCCTCCTTCCAGGCTGCACTTTGCTCAAACAAAAGTGGGGTAAGGAGACAAAGCTGCACAGCAGCTTACAGGACAGAGAACTGTGAGCTGCTGCTGAGACTGTGGGGTGGCCAAAGATGCTCAGTGTGTCCTGACCACACTCTGTTGCCTTGTTCCTGCTCTCACATGAGGTCAATGGAAATTAGATAATTCATTAGGATTAAGAAGAATGGGCAGGCTGGTGGCAGGTGCTGCAGGGGTGCCTTTGGCCACCAGGTGTCATAACAGACCTGCACAGCAGGACTGTGGGTGATCCAAAGGGATTCCCGTGCTTTTACATCACAGAAAATCTGAGTTCCTGTCTTTCCTGGCACCTCTTGACAGCAGCAACTGCTGAGGAAGCTGCTCCCTCACAGTGAGTGGGAACTGTCTGCTTCCCTTTTGTTCTTTTAGTTCTGCATCCAGCATGCTGGTGGCCTGGCAGCTGTTCTCCCAGGCTCTTTGAGCCTCAGTTTACCCCTGAATGCCAGTATTACAACTAATCTATTCTAGTTCTCATGGAGATCTGCTGTCAGGGCCAAGTTCGTCTTCCAGACTGCAGAGGTTAAAGCAGTAGCAGGCATGGCAGTACCAAGCTCTGCTCCCTCCTCTGTCCATGGGAAAGGACATGGAGGTTTCAGGTGAATAGGGAAAGTGTTTGCCCTAGGGCAGTGTAGAAACTGGATACCAAGAGCTGGAGCTCCTTGAGCAGATGGACACATGCTCTGTGAGTGAGGAGTGGGCAATGAAAGCTTTACAACTTCTTGGAAATATTTGTGGATCTTCCCAGCTCTGGGCAGGGGTCACTGCCTAGCACAAGGAGCTGCTAGATGTTAGTCTACATTTATACCCTCAGCTCCATCTTCAGCCTGTGTGGTCTGTTGGACCTCCACTACTGTGAGTCACAGAGTCATTGGGGCTGCACTGGAGCAGGGCTGATGCTGTGAGTTAAGATTTATCCTGTCTTAATGTTTCATGGCGTTTTTCCTCTGTTGAAGGAGTCTGTCATCCAGAAATCACTTCCAGTTGTAAACAAAGTCCTTCCCTATGAGTTTCTTTTGAAACATGTATTCCTAGATCTGCCAAGGATAGTTGTTGCTAAAAGGGATGTAGGACCAGGAAGGAGCATGTGCTGCCATCTCCTGCATCCTGGTGAGTGGAGAGAGCACAGGGTGAATTGGGGAAGCTGTTTATGGCAGCCCTTGCCTGCAGCAGGGCCTTCCATGCTCAACTGGGTGGGTGTGAAGTCCTATCTGCTGGAGGAGGTCTTCTGTAAATCCTAGAGCTGTCTCAGAATTGATCTCTGTGGCTTTGTGGCTGATTTCGACCACCAGTGTGGATGGGAACAGGAGCAGAGCCAGTGCAATATTTTTCTGTGCTGGTGGCTGAGTCACTTCCTAGGGTGTCTGTTTTAAATGGGCATGAGTAAGCTGGTGAAAGGACTTTGATCTGCTGGCTTGCCCTCAGGAGTGTGAGTGAGGAAAAAGCCTGCAGCAGCAAGCTGGGATTTGAAATGAGCCATCTGAAAAGGGACTGACATTGGGATGGAATTGACACTGCTTTTTCCAACCTTGCCCCCTTGCCTCTACCAGAGATCAGCAGGAGGCCACATGATTTACTGAGAAGAATTAGAAACAGCAATAAAATAGACTCCTCTCTCTATTGCTGGGCAGGGGTTGGTTGGTAAATAGTTCAGGGTGGGATGGATAAGATGGCCCTAGTCTTTGGTGGTGGGTGAGCTGATGTCACCTGTTGAAATGGGCAGGTTAGGAGCCAGCTAGGGCTGCTTGGGGTGATTAGTTGTGGGGGAGCAAGTGCCTCTGGCTCCCCTGGCCTTGGGAGCAACTGCACCTGAAGGAGGATAACTGAGGTAATTACAGAGGTATACCCAGAACACTTCAGGTTTCTCACTGAGATCTGTTTAGACAGCTCTGTTCTCTTTCATTATCCATGTACACAGCTCCAGCCTTCCATGATGAGGAGAGAGCTGCTGTGGAAGGCAATGCTGAGAGCAGAACCTGGCTGAAGTGGTGGGATCCTTCCCTAGAAGCATTGTGGCACCTCTGTCTTTGGAGATGTTCAAGACTTCTTGTACAGCCCTGGGCACTGTGATCAACCTTCCAGTCTCATCCTGCTGCCTTTAGATCTAGGTCCTCCCTAACCCAAAGCACTTGATGACTATGGAGTTATCAACTAGTTTTTTCCATGTTTTCTACCTTTCTCTACTCTTCCTTCCTGCAAAGTCTTTTAGCATCTGAGACCTCTTTATTTCCTGCCACTGAGTGCTGCCCAAGGGCTTGCTGGAACTCTGGGGAAAGGATCTAGCTGGTGACAGGGATTTCTGTTTAAAAGATACTTGTAGTAACAGGACCCTGGCCCTAGCAGAAAGGGAATCACCCAGGATGGTCTGGATTTAACTCCTACAAGCATACTGAGAAAAACATTTTTCTACCGTATAAACCATTGTTTTACTGTCTATTTTGTGTTATCACCATATGCATGTTGGAGAATTGCAGCAGTTGCTGCTGTGGTGGTGTACTGGGATGGAGAGACCTGTGAAAGCCCCTCTAGTAGGAGGAGGAGCCCATTTCAGCAGTGAGATTGTTTGGTGCATGGTCAGAGGGTCTGGAAAAACATGGCTGCTGTGGAACGATGCCAAGATAACCCACTGATTGTGCTGTCCAGTTCTCTGTGCAAAGGTAAGCTGGGAAGGGGGAGCTGGGAGCTGGCCTGGATGTCCTCTGCATGGTCCTCTCATCTGCAGTGTTTTAAAGCCAATCACAAACTGAATGTCTGCTGTGACAGCCAGCAAATTGTGGAAAAGGTCAGCCTGGCTCAACTCTGGCCAGTCTCAGGGGGCCAAAATAGTTGTTGTGTCAGTGCTGGGTCACATTTCTTCTCTGATCTCTAAAGCTGTGGGTAGGAACTGTCTCCTATCATGTTTGACAAGGCACAAATCAAGTGCCCCTGCCCTGGAGTCCTGGTGCATGTGGCCTGGGGTGAGAGAGTCCTCCTGAGCATCAGGAAGTAGGGGCTGCGTGTCCTCGCCCCAAGTCTCAAATCAGTGGAGATGGATTTTCAAGCCAGTGCCACCCTAAGGAAGGTGCTGGTGTCTGTGCTGCTGAGGAGCATCTCCATGTGCCAGAGCTGCAGCTCTACAAGGTGGGTAGGGGTGAGCTGGGGGAGGGAGTGATGTCATCATGGCTCCATTGTAACCACTTGGTCTCTCCTGCCTTCAACTTGCTGGATTGTCATAGAATGGTTTCAGGTGATTAATAATGCACATGTAGTCTAGCTGTTCTTGTTATGCTACTACGACCCTGGAGTATGACAAACTCTTAGTAGTTTGACAGGTTCTGTCTGTCCCTACCTCACATAGGATCTAAAATAAAATGAATAAACTAACTGCTCCTGGCCTTCTTGATGATTTCTCTGGCCTGGCTGGGGCTCCTGTGTCCTTCTGTTGGGTTAAATAGTGGATGTGACACTTGGGCACATGGTTTAGTCATAAATACAGCAGTGCTGGGTTAACAGTTGGACTCTATAAACTTAGAGGCCTTTTCCAGCCTAAATGATTCTGTGATTCTAAGCAGCAATGAAGACTGGTGGTGTGAGAGGCAGCTGGAGGTGAAGCAGAAATCAGCCCTGCCATGTCTTGCACACAAGGTAGTATCACAGAGGCGACTCAAGAGTTTTAACTGGCTCAACCCTTTGCTGCAGCTCTGCAAACCAGTGGTACAGGGTGACTGTGGCTGCAGAAGGAGGGCCCAGGACCTTCCTGGCTGTGGTTACTGCAGGTAAGAGCAAGGCCAAAGTCTGCATTTCTTCTGCATCGTGGCTCATGGCAAGGCAGGTGGCCATTGCTGCGGTGAGGCACAGTCACACCGCTTCAATAGATAGTGCAGGGATGAACAGCTGTTGGATCTCTCTGCACTGTGCCTTTGCAGGCAGGGATAGAGCTGGACTCTGACCTGCCAGGAGAGCAGGCAGGCATCAGGGGGGTGTGGGGACCTTTGAGCTCTGCCAGCCTGCTTGTTTCATGATCCTTCAACTCAGCCCTTTGTGCCCAACCTGAAGAAATTAAGGTAGAATGGGGTGGAGCTGAGTTGCTCTCTGCCACCGCCTTGCTGTGGTATGCAAGAAGCAGACATGACATGGGGTGACACACTGCCAGTGCTGGGGGGGGGGAGGGGGAAGGGTTGGGTGCTGCTGGGTGTAATGGCCTCAGTCCTGCTGCCAGGATGCCTCGGCCACCTGGGATAAAGCTGTTCTGGGCAGGGAAGCCTGTCCTTTTCCCCAGCAAGTGCTTGGAGCATCTCCACCTGCTGCAGGCCTGCCCAGGGCAGGGATATAACAACCAGAAGCTGGCTCTCTCGTACCAGAATTCCCACTAATCTCTTTTCCCTATCCATGCTGGAGATGCAGCCCTGTGCCCTGATGCCACAGGACTCCCTCTCTGCTTGTAGAAATGCAGGCAATGACAGAGATATTTGAGGCCGGGAGAGAGCAGAATCCTAAGCCAGGGCAAGGGATGCCTGTGACCCGGGTCAGCTCCTGCCGGATAGTGAAGTGGGCGTAACAGAGTCACCCCTTGGCAAAGGGGGCCCGGAGATGGAGACCGGAGGGCCGGCTGCCCCAGAGCGATGGAGAGGCGCTGGGGCGTGCTCGGAGCACGGGCGGAGCGGCGCCTGCCCGGCGAGGAGGCGGCAGCTGAGAAGCGAGAGCTGCCCAAGGCGGGGCGCCCCGGAGGGAGGCGGGCACGGCGGCCACGCCCGAGCCGGCCCGGCCCGGCGGGCACTCCGGAGCGGACACGGTCGGGACAGCCCGGGGCGCAGCGCAGCCGGCGCGGAGCCGGTGCCCGGAGCGCGATGAAGGCGGGCGGGGAGGCACCGCACCAGGTGCTGGGCCGGCTGCGGTTCCTGCTGCAGTGCAGCGAGTGCTTCCGCCGCGCCCAGGCGCTGCCCGCCGCGCTCTGCTACGTGCCGCGGGAGGTGCAGTACAAGATCTGCAAGGACCCCGCGGCCGCCGCGGCCGCCGCCGCCCGCAGCCTGCTCAGCGTGTGGGACAGCCCGGGGCCGGCGCGGGGCGGCAAGCGGGCGGCGCGGGCCACGATCGAGGTGCGGAAGGGCGGCTGCCTGCGCGCCACCGGCGAGGAGTACTGCAACGGCGCCGGGCTCTGGGTCAAGCTCAGCAAGGTAACGCCGGTGCGGCACCGGGAACCACCCGGGCATGCCGGGTCCCGACGGCGGTGACAGGACGGGATGTGCCTTCAGGAGCAGCTGGAGGAGTACGCGGGCACCCGTGGCCTGGCGGAGGGCTGGGTCCTGGCGCAGAGGTTCGGAGAGGGAGGAGATAAGTTAGTCCCGGTTCACTCCGTGGAGAGCATCCAGTGTCAGCACCAAACGCTGGGGGTTGATTACAGACCTGCTGTCAGGTATGGCCCCGCACGGGAATTGAGCTCTGGGCGCCGGAGACGCGTGTGACCGGTCCCCACAGAGGACATGCAACTCAACCATCCCAAATCCCTTAGGCACGCCCAGCACAGCCCACTCACTCCCTCCAGCGCAGGTGGGACACATCCCTGCCGAGCACTGGTGGGCAGGTGGGTGCTCCCTCGTAGACTAATCCTGTTTGCTTGTGGCAGCGCCTGCACAGAATAAAGATGATGCCGGGGTGGTCTGAGTCATTTGAATTTGAGCTGAGTGATGTCACTGCACTGCACAGAGGCAGTGCAGTGTTCAGAGAGCTCAAATTTTATTCTCATGATGGAAGGTCATGTGCAGGGCGGGATTCCCCTGCTCTGTCCTAGCCTGTACCCGGGTGCAGGGATACTCATCCTTCCCACAGCTGTTCCTGGGTGTCACCCCCAGTGCCCCACTACTGCTGACTACACTTCAGGCTAAGGCAGTAATGGACTCACTGAGCAGTGACACATATTTTCCATTGTGTGACTCCTCCGCCGCTGCTGCTCCAGCTGGGAACAAGTGGTGGACCTGACGTACTCCATGCGCCTTGGAGAGATGCCCAGGCTCATAGAGCAGGATGAGGCCGTGGTGCAGAAGTTTCGGTATGAACGCATCTCCTAGAGCAGGACTGCAGCATCCTGAGGGGCTGCTGGCCAGGGTGTGGACATGCCTGCAGGGCCAAGACTGGCATCAGGGTCTGGAGGGGGGAGGATGAGTGCTATGAGATGCCTTTTACATGATTACCTTGGTACTGCTCAAGCAAAGATGGCCTTTGCTCCACAGACCATTGGAGTGACTGTGTACTGCTATTCCCACTGGGCTGGAGTGGCCATTAATACCTGGTGTGCTGGTGATGAGATGCAGCCGTGCCATCTGTCTGCTGCAGGGACAGTGGCCTGGCACCATGTCAATTTGGTGGCCATGAGACACTGCAGCCAGTCTCAGCTGGGGCTCCTGCACACTGCTGGTGGGCAGGTTTGGGACGCAGGCTGGTCTCCTCATCCTGTTAACACAGAGACTTCCTGCAGGTCCGTGCCCCCAGGCTGGACCTATGAGCATGACGTGGAGCTGGGGCGCTTCCTGTACGATCACAGCGAGAAGAAGCTGCAGTGTGTGGACTGCACCAAGGAACACATCAACAGCATCGAGGTCTCCTCACAGGTGGTGCGTACTGGGGCTCCTCTGCAGCCTAAAATCAGCATAAGACACATGAACATCACCACAGATGTGGGGTAGAGTGGCCAGCTGTGGCTGTCCCCTCTGCCACAGGGAATGGGGATGGTGTGGAGGTTTTGCTGCTCTAGCAAAGCTGTTGGGAGTTGGGTGTTGGGGATAAAACCCCATTGTGTTTCTGGGGCACTAGGGGTCCACAGCCATGCCCAGTTTCCTATGTCAGGGAGCCACCATCCATCCACAGCCTAACAAACCAAGGGGCTGGCCTGTTCCTGACCTCCTTTGGACCCACAAAACACATCTCAGAGGAGGCCATGGCTTGTCCAAGGATGCTCATCTCCCTCTGCTCTCTTGCAGGAGGATTGTGTTGCAGCCCATCTGACAGACAACCTGACACACACCTTCTGGGAGAGCAGCGGGCCCCCGGGGCAGCACTGGGTGCGGCTCAACATGAAGAGAGGCGCCATTGTCAAGTGAGACCTCGAGATGCCCCCTCCATGCCAACAGCTATGCCAGGGAAGGGCAGGGCAAAGCACCATCTTCCTCTTCAACCCAGCTTTCCCCCAGCTGCAGCTGGATGTGTGGGGTTGAGGTGGGGGACAGCTGCTGCCAAAGGCACCCCGGGAAGACACAGCTTTGCCCCAGGCCTGGAACAACTCTGGGGGCACCTCTGGGCCCAGGCAGGTCATGAGGGGAGGACAGTGCTGTTCTTTGCTCTTGTCGCCCCCAGGAGACTGCGGCTGATGCTGGATGGGCAGTCCAACTCCTATGTACCCAGGCGAGTGGCTGTGTATGGGGGAACACCAAGCAGGCTGCAGCACCTGAGAACAGTCCTAATTAATGAGTGAGTAATGAGTGAGGAGCAGCCTGTGCCCAGCTTGTGCCAAACTCCTGAGCTGTCTCTGCATCCTGAGCAGATGTTAAGGATGGCGCTGGGGTTGGTTCTGAGTGACTTGCCAGTAACAGTGGCTCTCCAAGGGTTGGAACTCCCTGGGTGCAGGCTACATCTCCTTCCACAACTGTGGTGGTCCTTTGCTTCCGTGTGCCAGTCAAGTGCCTTAATCTCCTCTCCTGCTTCTCACCCATGCTGCAGCAGCTGGTCTGCAGCATGCTTCCTTCTGCCTGGTGACTTTGGTGGTCTTTCTGCCTCTTCCTCCTCACTTCTGGGAACACACGCCACTGCTGTCACCTTCCTGAGCATCTCTGCCATGCCGTAGCCAAGGCGTCCTGGGGTGCTTCACCTCTCCGTCTTCACCCTGGCCCTGAACACCCTTCTCAAGGCAGCTAGGGGCTTACATAGGAGTGCAATGGTCTCCTTCACCTTCCCCCAAAATGTGCCTGTTTGATGTTTTCTGGCTGAGCAGTGAAATCTGTCTCTGAAGAAGCACCCATGAGACTGCAGAGGTGTCCTTTGCAGTGGCAGGAGCCAGCTCCTCACTGCGTCTAAATATTTGCAGTATTTTTTCCCCATGGGCTCACAGGACTTTGATGGGACCTTGACAAGGCATTGAAAGTACACTTAGTAAATTGCTCATTTACACAAATCCCTGTTTCTTTCAAAAACACACCACCCTTGCATGGCCAACTCCGCCTGAAGGATGGTTCTGCCCTTGTGAGATGTGCTGGGACCCCCCAAGAACAGTGACATGCTCTCAGCCATCTTGTCTTTCTGTACTGCTTTGAATTTGTGCTCTTTTCTGGCTTTTTGGATGTGGCTTCCACCTTCTCCAGAACGTCTCTGTGCCTCTGACAGCCTCTTCTCTCTGCTTGGCACCTCCTGCCACAGCCCTGGTGAGGTGGGGGGGCTTTCGCATGGGTAGAAGCACATCCTTGGCTGGGGAGCCAGAGTGGCCTGTGCCTCGCTGGCCACCTCACCATTGTCTGTGTCTCATGGCTCTGCCATCTCCCTCCATGCTGTGTGCAGGAACAGCTACCAGAGTGTCTGCATCCTCCGCGACATGAAAACCTACATGCCGGTGCTGGAGATCCGCTTCCTGGAGTGCAGGGGTGAGCCTGTGCGCCCAGACTGCAGCTGCCAGCCCAGCCTGGCCCTAAACCCGCAGCTAGTCCTGACATCTGTGGCTCTTCCTACCACACTGGCTGCTTTTTGGGATCCACTGGCAGGAAGGTTGAGGAATGAGCTTCATATGCTGCATGTGCTGGGGGCACCTCGCCTCTTGTTGCAGCATCCAAGCCATGCTGGCTGCAGCACACGCAGCATCACTGTTCTTTCTTGGCAGACCAAGGGTACAATGTCCGTCTGCAGGGGATTAAGATCGTGTCCTTCTGGGAGTGGGACCTAGTCCTGAATGCCGACATGTTCCAGCCAGCCCGGCTGGTTCGCTACCCTCTGCTGGAAGGGGTGGATGCTGACGTGCTGTACCGGCGAGCTGTGCTCATTCAGAGGTACAGCACGGGGATGCCACAATTCCTACAGTGACCTCAGTCCCAAAAAGCATTATGCCTTGACCTGCAGGGCAGCCCCAGCACTGGCCCCATAGAGACCCTCTGCAGTGATTCAGCTGCAGTGCAGCAGTGTGGGCTGGGCTGCCCTTGCCTGCAGTATTTTCTTGGGGGAAATGAAATAAAGTGCTTGGACAGAGGTGCTGGGTGGGTATTCCCCTGGTGTCTGGTGTCCCTCCATGTTCAGGGAGCACAGTGCCCAGGGGTTGTGGTGAAAAGCTGCTCTCCTGCAGCCTCACACTGCCTCTCTCCTGTCTCCAGGTTTGTTGAACTCCTGGAAAGTGTCTTGTGTTACCTGATCCCCTTCACCGAGGACAGCATGGGCACCTTCAATGCACTCAGGGTGAGCACGTGCCAGGCTTCCCTGAGATGGTGCCAGTAGGGGCATTTCCTCACAAGTTCAGGTTTTCTGAGGGCTGTAGTGTTTCCTCCTTGATCCAGTGGGGACAGACCAGCTCAGGGCTGAGAGCTGCCATGTTTGGCATTGCCTGAAGGATGGAGGAGCATCCCCTGTGACACCAGGGCTGACTTGAGGAGAGGAAAAGTCAGCAGGTGATAGCAGGATCAGACCTCTAACATCTCTGCCTGTCCCTTGCTAGAGCATGAAGCCATTCCTGCTGCTGTCCAAGCAGAGTGAAGCCCTCATTGCCCACTGTCTGCAGTCCTCAGAGAGCTCTGCTCCTCACACCGTGCCAAAGCTCCGCATCAACCGGCTCCTGGCCCGGGAGCACCGAGCCAACCCCGCGCTGGACCCCAGCTGTCGGAACGCCGTCTTCACCCAGGTATGGCAACACCATGCCAGGTACCTGACCCCTGATCACAAGCAGGGATCTTGCCCCCATCTCATCCCCTTTCTGCTCTACTACTCTCCAGCTGTATGAAGGCCTCAGATCTTCCAAGAACAATCAGCCCCTGGACTACAGGTAGGTCTTCAGTATCATATTTGTGGGGTGTCACTTCCCCAGAGCAGGGTGCAAGGGGATTCCGGGTGCTGCGGGTATGCTCGGAGGAGGAATGTGCATGGGGCTGTCGCTTCCCCACAGGTGGCCTCTGACCTACAACCAGTGGTGGGAGTGCGATTTCATCACTGAGGGCATCATTGACAATGGTGAGAGCTCTTCCCTGGTGTTGGGGTGCAGCTCACTGGGTGCCCATGCTGTCCCAGCTGCTCTGAGAGAGGCAGCCCTGCTCTGCAAACATGAGATCATCCCTGTATCTCCCCTACCCCACGAGTGCTGCTGC
The DNA here is from genome assembly GCA_013399835.1 of Leptocoma aspasia. Lineage (NCBI taxonomy): Eukaryota > Metazoa > Chordata > Aves > Passeriformes > Nectariniidae > Leptocoma > Leptocoma aspasia. The sequence goes on along the minus strand of VXAX01000422.1, from coordinate 170,518 downwards.
TGCTGCTCCAGGGAGTGGGGGCAGCTTGGCCAGATCCTGTGGCTCAGTGTCTGGCCCTGGTGTGTCAGGCACTAACCATCCTGTACCCCCCCACAGGTGGTGGCTTTCGGGACAGCCTGTCAGATGTGTCAGAGGAACTGTGTCCCAGCTCCAGCGATGTCCCGGTGCCCCTGCCATTCTTTGTGCGCACCTCCAATCAGGTTTGGCATCCCACTGTCTACCTGTCCAGGCCAGGGGAGTCAGTCAGCAGACCCTGGGGTGTTAGCCCTGTCTTAATGCTTGCAGGGCTATTGGCTGGGGGAGCAGTGCTTGTACTTGGGTGGTAGAGATCTCCTGGAGGGGTGTAAAGGGCTGGAGAGGCAGATGGAGGGGTGAATGGGGGGGAGGCTCCAGGAGAGACCATGCTGGACTTGTCAGATCTCTGTGTCCTAAGTGTGTCTCCCACAGGCTAACAGCAGCAGTGACACCAGGGACATGTATGTCCCCAACCCCTCCTGCAAAGACTTCCCCAAGTATGAGTGGATTGGGCAGCTAATGGGAGCAGCCCTGAGGAGCAAGGAGTTTCTGGTGAGCACAGCGGAGCCTTCCTGGCCAGCTAGGGGGCTTGGCAGGGGCCACCCTGTGTTGAGCAGAGGGGCTGCCCATAGGGAAGGAGAGACAGGAGGAGAATGTTTGTGTCCACTCCTTTTGGCAGATCCTGTCTTTGCCAGCACTGGTGTGGAAGCAGCTGGCAGGGGAGGAGGTCAGCTGGAGCAAGGACTTTGCCACTGTGGACTCAGATCTGGTGAGCAGGGCTGGGTGCTGGCAGAGCAGCGCTGTGCTCTCTCATGGCTGCTCTGGCTCCACTGTGGTGGCTGTTGCTCATTTGGATTGCAGGTGAAGCTGCTGGAGGTGCTGGAGAGGGTGGACAAGGAAGGCTTTGACTTCACATTTGGCAGGGAGTTGACCTACACGACAGTGCTGAGTGACCAGCGCATGGTGGAGCTGATCCCCAATGGCAGCAACACCGCTGTGCGCTACGAGGACCGCAAGGAGTTCATCCACCTGGTGCAGAAGGCTCGGCTGGAGGAGAGCAAGGAGCAGGTGACACTGTCCCCCAGGGCTGACAGGGCTGCAAGGGGACCCTGCTCCTGTGGCAAGACATCCTGGTACTTGTGGGACCGGTGGTTGCCAAAATGTGTCCCCCAGCTCCAGCTGGGTGGTTTCTTTGTGCATCCGATGTCCATGTCCTGGGGATCCCTTTTGGGGTCCTGTGGTTGCTGTCCCCAGAGCCCTAGGTGGCCTCCTGGGGCTCAGACCCACTGTGGTGACATGGAGCCCGTCCTGTGTCCCCACAGATTGCAGCCATGCGTGCCGGGCTGCTCCGTGTGGTGCCCCAGCCTGTGCTGGACCTGCTCACCTGGCAGCAGATGGAGAAGAGGATCTGCGGGGACCCGGAGATCACAGCAGCTGAGCTACAGAAGTTCAGTAAGTCACAGGGACAGCCCAGAGCTGCTCCCTGCCCTCCACAAGGGCAGGGGATCCCCTTGATACTGCTTATCCTGCACATGCATCCTGGTCATGGGGTGCCTGAGAGCCTGGGGGAGGATAAGCTAGAGGGTCCCTGGATGCTTCAGGTTTGGCAGCAAACCCCACTGGACCCCACTCTGGTCCATCTGGTCCTTAGCTGCTATGGCAGAGGTGAGTGGCCACTCTACAAACTAGGACCTCTGTTTCTCCACCCACCACAACCCAAGGTGCTGGTCCCACTCAGGGATGCCAGAGACTCTCATGGGCTCAGCAAGGAGCAGAGGGTCATCTCCTTTCCTTTGCTTTGCTGAAAGTTTCTAATTAAGCCATTGCACATTCTTTGTTGCAGTCAAGTTTGATGACTTCCCCGCTGGTGATACCCGTATCCAGTATTTCCTGGAGGCACTCAACAACTTCACCAGTGGTGAGTGACCCCAAGCCTTCATGTGCTCTTCATGTGCAGTAGGATGGGCTAGGGTATGGGATACCCACTGCCCTGTGGGGCGCTCACCAGGTGCTTGCCTTGGAAGTGGCTGGGGTCATCCCACCCAGCCCTTCCTGGGATTCTGAGAGGATCCCTTAGCTTTGCCCCATGCTCCTGGGGTGATTCTGCAAGGCAGATCTTGCTGTGACAGCAGTGACTGGGACAGTCCTGTCCCTGAGACCTGAGCTCTGTCCTTCCCCTCAGAGGATCTCAGCCGTTTCCTCAAGTTCGTCACCGGCCGGAGCCGCCTCCCAGTTCAGATCAATGTCTACCCGGAAACGTCGAAGTGAGTCCATCCTGCCTGTGTTGGGGTCCCTGTGCCATGCTGGGGTCCCCACATGCTGTGAGGTTGCTGTGCTGGGGTCTGACTCTCCTTTCTCCCAAGCTTGGATGCGTTGGACCTGATGCCACAGGCCTGCACGTGCTCCTGCACCTTCATCTTGCCCAACTATTCCTCGTGAGTTGAGCTGGGAATAGGGATGCTCCCCACCCCCTGGGGCTGGTTTTGGGCTTCCCATCAAGACTCCCCAGGCCTTCCCCTGGGGAATGTCCAGGCAGGTGTGGGGAGGGAAGCCCGCAGGAGGTTTTCTGTGGCCATCGTGGCTGTGACCTAGCGTTCCCCCTGCCAGGGCCAAGGTCTGCGAGGAGCTGCTGCGCTACGCCGTGTACAACTGCATGTCCATCGACACCGACAAGGACCCCTGGGATGAATGAGACCCCAGTGTGCCCCGTGCCCTGGGAGCCTCGGGGACACTGGATTCAATAAAACTGCAGGGCCAGATCCTGCTGTCCTGCCTCAGGTGCTGTTTGTGTCTGTGCTTCTCTAGGTCTGGGACTGGAGCATGTGGCCAGTGCTGCAGCTGGAAGGGTCAGCATGGCTCTGGCCGCTGGGTGCTGCGCCCACACAGGGTCCTGCGTGGTGGAGAGCGTGGCATGTGGGGGCAGGGAGCGCTGTGAGTCCTGTCCCTTCTCTGGACATGGTGTGGGGAGCACAGCTGCAGACTGACCCCCCAGTGCCCCCCAGCACACCCCACACAGAGCCCCAGTGTCCCCTCATTGTCCCCCCGCAGTCCTTCCCGCGGCCGCCAGGGGGCGCTGCTCCGCCGAGCGCCCCCCGCTGCTGGGCAGGGATCCATGACTCGGCGCTCGGCAGCGCGGGGTCCTTCGCTCGGTGTTCCTCTCGCCATCCTGGCTGGGTGGAGGCCGCCCGCAGCCCAGGGGGGAGGCGGATCGATTCTATCGGCGCTCGCCCGCGATCGACGCTCTCGGCTGTCCGCGCGCAGGCGCAGCGCGGCCGCGCCGCCATTGCTGCGCTGTCAGTGCCGGGAGCGGTCGCGGGGAGCGGAGCGGTGAACCGGCCTTGGCTCGCCTGCCCCGTCTCTGTGTCACTCCGCCACACGATGGAGTTCCAGGCCGTGGTGATGGCGGCCGGAGGCGGCTCCCGCATGACGGACCTGACCTCCAGCATCCCGAAGCCGCTGCTCCCGGTGGGAAACCGGCCCCTGCTCTGGTACCCGCTGAACCTGCTGGAGCGCGCCGGCTTCGAAGGTGAGGCACGGCGGGGTCTGGGCCTGCTGACCCTGGTGGCTGCGGACTCCCCCTGGTCACTACAGGCTGTCCCCGCTCACCGCCACCGCTCCCGTCCGTTCTCCCGCCGTTCTAATGCCGTGTCGCAGGTGCCCTGTTGGACAGGTGCTGTAGCACATCTCTCCTCTGCGCTGGAGCTGTGCTCTTGGCCCGTGTCACATCCCTTCCTGTCCTCTCGGCAGCGCTCTCTGTGCTTGCACCCTCTACCCCTTCTCTCACCAAGCCTCGGGAGTGTCTGAAAGGAGGTTGTGGAGAGGTGTGTGTCGGTCTTTTCTCCCAGGCAACAAGTGACAGGACGAGAGGAAATGGTCTCAAGTTGCACCAGGGGAGGTTTAGATTGGATATTATGAAAATTTTTTTCACCGAAGGGGTTTTAAAGCATTGGAATAGATTGCCCAGAGAAGAGGTGGTGTCACCATCCCTGGAAGTGTTCAAAAACCATGAGTATATGACACTTGAGGACGTGGTTTAGTGGTAAACATGGTGGTGGTGCTGGTTGGTTGGACCTGATGATCTTAAAGATCTTTTCCAACATTCCAGCGATTCTCTGATTGAGGCTTTTCCCAACTTTGATGTCTTTCCCTGGGTTGCTAACCACGAGTCTCTCGTGTTTCTTTCTCAGAGCCATTCATGGCAGCAGCGTGAGAAGTGTCAGCTCTGCAGGGATGGCTCGTGGTTTGTAGTTCCAGCCTGGCCCCAGGCTCAGGGTCCCTGGCTCTGGCTGAGGTCTCAGCGCGCGTGGCAGCGCAGAGCCAAGCGCTGGGGTTTGGGCAGGGACAGTGGCAGGCTGGTGTTGCTCACCTCTGGGCTTTGTTTCACAGGGGGACTGGGGTGGTATTTAGTACCTGGTGAGCTTCTTCAGTGTCTTCTGAGGTGAGGCTTTTGTTCATCTTTTGAGTGCTGGACCAAATCTTTCTGTGGCATCCCCCCAGCTTCTTATAAAGCTTCTTCCTGACACATTGCAGGCATCTGGGTTTTTTATGTTTATGTTTGTCTTTTGCGTTTCTGCTTCTCTGTTTTGTCTCTGTGATTATTCTGTACTTCATCCTGAGTCTGTGGGTTTTTTCCTGCCTGCTTCTATCTTCTGTGAAGATGTAAAGGTCAGCTCACAATTATCCATGTTAGCCTCTTACTATTTCAGTGTGAAGGAACAAAACTAAGAGCAGACTTTGCCTTTATTCTGTTTCATTAGAAAATCCTAAAGAACTTCAGTTCTTTGGATTTGTTTTTTGTTTGTTGAAATCTGCATTCTGAATGTCTGCCTTCTTTGCCTGTTCTCCTGTCTCTTTTTTTTTTTTTTTTTGCAATACTTTTATCCTGCAATGGAAATTTAGATAGCTAAAATCTTCTGTGTAATCAGTGTTGTGCTTTGTGTGGCTCTTTTTTCAGAAATAACCATTTCCACTTGATGCTCTTGACCACTAGCAGCTGTCCCTCTACTCAGCTCTGGTGAGGCACATCTGGAGTGCTGTGTCCAGTCCTGGGCTCCTCAGGACAGGAGGGACATGGAGCTCCTGGAGCAGGTCCAGTGGAGGGCAACAAAGAGGATGAAGGGACTGTAGCATCTCATATATGAGAAAATGCTGAGGGAGCTGGGCCTGTTCAGCCTCGAGAAGGGACAGCTGAGAGGGAACCTCATCAATGTCTGTCAGTCTCTGAAGGGAGGTGTCAGAGGAGGGACTGGGCTCTGCTCAGTGGTGCCAAGCAGTGGTACAAGAGGAAACAGGCAGAAACTGCTTCCCAGGAAGTTCCACCTGAACGTAAGAAAAAACTTCTTCACTGTGCAGGTGACAGAGCACTGGGACAGGCTGTCCAGAGGAGGTGTGGGACCTCCCTCACTGGGGATATCCCAGAACCATCTGGATGCAATCCTGTGCAGTGTGATTTGAGATGACCCTGCTTGAGCAGGGGGGTTGGATCACGTGGCCCACTGTGGTCCCTTCCAGCCTGAACCGTGCTGTGACTCTGTGATGCTGCTGCAGTCAGATCTTTCTCACACACAGCGCTTCAGCTTATCTGTCTCCAGTGAAAATGTGCAGGGTTGTTTTCAGTAAATGTATTCAGCTTCAGTAAGCAAACTGCCACCTTCCTGCTCCTTCCTTGCTTCATGCCCGTGACCAAGCTGTGCATTCCTGCATTAAATGATCCAGTGGCATGAATTCTCTCCCTGGATGATTAGTTCCTCATACTTGCTTATGTAAGTAAGTAGGTGTTCCATAGGCTGACTCACTGTGTCTCTTCTGCCCTAATTGCAAGTGCTTCATTTCTCCTAATATTTAGGAGACCTTTGCCCAGCTCACAGGTTTGTGCTGAGCTGTGTGAGCTTACAACTTGCACCTGACACCAGCCCTCTTCATCAGTTAATTCTTTGCCTAATTCAAGGTGTGCTTTCAGTCCTTTTCTCTACATTCTTCAACCTTTTTTGGCATCCAGTGTGGAAGAGCAGCCATGTCTCTGGCACCAAAATGCCACACAATTCCCATGTTTACAGTTTCTTCCTCTTTTCTTTTAATAGAGTCAAGATGAGTTGAGTTTTGCTTGATGCAGATTTATTCCTCATGTGTTTCCATCTTGTCTATACTATTATTATCATTACTATTTATTATTTCTCAAAATTCTCTGCTAAAATTCCATGTGGAACACAATGTTATAATGTTCAGGTGTTTTGAGGGGATATTTTAACTGGAAAATTTGATTGTTGCTTTTCCTTCCCGTTCTTAAGACTGGAGGAAAAGGTTTCTTGTCGTCTTGTTTCCTCAGTCTTTTCTTTGTAGAGCTTCTGTTCTCACATTCTTCATTTTGGAAAATATGCTTTCATGCCAGTGTTGATTTCCTTCAAATATGCATTTATCCTTTTTCTTTTGTAGAAGGAATGAGCTTGTTGCTCATATATTACTCCACTTTCTTGCCAAGCCAATGCTGAGAAATAGTTTAACCATTGTATTGTAATAGTGTGGTTGGTGGTGGTGTCCACAGAGGATTACACAGGATTGGGGCAGCAAAGGACAAAGCTCTAAAGTGTTGGTGACATGAACACGGGGTCTCTTTGGTCTCTTTGAGGACACACGGTTTGAGGTTGCTGGTTAAGGATGGAAGTATCTGTTCAATCTTGCTAACTCGTGCCACACATGCATGTGTCCCTTCAGTAACAGCCTCCGCCCAGCAAAGCAGGGGAGATTGTTTTCGTGTTCATTAGAGTTTCATTCTTTTCTTGAAAAGTTATTGTTGCCAAAAGAGCTTGACTGGGTGGAGAACCCAGTTATGTTACTCAAGCCTTTTGACGGTTCCATCAGCCTTTCTAAATAAAAAAGTGGGTGTATCCTAGTTGTGATAAATGTTATTTAGATTTTTTTCTGCTTCATCTCATCTCATCTCACTCTCCTTTGTCCTAGAGGTCATTGTGATTACAAGGAAGGAAATCCAAAAGATGCTAAACCTGGACACAAAAATGAAGCTTGATTTTGTGTGCATCAGTGACAACATGGACATGGGTACAGCTGATTCACTGAGGCATATTCACCAGAAAATTAAGGTATTACTGTCTTTTATTGAACTTAACTGGAAGGGGTTTTTTTATAATTTTTTTTGTTGTGTTGTAAGGAGTGTCCTGTGTAGTGATACTGTGCATAACTGAATTTCCTGGTCTTCAGAAGAGCTGAATTTTGTAAAGGTCACTTCAAGGGGGAACTCACACAAAGACTCTGAATGACTGGAATTGAGAGCTGGGAAGGCTGGAGCCTGTTCAAACTGGGCTGTGGCTGCTTCTTGGTCAGTGTTAGCCTTCCTGGAGATGTAATTAAAAGGTTATATTTGTTTCTACGATTTTTGATACAATGTGTGATAGTTGTTGTCCACCTGGTGCTTGGGGGAATAGCTCTGCACAAATGTTCTTTGCTGTCTGAGGCAAGGCAGTGATGCTCAAGCAAGTTTGTGTTCACTGCTGGCCATGTCACAGGCGTGCCTGCACTGTTGGGTCAGTGACTTGTGCTGGGCTTCAGTTTTCTGCTTTTCCTCTGCTTTTGTTCACTTGGTCTTACAGTAAGCTCTTCAGTAAACAGTGCCCAGATGTGATAAAGGGCTGCTGTTTGAATAAAACAACAGTTTATAGAATTTTAATTTCCAGCTGCATAATTAAAACACTCCCATGTAAGGCAGAAATGCTGCTTGGAGCTCTTGCTGTGATCTGGGACAGAATTTTTTCTTGTTGTCATAGACTTAATCATAAGATTTGTTCCCTGTCTGTTTAGACCATCTTAGCCAATAGCCTGTTTAAATAAGTGTTGCAATTGAGCATCAATGAGTGCTTAAGTCCTGAGGTTTCTTTTTGAAGCTAATAAAGTGCAGTGTTACAGGCTATATACTCCCAAGAGAAAGACTTCATTTGAGACAAGCTGAAACTTCAAGGCAAATATGGATGTGTAGAGGGCACAACAAGACAGATCCTGCAAGTGATTAATGCACAGACTAGGATTTAAAGGGTGAAGATAATACATAACAAAGAAAATCAAAATTAACAAAATGGGTTTAACTGAACTGAATGTTTCTGTCATGTGGAGAATCACATTTTGTCATAATTCAGTTTGGCAGTATTTTTTAAAGACATGCACGCAATAAGGAAGTATCTGCACTGCAAATTGGGACCCTGACCTTACAGTTTTATTGCCTGATCAGTGATGAGTCCATATGTTGGGGTGTGTCTTTTTGGTAATCCAGGCAGGTCTGCTATGGGGCCCTGGGAGACAGCAAGTAGTGTCTGTGAGTTAGAAAATAGTGTGTCTTCACAGGCGGCAGTGTTGATCTTCTGTTTATTTTCCAGAAAAAAGGCTTAGAGAAGATGTGAGGTAGTCCTAAAAACCACACAAGTTTTCCTGTCAGATGCTCTGTATGAATGGCAGCAGCTGCTTCTGCCCTTTTTATTCCATGTCTGCTTGTCTGGGCACAGAGGACAAAGTGGTCTCTTATTTGAAGGAAGCCTATACTAAGTTCTTGAGCAGATTGCTGCACTGTGTATTTTGGAGTCATTCCTCTAGTAAATGCATACCACTGGTGCACCTCTTACAGGGTATGCCCTCTCCTGTGTGATATAGGTGAGAGAACTCCAGAGCAGAGGCAGCTGAAAAGCTGCTGTATGTTGGCTGTTTGCGGTGCAGCGGGAGAGTGATCTCGTTGAAGAATGAGTTTCCCTGGTGAAAACAACTGCTTCTTGTGGCCATAGTTTGCTGGCAGGCTTTTTGCAGTCCATGCCAAAAGTCTGATGAGAAGTTTAAACTGGTTGCTGAAACTTAGTTGTCACAAATTGACTTAATTGCCCACAGACAGAAGGGCAAGTATGCTCAGTGAAAGCGAGGTAACGTGGCACAGTATAGACAACTTGCTTGTGTGCAGTGCAAGTGACAGGGAGTAAAGCCAAGATTATAAATGCACAGTAGGAAATATGTCTAAGGGTAGCAGAACTGCTGATTCTGAGATGTGCATAAAGCACTCTAAAGCATAACATTTCATGACTTGCTGCCTTGTCTAGCTTTGACTGAAGGAGTCTCTCACTGCTGCTTGCTGTGCCTGCAGTTTTGGGCCTTTTTGTTGTATTGCACCTTGGGTAATGAAGCTTGATATTTTAAAGATTAGATGTCATGATTAGACTTACAGAATTACATTCAGAAGTAGCAGGAGAGCACGTACATGCAAAACCTGTAAGGGTTAAGGAAGCATACTTTCCATTGTTTTCTCTCTTTATGGTGCTGGTGTTTTTGGTGGCAGGTAAGACTGACTTTTCATTCACAGTAACAAGCATCTGACTGCCAATCTTACTTTTTGCAAGTTGAGAGCAAAGGAAACCCATTGAAGTTTTTGTTTGCCATTTGCCCACTGTGCACACATAATAATGTTTTTGACAATTTTGTTTCAAAAGTTGATATACTAGATGCAGGTTCTTTGCTCTATTGGAAGTCTTCCTGTTATTTTTGGCTGTCTCAGCCTACACCTGATTGACAAGCTAGCAGCTTCATTAGGGTTTTCATGTTCATTACAATTCTGAATGTATCCTTTCCTTGGATCCTTCATACAGTAAAAATATTATGCTAAACTTGATTCCTAAAGGCACTTACTTGAAAAGTAGTGAACACCAGAAAACTTGGCCCTGTAGGTTTCACTTTGTTTATTCCTAGGCCTGGGTGTCAGTCTGGCCTGTTCTTTACTGGTAGTTCTCTAATAGACTTGTGTAGTGGGTTGTTTTGTTTGGTTTTATTAAACATTCAGTTCTGGGGTCTGAATAGCAAACACCAGCAATCAGAGAACTGAGGCATAATGAGGTGAAGTGATTTACCTGGGATCATTAAAGAGATTTGTACCAGTACTGAAAAGTGGACTTCTATCTCAAATCTCTTACAGTTTCATGCATAAGATAACCATATGATATTACATTTTCTGTGTAATATTACATACTCTGTTTCCCCACCTTCAGAAAGCCAGCAGAACAAGACATTAAATACAAGTTGAAGCTGTTTTAAGTGAAAACAGTTGAGGAAACTTCATTAGAGCTGTAGTTCAGTTTCTGAGTCTCCAGTGTTGTGGTTTATTTAGTGTGTGTTAGACTGATTTTAAAAAGGTCCTCAATCTGGAATGTGTCAGTCTGAATATAAGTAACTGAAAAACAATTTTGCATTTAATTATAAAAATAATTTTGTATTTAAGTAATATTTAAAATAATTAATATTAAGTAGAAACGAAGGAATTTTTTTGCCTGCATTTATATTACCAAATTAAAAAAACCCCACTTATCAATGTTTTACACTAAGTGCAGCACTTAAAATTATGTTGTCAAAAAGCAAAAATGTGGGTATGTGACCTATTTATTTCTTAAATGTTTTGTTTCATACAGGAATATGAAAACAGTTTATTAAAGAACATTGTGACAACTGTTAGTCAGATCCTTTAGTTACCCTCCTATGGACCATCCCAGCATTTCCCTGGAATGCAGTTTGTTTCAGGATCCTGCTGTTGTCTGTGTGCCTTATGACAGCTTTTGTGGGTATCATTTTAATACCCAGTCTTAGGATTTTGATAGAATTTTAATATCATTGTCAGTTTTATTCTTTTGGCCTTTTAAGTTCCTAGTTTTCTGCTCATCTTTTGAAGGACTGCAAATGAATGTCTTTTCAAAATATGAAAATGAAAGTAGAGCTCCAAAGACTTAATGATTTTCTTGTTTATATGTGGAATTAGAAGTGGTAGAACGTAGGCTGTATAGGCTCACAGCTGATGGTGTAACAATGCTGTTGTTGAACTGCAGCTTTACCACCACAGGGCTGTTCAGGGGTCTCTGTTACCTCAGGTTCTAGCCTCGACAGAGCAATAAGTAACTCTTCATGCCTTTAGGTTTGGATTGACCTTCCTGGTCTTAAAGAGTGAAGAAAGCTCCCCTGCTTCAGATGGGGCTTTGGCAAAGCATGGTGTATGGAGAAATTTAATCTATTCTGGAAGATGACAGTCTACTTCTGTAGCTGAGTAAAATCATTAGAGGAGCACTGTTTGTTTGTTTATTTATTTATTTTGCTTTCTGACTTCAATTTTCTTTCTATTGTTCACATGCAGTTTTATGAGAGTAATTCTGAAGTGAATTAGTAAAAACTTCAGTACCTTTTGAGTTATTGCCTTCCCTTCAGCATGAAAGTGAGGTGGGTCCAGCAAGACTTACAGGACACAAAAAGGGGCACTGCCTTTTGGCTGTTCTGCTTCATGACTATCAGTGTTTGAAAAACTGTGTCAAGTAGTGGTGTTGTAGTCTCCTGCTTTGTTGGAGCCAATCTGCTTTTGTCTTAATGTCTTGTTTGCACTGAAGAATATTCTTGACCTGTCAGGAAGTGTTTTAAAAAATATTAGCAGAGGTATAAAAAATTATTTTTGTATAAAAAGTAAATCAAACCTTCCTTTATAAAATCTCATTTTTCACATTCAGATTTTTTTCCTGTCACTTTCTGATTCTGCTCTCTTTAGATATCTTTCATCAATCAGGCTGTTACTGGTTGCTGTTTCACCCATTACAGGCATGAGAGGCCTTTGCATGCTTTTCTAGCAGCCTGGAGAATCTGTATGGGGGAAGAAATAATTTGCTTTCTTAAGAATCAGGTCCTCTAAAAACTAAACTTTCATTAGGGACAAAAGAGCAAACAATTTGAATGTAAGGAAGGCTTAATCTAGCCCTGGGCATGTACAACTAAATATCTCATCCATAGATGATAAGAAAACATTCATCTTGTTCTGGATTTGTACTCAAATTTCCTTGTATATACTGCTTCAAGATTAAGGAGTTTTTAAATGTGATCAGTGTTTGGCATTTTTATAAAACAGTAAGGCTGATTTTGCAGGTGGACACAGCAGGTGTTAAGGTGTAATTTAGTAACTTCCATGACCTTGTTTTTATTTCTTTTTATTTAGCATCCTAAACTTGCTAATTACTTGGAGCAGTGTGGAAGGGGTTCTATGTAAGCGATACAGCTTTTATTTAAAATCATATATAATTGCTTTCTCCTCGATAACTATTACTAGTCCTTGTTTCTGGTTTTCACTGGTAAGCAGCACTGGCTGGAGCATTCAGATGAGTTGAATCTGAGTAATAGGGAAATCAGTAAAAGTCTTGATCATTTTAGTGGTGATATGTGATACACTTTCTAGCAAGAGAGAAGAGATCGAGTGCTGTCTGCTGCAGGCTGTGGTAGCAGATGATGCAGTTTTGTGTAGGCAGCTTGTCTTTCAGTGGTAATGTTTTTGTTGTTGTTATTATGGGGTGTACCCTTTTTAAGAGTGAACTCATTTTGATGCTCCTTGTGATTTTATGAAATGAAATCCCCTGGCTCACTTAGGGAGGCTTTTCCTCTGTAGCTGGTATTAGTGGACATGCTTTTTTCAAGTCATATTGTAAAGTTTTCTGTTACATCCAGTGTGATTTTTCGCAGTCCAGATACAGGTCTTCATTTATTTGACTTCAGCTGCCATTCTTAAAAGGCCTTCTCTTGCAGTTCAGTAGACCTCCTTTGGCTGATTCACAGGACCAGTGTGCAAAATGTGTGCCATGACCTGCCATGTTACAGCACAGTTACAGCATATAGAGTTTGGCTGGTAACACAGAACTTGCAATTTTGGGTAATAGTAACAAGAAATTTGTGGTAGGAGCTAGAAGCCCAAGAGTAAATTGCAATGTCTCAGAATGTACTAGTTGAAATGGTGTGTGGACAAGCAGCCACTCTGATGGAGGAAGGAAAGGTTAATGCAAAAGTAGAATGTATCAGGTAAAGTATTCTTTATGGTAGAGATGAGAAATTAATTGTATTGCTTAAGGCAATGAGAAGGGGTTGTTTGCCAGGAATATTGAGCAGGTGTGGAACTTAAATGTATCAAATGTGGGACAAACACTAGAAAAGGAGATAAGATATTCAGTGTGGAGTATAAATGGGTTTAAATTTGCTGTGAGAAAACGTAGGCTGAAAATTACAGAAAGGTTTTAATCAGAGAGGAAATAGGATTGTGAGACAGTTTTCCAGAAATAAACAAGATGAGAATCCCCTAATTTCCTCTTAGAATGAGAACCTGTTTTCTTGTTGTATTTTCGTTTGCTTTTAAATAAACTAAGTAAATCAATAGCTGGAATGACAGGAGGCAAAACTCTTGACTCAGGAAACCCCTTTGAGGACTGTTCGTGTGACCTTCTGCTTGTTCCATTCATCAGGCTGCTAAAGCTCTTTTTGCGGATTGTAGATTACTGTTGAAAAAAATAAATGGCGTTTACAAATGAGTTCCTCTGAAATTTAGCCACCTCTAATATTTGACCATTTTGTTTCCTGTGCCAAATTTTACCAGACCCACACAGCTGCTGTCTGGCACCCCTCCCAGGCTGGGGCTCTCCAGGCAGCAGGTTGAAAAACCTGGTTAAGTCATGAATCTGTGTTTTGGGTGGATTGGGTGTGCCTGGATCAAACATTTGTCTTCACTGCGTCTGTATTATTTTCATCTCCTATTAAGCATTTCTCTCCCTTGTGTCACTCAACTATACTCCAGACAGTGATTAAAATGTGGCGTTCCAGCAGAGTAACAGCAATGGAACAATTTTGTATTTTCCTTGATGAGCCTTCCTTAATGGAAGCCCTGAATAATACAGTGTGAATTAATCAGCTTGTCTTCTGCTGCTATCGCTGGTGAGTGCTTGTGAGAGAGATGTTTCGTCTCAGGTGGTCCACCTGGTTTTCTCAGTTTCAAAAAATAAGATTACAAAGTAATACAGCTCTTTAAAAGCAAAGCAAAACAAACCCTAAAAAGCTACCAAAAATAAGAAGAAAAACCAACTTTCTTTGGGCAAATAAACAAAGATTGAAACTCCAGATTCTCTTGGTATGTGCATCTTTGGGATCCGTGTTGTGGAAAGTGTGATGTCACGGTGGTGGTCTGTGTGCTGCTGAGGGTCACTGATCCGTGGAGTCTTGGCCAGCATGGCGAAGCGCTCCGCTTCCTCTGCTGAAAAATCTCCTTTCCAAACACATGATGTAAGTAAGCTTGCTGGAAGATGGAATCTGAATCCTTTTGGTACAACTGAGCAGAGTTTGGTGAGCATGGAAAGAAAAACTTAGGTTCCCATAATATAGAGTTATGAATTTTTTTATGCTGTCAGTGGAAATAAAAAACCCAAATTAAATTCATTTGTAAGAGACAAGGTCTCTCTCTATAAAATAGCAAGACTGAACTAAATATTCTATTAATCTGTTTTGAAGTAGTAAAAAGAATTGCGTCATTTTCTTCCAGCTCAGCTGACAGCAAACATTGTTTACTTAAGTGTTTAAAATGCAAATAAAAATGCTGTCTTGGTAGTTTTTCTGTTTCTGCCTTTCACAGTGTTGTTAGTAGGGGAAGCAGATGTATCAGATGGCAGCTCACAGGATATGTAGCATCTTTTTTCCTCTCTCTGCCTCTTACTGAAAGCTGCCACCACTGAAGGCACTAGCCAACATTTATTACAGTTTGCATGCCCAAGTCCCATTGCCAAAGCACAGCTGATTGTCTTTGTAGAAAGCAGCTACATGGGCAGGTGCTCAGGCTGTGTGGCTGTGAGGAACAATACACCACTGCCTGACTCTGTACTTGAAGAATGTGTTCAGGACTTTCAGCTGATCATTATTTTTTCTGGCAGGGTGAGAGAGAATTCAGCAATTGTTGGGGGTTTTTGTTTGTTTGTTGTTTTATTTTATTTTTTTAAATGTTACTCAGCATTAGAAGACTCAAGCTAATTAAATGATTTTGCTACCTGGGTTTGCTATGGATAATGGCTTAAACACCAGAAGTTTGAATAAGGCAATTAGCTGTGAAGGTTGGATCAAGAATGATTATTAGGGCATTTGCTGTTCTGCCCATTGTCAGCTAAAGAGGATGCCTTCCATTATACAGGCTGGCAAAACCTTAGGTGTTTTGCAGGAGGAGTAATTGACAGACCTGAGATGCCTGTCAGTTTCAATTGTTGCATTTCCCACTGTATGTCCTTATCCTTTTCATGCTCCTGGGAGCTCCAGGCCTGTGCTCATTATGTTAACCAATACCTCTTGTTCCCATGTAGAAGTTAATGGTCATTGCTTTTCCTGTGTTACAGTGTATGTTTTCATTTAGGCCCTCTGTGGTTTCTGATGAATTACACAAATTCAGCCTATTCTACTTGCAGACACAGCAAGCCCTTTGCACATGCATATAGCTGAAGTAATTTATTTAAAAGCATCCTGGTAAAAATATTTTCCTGGTTTTGTCACCCACTACTAGTTTTCATTTTTGGGGAGTAAACACTAGTGTTCATTTTGGTAAATCCTCTTTCATTTTCCCTATTTAAAATATATGCAGCTGCCCTATGTAAATAGCTTACTGTACTTTAAGGATGCACTGTGACAGCTGTAATGCCCACAATTGCCACGAAAAGCCCAAACATTCTCTGAGGGAAGATCTGTTAAGATCCAAACATGGGGAAAATACACAAGCAGAAATCCCACAGGCTAGAAACAAAGCAAAAAAGGCTGCAGGCAGCAAGGAAGGAATGTTCTTCCAGAAAAATGTCCAAAAAAGGTATCATCACAGGTGATAATTCTTCCTCTGGAAGAGAAAATGGAATTGTTCAGGTCAGACACAACTGATCTAACTGTGTTGGAGCCTAGTTCCAGTTTTTGAGGAATGTGGGAGGAAGGAGATGCCAAACGTCAGCCCATGGACTTACTGTGCTGAAGAGGGTTTTCCGCTGTGTCTGGTTCTGCAGCTTGGTACAGTTGTGTAACACTGATAATAGGAATGTGGTGCTGTGAACAGCACAGGCTATCCCAGAGGCTGTCACTCTTCTCAGCACTGGTTTTCTGTCATTGGTGAAAGCTGTGGTGAAGATTAGTGGACTTCAGGATGCCTGGAATTTAATTTTGCATTTTTGTCATGCTGTGTTAACTGGGAAACCCAAACAGGTTATCTCATTTTTCCTCGGTTCTGTGCTAAAAATGGAAAAACAAATGTGCATTCAGATTTTCATGAAGCAAATTTAGATATTCTTCTGTAGTATAAATTCAATCAGCTTCTTTGGGAAGATGGTGAAAATTCTGGATGTAGACTAATAGTGCTGGAAAAAGCAGCGGAGGTCTTGAAGTTTTCATAACATTTTTCTTACAACAGCAGTTGCTGCAGAGCAAACACCATTAAAAAATTGGAAATGTGCTAGAGGAGAAAATGACACTGTATGGAAGATAGTTTAGGAATCTACAGTTTATAAGAGTGCTTTTATTTACCATAGCAAGAAAAGTGTTTAGAGGAGAAGAGCCCCAACCTTTGAACAAGGCTGACAGGGGTTCAGGGAGGTGGTTGCCACTCCTGTGCAGGCTGGTGCACAGGAGCAGTTCCACTGAGCTGTCTCATGGAGCCTCTGCTTTGCAGAGTATGTCCAAATTCGGGTCTTCTTTTGAAGCAGTGTTGAAACTGGGTGTTGTGTAATGACTTGTTTTGACCTTGGAAAGAGTTTTTTTAATTTAAGATCGTGCTGATACTAGCTGCAGGATGGCAGAATGATTCCTGAGGACACACGCTTGTATGTTTTGGTTTTTATTTATTGTCTACTTTGAGACTACAAGAAACCATTATGATCCTCTAGTCTGTATGGGAGTTTGCACCCACTAGTTGGGACTGTTAGCCCCAAAACTTAGGGGAGACTTAGTGAAAGTGTTTCTGAAATATAGCAAGACTTTCTTCATCTACTAGAATGTATGAATTGTCTGTTACATACTTTGATATTTTATTCCTGGTTATACTTATTCCCCCTCTTAAACCACTTTGCATTTTATTCCTGTGTTGATCACTGGTTCCTAGCCCCTGAATCTGGTCATTCCTGCTTTTTGTTGTGCTGCTGAGAGATCTGCAGTTGAGCTGATTGCTGGCTGTGGGCAAAGGCCTTCTTTCCCTTCAATAAGTTGAGCCAGTTGAGCTCCATTAGGACTACTTTTTATTATTATTGTGTGTATGACTGCAGCACCTGACTGCCTAAGGCTCTGCTTACATTAAGTGTTAAGCCTGGGCTTGAGCTCTGGGCTTTGGCAGCAATTCCTGCTGCGCTGCTGCTGTTGAGGTTGGAGCCTGACTGCTGCATTCTCCTTTCTGTTCACGGGAGGCAGAGTCCAAGATCAGCTGCACAGCAGGTCTGGCAGTGCTGCCGTCCAGGTAGTCCTGGAAACCTGCCTTCCAGGAATAGGGGTGATGAGGAGAGTGCCATTTGTTTCTGGAGTTCTGCCTGTGGAGAAGGGATCTGTCCATGCACTGCATTAAGCCAGGAGAGAATTGACCTTGCCAGGCTTACCCTCCATGAACTGGCGGTTCTGGGGTGTTCCCCCGAGCCTTTGCAGGCACAGTGCACACTTCTGGATGCCTTTAGATGGGAAAAACAATCTCCTCTGTGGCATACTCAGGACTGGGACATAAACCCAGGAGATGACCCTGATCTCAGACAAGAGAGAGCCTACCAAGGTAGGATCAGCTGTGTCAGTCCAGTGCCCCAGCATACTGATAGCATGACAATTGTCAGTGCTCTGCAAACGTAAGGGTAGCAGATTAGATTTCTTTTACTACAACAAAACAAACAAAAACAAAACAAACCAGCAGAGGCTAAAGCCACACCCTTTAGCAGATATAAATAGATATTAGTGCTATCATCCTGTATTGAAGTGAGGTAGAAGTAGATTTGCTAAGTGCATGACAATTGGATGGGATAGGCTGTTAAAAGGACAGTAAACAGCTTGTGCTTCGTGTGGTAGAAAACAGAACCAGTGGAGAAGGGTGATGAGGGTAGAGGAATAAGATGGGAAAAATACTTTTGGAGTACTGTATAAGTAGGACAAGATTGATTTAGTTGAAACCAGAGGAAAAGGTAGATTGCAAAGCTTATTTTCCAGACCAGAAGTTTTACAGTTCAATAAGTGCCATAATATCAATGTCTTGCTTTGAAAACATCCTTAATAAGTTTATGAACTTCTGTTCATCTCTAAACTTCTGGGTTTGGTTGCTGAGAACTGTAAATTACCCTTTTCCACCCCACATGTCAGTTTGAGCATAGGTAACAAGACTTCCTTCTGGGAGGAGACAGGATGCCTTCTAGGCTTGAATATCTTTCCTGTTCCTAGCTTATATGTATGTAAATTAAAAAATATTGATTTTGGATGGTAGCTTGTGAGATGCAGAGATAACCTAAAATGGTGTTTTCATTCTATGATCCCATCTGATACAAAACATAGGATGAGCCATATGATGGGACTGGGGTTAAGTCTCCTCCCCAGCTTCTGGCATCTTTCTTGCAGCTTTCTTTGAGAAGATAAACAGTGATGCTGACAGGTTACATATGTGAAGGCATTCACATTGCCTTAAGATATCCTCACCTGATGAATTCAGGGCCATCCAGGAAATTAGAAGAGACTCCCTTGGCTCCCATGTTAGGCTTTTCTGTTTTGTTTTGGTTTGGTTTTTTTTTAAGGAAAAAATAAGCCTCTAAGAAGCTCCTTTCACCTTACACACATCTTAAAAAATAATTCTTCCATCCTTTAATGAGGAGAGGTTGCTTCTGGATTTCAGATTGAGGGACATTCTGTGCCTCCACTGTCCTCTATCCTCAGAATAGTTACGAAGGTGCTGGTCTACGGCAAACTTCCTGCTGCAGGGTGAGAGCAGAGTAGGTAAATGCTTCATGTCTGCTAGCAAAGTACTAAATCATGATTTCCCTCTGAATCTTGCCGTCAAGGACATTACAAAAGGAGAGTGGGAATTCCCAGCCAAAGGCAGCCATTTCAGCTGGTAGCTAACAAGATCTTACAGACATCAAAAAATAAATGAGGTTCCCTGCTCCAGTTGCAGCAACAGCCATAGAGCTTCAAAGAGGTCACAGGTGTGGAAATTGGAGGTCTCTTAATGGAGACTGAGATAAAAAGGCATTCTGTAAAGCCTTGGATGTAAGTTTCTGATCTGAAGAGTGGTGAGTAATGCAATTGCTGGGAGGTATCTTTGACTTTGCCTGGAGAATGCTAACAAGCAATCAAAATGCTTGCCCACAGCCAAACTGTTTTTTCCCTTTCCACTCTTTAGAATAATAAAAAAATACTTTACACACAAACCCCACTGTTAATGCAACATGTGGGTGAAGTTCCAGGCTATTGTGTATAAAACTCAGCCCTAATTCCAGCAGTAATTATAACTCGTTCCTCTCTCTCTCCCTTGTTGTTTGGTGACACCGCAGGAAGTGATGCAAAGTTCTCTGTTTGTGCATGTATTAACTCTAGGTTGAGTATATCTAATCTCTTGATTTTCTTTCTTTTCCTGTCAAAGTCTCAGCTGTAATACTTTGCAATTGGAAACTTTTAGCTTCAATGTTTTGTCTGTTTTCAGTTCTGTTAGAAGCTGGTTCTACTGCTTGTAGATGTTTTGCTTCTTTTCTGTTTATAATGCAATCTGACATTTGTTTTCCTCTTTCTCTTGAGGCTGATTTTGTTCATATTACAGTTTCCTTGCAACACATGTTTTCTCATTTTCTAGTCTGCTGTTTTTTGAGGCCATCAGCAGTTTAGGCTGTGAGGTCCTGCCCTTGTCTATACTTGATAGAAAAAGCATAGTGAATACCACTAAAAATTCATAATTTGCTGCCAGCTATCTGTGGTAACCTTGACATCTCCTGTTTGATCATAAGAGCTCCAGCAATAATTGCTGAATATAAAAGGGTTTTTAGCATTGCCTTTGTATGCAGGGTGTGAGAAAGTCCAAGGCTTTTTATTTATGCTGGTATATTACACCATATAATTGCATCCATCTTTTGATCTGTGGTATGAATTAGTTCCATTGAAAACATGTTTTCTATTTTTAAATCGGCTGTCTTGATCGGAGTTCTTGAAACAATCTGCTTTTTGGTCTTATTTTTGTGTATATTTTCCATATTGTGCTGGGTTTAATATAGTTGTTGACATACTGGTTTTCAGTGGTTTTTTCCTTACTGTTTTCTCTATTTTGTAAAAATCTCTTCATGTTTTATGTTACACTGTTTTATTTATCTGGATCAAGTATTTAAGTTATTTAATATCTGACCATTTCACAGTTCATAACATTTGATGTTGAAGTGCTGTTAGCCAGTGTTAGAAAGGTAGAGTGGAGATCTGGGGACCTTAGTGCCATGTTTTCATACTTGACTTAACTGAATACTCTGTATTCAGGGATAGTTGGACTGAAAGCCCAGAGCTCCAGTAATTTATGAAGTCAGTAGGGATGCACAAGGATCTTCTTGAAACTCGGATCATAGGTGGGATGATCTCTACAGAATCGCACTTTTCTCCACTGGTCAGTAGCCTAGTCTCAGTTTTTCATTTGAGTGAGTGAATTGCAAATCTGAGGTTAAAAGGGATTGGCCCAAGTTAACCCTTCCAAGGAGGATTATATTCTCCTTGTCTTTTCTGTGGCTCTTGTGATGCTCACAAAACCATGAGCTGTGCTACCAGCAGGGCAGGGCTTCTGTCCCTGAGAGTAGCAATACAGTGTTTTCCTGTGTTCCTCAACCCAAGATCATTTGCCGTTCTCTTATGCTTGGTGGCCTTTTCACCTGCTCTGTGTAGCAGCTTCTGTGGTAGAGTCCTGGTCTGTGATGAGGGCTGCTCTTTGTCATAAAAGTGGTAGATACAAAATGGCACGTGTCAAGTTTGGCAGAGCAGGAAAATACCAGATATTCCAAGTATTTGTTTCGTGCTCCATCCATTAGATGATCCTTCTTGGTTTAAGACCCTTGCCCTGCCCTGCCTGTGGTTGTAATGCATGTTCGGAGTGCATTTGTGTGTGCATTTTTTTCCTTTCCAGTCGTTCTGCTTGAGGTGTGTCCTTGCTTTTTTTAATCAGTTTTTTTAATCAGTTCATGTTGATTCTTATCATCTGTGTAATAGTTTGGGGTTGATGTAATCATTGTTACATGTATTTCATTAAGAGATGTGTGTGTACTTAGGTGTTTGCATAATTCATGAAGTCAAGTGTGTTCACATACCCCTTGTTAGCTAGCACATGAGTGCATGTAGTAAGTATGTACTTCTCTTCTTTGTATCAGTGGCTCATTGGGAAAGGTGCACTGCATTTATTTGGTATGTATATATGTAAAAAACCCACAGGTTCTACCATTTATTTTCTTTCTTCTACACCCACCTCGAAAACGTAAAGAAAAACACACACTTCTGCTAAGGTTCTAGGATAGTTTATTTTTTCATTCAGCCATTAGTTTATTCGTTCAGGAGTTGTACACTGGGAAAAAAAGTGCATCCATTAGACAGTGAGGGCTTTATTTATGAGGGGGCTGGTGTTTCAAAGGGGAGGCTGTCAAGTCCCAAAAGAGCCTTTCATGGTGTATTCTCAGCGTGCTTCTGAGGCCACTGCTCTGCTCATCAGGAGGAGAGGCAGAAATGTGGGCTTTACAGAGCAACTGTGTGTTTCACTGGTCCCTGCGCTCACTGACGTTTATTTACATATTGGGAGAGTAAATGGGTAGAACAGATGGCAACCAGACATTTGGTGGTTCTGTTCCCGTATGCTCCTCGGGGGTCTTGCATTCAGTTTTTGCAAAAAGCTTGTCCTATAGGGAGAAGAAAAAACCCAGGAGCCTGGTCAGAACTATGAAACGCTTGTTGGGTTTTTGCATTAGTGACAGATTAAAGCATTTAGTAAAATGTGAAATAATTACAAGGTTTGTTTTACAAGTCCAGATAGTTGTTCCTAACTATAAGACTATTGGGGTGTCAGTCTCTCTCATTTGATTATTTCTTATTTTCACCACTGGAGCAAATGGATCTAGATTTGAAGCTGGCAATCTCTTCTTTCTATAAAGTGAGTTTGAAAAGTACAGGTCTATTTATATGGGTCTTGAATACCTTTTGGCCTTTTCTGTAAACGTTGTAATTCATTCGTGCTCTTGTAAAAACAGAATATCTGAAAATTTTGCAGGATTTTCCAGGATATTTAATATGTGTTTCTTCACAGTTTACAGTTGTGAAGCGGGAGATTTGCTTCCACACCAAGCTGAATTTTTTTCTTATTTTCTTTGTACACCCTGGAATGTAGGAGCAGAGCTGCTCCAGAGTGCTGGGCAATTTGCTTTAGTGGTTTGGGTTGTTGGGGTTTTTTCCAATGTGTGCATGTTGGGTTTTTTTAGAGAAGTGCTAATTAAAACACTTTTCTTGGACAAAACTGTAATATAAAATACACATTTTGAAAATACGTTAAAAGGAGTGATGCAAGTCAGGTTTTGAAAATGTAAAATTCTCAACCTGGAGATTGTTCCTTCCTGTAGAGCAGCCAGGTGTTTCTCAGTAAAGTGGGGACAAATCACATGAAAATGGAAGAGCTTGACCTTTTGCACAGCATGCCAAATCAGCAGCTCCAACAGTTTGTGACATGATGAATTCCAACACCTTATTGGTAAACACATGAAACTGCCTAGCAGTTATAGGAGAACCTGTCAAATGATGTAAATACCATACCTCAGCTAATCTCAACTACAATGTGGAGTCTCCTAGTGTTGGATAGCGTCTATAAAGCAAGCTTTTCTTTAATAAACCTTTCTGGAATGAGAGGTCAATCCTGAAATAGTTTGCTTTAAACCAAGATAGTTTTCAAACGTAAGAGTAGAATTACTGATCGATCCTCCATGGATTAACTCTGGTTTCTCTAAGTACTGTCTAATGCCCTTCTCATTAAATATTGTTTTTAAAAAAGACAAAATTAGGCAGCCATGTCACACTGCAGGGAGGTTTAGCATAGAAAATGGCAGCAGAGAAAGTGAAAAAGGTAACTGACAGAAAAGAAACACTGTCTCCTGGAGAGGCCTTTAGAAGGTTAATCGTTAACAAAAAGTGGAAATTTGCTACTTTTGTGTAGACCATGCTGCACAAATATTATGCTAGGATTAGTTTAAATGAAGTTAATTGCTGAACTCATAGGTTTTTGGCAGCATATTCCACAACCCATGTGAAATACAGAAAAGTTTTTCTAAATAAGAGTTTTTAGCTGGATTGTATTGATAGTGTGCATCATTAATGAAGCTGCTGTGTTTTGCTCAGTATGTGACAATGTTCCTGTGACTTGTGCAGCAGTTCTCTTGAAAACTGTGTAAGGGACTTTGGAATCCTTTGAGATCAAAATTAAGTACAAGCCTCCTATTAAATAGGACCTAACGTCCTCTTTTTTTTTTTCTTGTAATATGGAGTATTGTGGGTTTTAGGAAATGTATTTCTAAACCGAGCCCACCAGCGCAGTGCAATTATTGAGTAAATCACATCCTAGATAGTCTTTGTTTTTTTTGTCCCCGATAAAATAACATAGTTTAAATAGCTTTTCCAACGCTTTGTAGCCAGATGCAAAGTCAGCTAAAAAAGAGTTCTTCAGAAAGATTTCTTTTCTACATCATTATATAGCTAAAAGTAGCTGTTGAAATTACTGCAGAATTTCTTGTTGGGCTTGAAAGCTATGACTTCTGTGTCCTTAGGAGCAGATGAAGACAATTTAGATGGTCACATAGTCTGTATGGTCCAGAAGTGGATAAGCATTAGCCAAATAACAGTAACAGCAGGACTCAAGAAAAGCACACTGGTTAAAACCAGGAGCTATTTTTGGCAGTGGTAAATTAAAAAAAAAAAAAAAGGAAAAAGAAAAAGTTAAAGTTTTGGGTGCTCAAATGCTAAATGCTTTCATTTAGCATATGTGGTAGTTTGTAAGTCTGAAAGGTTTGCTGTTTTTTTTCCTTGACAGACTGATGTCTTGGTGTTGAGCTGTGATCTGATCACGGATGTTGATTTATATAAAGTTGTGGACCTCTTTCGGACACATGATGCTTCTCTCTCCATGTTGATGAAGAAAACTCATGAACCAACAGAAGGAGTACCAGGACAGAAAGGGAAAAAAAAGCCAGGTATGTAGGTAGGAATACATATTTATTAATAAATTATAGAGAAACCACTGGTATGTATGATATGTTTAGTTATCAATCCCAGAGCAAAAGAAATAAAAAAAGCACAGATACCCTATTTTTCCTCAGATTCCCTGGTGAGGGTGTGACTTGGTTTTTTCCAGCTCAGAATTAAGTATTAGACTCGTGTAATCTTGCAGGCTGTGATCCAAAGCTCACAAGAGTTAAGGGAAAAGCTCCAGGTGACTTCAGTGAGTTTTGGATGAAACCCTGAATTTTTGTTACATATGAACATTAAAACCGTTAGGTTTTTCAAGAGCACTAAGCATCAGGCAGATTATAGCTGGGAATTTTACACTGACTGTTGGGACTAACACTAGGTGGGTAACAAACACTTCCAGGAATTCTTCCCTCTTGTGGTATGTAGTGCATTACTCTTCTGAAATCACATCCAGGAGCCTTTTGCTAGGCTAAACTCCCACTGATTTCGAAAAGTTGATTAGATGCTTCTCTTGACCCTTTTACCATAATATCTTAGTTAGTGCCTTGTAATCTTTAATGTATCTGTTCTCACAACACTGCTGTAAGGCAGAGCAGGGCTATTGTACCCATTTTACTTATATGCTAAAAGTACTAAATACCACACAGTTGTTCCCACACCATACCTCTCATTTTCTTTCAGTGATATCTGTTAAAATGCTGAGCCTTGATTATTGGCTGCTTAGTGGGTCCTGGTCCTTAATTAAAGCTCAGAGGCATTACTGGAATACAAGTAAGAAAATGTAGCTTCAAATTGTTTGAGAGATGAGTGAAATGCAAGCCAACAGTTGTCTGAAAGTGGAGGAAATAAGTTTTTAAAAGAAAACTTCTTAGGCTCTGCATGAAGATTTTTCTGGAGCAACGTGTAGGGTTAGTAGGGCTGAAAGCATTTAGTACTTGGACTCTCAAACAGCTCTAACTCTGCTATTTTTGAAAAGGCAATCTAAGTGCTAATGGCACATAAAACATTGTCAAGAGCATTGCTACAGCTGAGAGTTGAGCATTCAGGAGTTGTAAACTAATGGGTCTGTGGTTAAACATCATAGAGCTGCCCAGCATGTGAGCTCTGAGCACACAGGGTGGAGGTGAGGAGGTCTTTGAGGATAAACAAGATTATCTGAAGACTCTTGCAAATATAAACACATCAGATTGTACATGCATTCTTATTTTACTTGTTTTTTATGCCTGTGTGCTTTGCTTTGTAGCATAACTCTTCCTACATGACTTGTTGAAATTTGTGTATGTTTTTTCAGATCTGTAAAGGACTAATTCCATTGTAAAATTCCACTATGTAGAAGTGTTTCGTTACCCCTGGTGTTTTTCTGTGGGGCTCAATGCTAAGATCTCCCGCACAAAGCACCGCTTGAGCTGCCATGGAGAGCAGTAGTGACATGTTTCCTGTGAACTGCCTCAGATAAGACATGAATTCTACCAGGCCTGTTTCAGTCATTTGTTAAAAGCAGGGGAGTGCCAGGACAGGAATTTTAGGTTCTTCTCCAGGTTCTGGAGGAGGGAAGTACGTTTTAGGGAGTAGCAGACCCTCCTGGCTTTCATTCCTACTTGACTAAATCCACCCTATAGCTGTCAACATTAACTTAGCTCATCCATCTTTCTTTTCCTATGCTGGCTTCTTGTTGCCACCAGCATCCATTCTTGTTCTCTTTCCTTAGTTTCCTTCCTCAAGGATCCTTGTCGAGATCCTGGCTTTTCTTTGTCACATACTACTCTTTTCTTTCACTGAAGATGGATGGAATTGCCGGTTCCATCATCTGTCCTGTTTCTGACTTCTTGTCTTCATCTGGTTCATTTATCTGCCTATAGTCACCTGTTCTCTTCTGATTCTTGTCCCATCTAGTGTCCTTTAACAGACAGTCACAGTTTCCAGTAGTTTTCAGGGGCTACTTTCTGTCCCTTCCAGCCTGTCTTGCAGAATCCTTGGTTTTATGGTTTTTTTTCTTTTCCCTCATCCCTGTGAGTTTGACTTTTATTTCCTTGTAAAAAACAGACTGAAAAAGACAACAGATTAAACTCTTTCCCCTGGAACAGTCATTGCAGCATGGCTGTGGAGCCTCGTGGTTTGTGTGCTTTGCTTTTACCACCTGATGGTACAGAAAACCTTAGGTAGCACCTGCTGTTTGAGCAGTCCTAGGAGCTGAGGAATTGGAACAATCTACCCTTAAGAATAAAATATGCAGAAACATTTGCAGCAAAAATAGAAGGCTAGAGAAGAACACAGCATGTGAACCTGCAGTTTTTCAAAGATTGATTAGAGCATTTCAAGGGAAGGGACATCAAGCCATTTCCACTTATGCTAAACGCATTTTTTCCTTGGCCTTAGACCCAGCTGAATGGTTTTTGCTGAAGTTTTTCAAATGTTCCTCTTAAGGCAGGCACCTGGCATTGGAAATTTCATCCCAGACAATTAAAACTTGGTGAAGCTTATAAGCCCCCGAAGACAAGATATTAACATAGAGTATGTTAGGCAGTTTCATATTAGGTGGCACTATTAGCTTCTTCTCTAAATTGTGCCACATACAGGTTTTTATGTACTTGGACTCAACTGTTCAAGTGTTTGTGTTGGAAAATGGATCCCATGACAAGCCACTAGATTTATTTTTTCACTGTTTCTACAAAGCAATTCATTTTTTGAAAAGGATGAACAAGATTTTATTTCACATAGGTCATGGAATCTGATACAAAGTTGTTGCTTTTGGGGTATTATTGAACATTCAAGAACTGTGACATAAAGAACACTTAGATTAATGCTCTTAAATTAGCATGAATTGCAGTGTGTTAAGTGCTATAAATTCATCCTGATGGTTTCCTGCAATGTTTGAGTCAGCTGCAAATTACAGGGTCTAGTTCATTGGGTTTTATATTTAGGGGATCATATAGTGACAATAATAATCTCATTGGCTTTTTTAATTGAGCAGTAAGAGCAATGACAATAAAAAAAAGCACATGAAAATGCTAATCAATGGTAGTAACCCAAATAAACAGAGAGTGTCAGGAATTCAGATACCCAGAATGGAGCTGTGTGCTTAAAGATGACCTGCAAGGGATTGAGTGGAAAATAGTGTCTGAACCTTTCTTTGTATAAGGAAAGGCAGAAAAGATGGGGAAGATGACTCTTTCCTGGTTATTTTTCTTGTCTTGAAAGCAGCAAGCATCTCATCACTGGTATTCTCTGTGTTTGCCAGAAGACCTCTTGGTGGTCTTGAGGGCTGCACCATGTAAAATCCTCTCCATTTAATTGAAAGGCTGGGGATACTGAATCTTTAACAAAGGTGTCTTTTTTTCAAGTGTCAATTCATTACGATTGATTTAAAAGCATTTTTAAAAATATGACTGAAATTTATTTCTTTTTGTCACTAAAGTGCTTAACATTCTCTTGTGATGTCATGATTTCTTTAGGTCATTAAAGCCCTTAAAATTGTTGGGGATCTAATTTGTAAGATAATTAATAAATTGCAATAGCAGTGTCAAGCCCTTATTTATCTGTTGTGAGGAGGCAAAACACATCCTGCATTTCATTTTTATACTTTAAATGATTTTGTTAAGTTACTGTCACTTTAACACTTTTCTCATACTTCTTGCAGGGATTTTGTGAACTAGTTATGTGTCTGCTCTTCCATTTATTTTTTCCTTCCTAAGTGATGCCAGTGGGATTTGAAACAGCACTCTTGTACCTCTGGATAATTGATTTTAGTATATAAGTTCTGTCTTTTTTAAATTACTCAAGTAATGTTGTTTATTGCCAGTGTACAAGGAGCAACCTGACCTGGCATCTGCTACAAAAAATCCCAGAGTGCACTCTCATAGTTTCACTGTTTGTTTCTTACCTATCCACACAAGCAAGTGCAACCAGTTTGGTGTCAGTCATGTACTTTGCTCTGCTCTCATCAAGTTGGTTTTTTCCCTTTTTCCTGTTGCATAGAGATTTGCTGTAGCAGTGTAATATGTTACTGTAAGAACAGCCAGGACCTGAACTTTTAGCCAAGTGTTGGTGCTTCGATGGAGGAAAGTCAGTCACTGTTGTATTTCCAGCCTGTCAGGAGACCCCAGTTAGGTGGCAGAGGTGAGGGTTCATTCACCCATAATCTCAAACTTCACTGCCCTCCACAGAATGAAAATAGGCACTGCTTTCAAGACTTACTCTGAGTTTTTACAGCAAGTAAGCTTCATCATAATTTTACTTATTTTACTTATTTAATTATCGTCAATTTACTTATTTTACACCTAATGGTGTTAGATGTTCAGGCCTATTTTCATATTTCTTTGCTATGTAAAGAATTTCTGAGAAGGGTTGGGGGATTTTCTGAAGAGAGTATGCTTGATCACTTGGATCAAAGACTGCACAGGAGAACTTTCAACAGCAGCATAGATTTGACTGTTTTAACAGTAGTTATTACTGTGGTAATTCTGAAAAAACAGGTATAGGTAAAACAAGGGACTAAACTGGGAAAAATAAAGTTAAAAATAGTTTGTCTGAAAAAGATCTTAGAGAATTAGCTACTTCTAGGGTATGTTGTTACTCCAGTGTGGCTTAAGGCATAGAACTTAGGAGATCAAATATGTGCCAGTTTGGCCCAAAATAATAGTATTTATTGGGAGGAAAAAAAAGTTGTTAAAATTGTACTATGGCTTACTTGTACAGCCTGTGTCTGTAAAGATCAGTATATGGCTGCCAGCAGAGTGGTAGCTCAACTACAGAGTGAAAATTAGAATGAGCTGCTCCCACTGTATTCAGATGTTGTGGAAAACTGTTAAAAAATAAATGCTTTACCTTTCAGTAGGCCAAAGTCCCTGCTGTGCACAGTCACTGATTGCAGGAGATACAGACTGCCACAATAGTACATGTGAGTGTTAGGTATTCTCTTGGTGGACAATTTTATAAAAAGATATTTAAACCAAGTTAACCCACCCAGAAACAACCATGGTAGAAGTCTTAGAATATATACTTTTATGTGTGTTTGTGATTTATGTATTGATATTTGTCTAAAATAGAGGAGTTGCAAAATGCTTATGTCTCAACTGAAATCATAATCCTCTCCAGACCCCCTAATTCTAATGTGAAGTGACATTAAGAGGAGAAAAAGTTGGATTTGAGGAACTCGCTGCTTGCCTTGAGTTTGTTGTTGTTTTAATTCAGGTAGCAGGGGTTTTTATTAAAAAAAAAAAGAAGAGGAAAGCACAGCTCAAAATTGAGTTGTTGCATGTTAGGACCTGTAGTTGGCATCGTCATAAAAAGGATGCAAAAACCTTTCAGGGTCAGTGTTTTGAATGCCATGATATGTATCAGCTACTCCAACTGACAAGAAGTTGAAAAAGTTATCAACAATATTTATTAAATTCATGAATTTGCTGGGATAGTCAGATTTTGTATTTTGGGGATGGTCCCACTTGTCTTTCCAGCCTGCATTAAAATGGGGTTATATAATCATTGTGTTTGGTTTTCTACTTCAGTGGAGCAGCGCGACTTCATTGGAGTGGATGACACAGGAAAAAGATTGCTCTTCATGGCTAATGAAGCTGACTTGGATGAAGAACTTGTCATTAAAAGATCCATCCTTCAGAAGTAAGCTCATGAGTCCTTGTAATAGAAACTGAATTTGGGATGAGATAAAATAATTGTGTAGTAGGAGAGATGGTTCAAGACAAAGTAGGATGAGAAGGGAAGAGGAAAAGCCACTTTTGCAGTATTCAGGGAGCAGTATTTTATTATTTGTTACATCATTGTAACCAATTGGTAGGCTTGTCTTATGCCTTTATTAGAAAAAAATCCACGGAAAGAAAAGGAATGCATGAAAAGTTAACTCTTCTTGAAATGAAACCTATGTTGTGATAGGTCAGATACAGTTTAGATTCAGAGATTGTGAAGTGTTAGACCTATGTCCATAAATGAAATGCTAGTCTCATTGGTTGAGTCCCAAATGGATTTGCAGAGTATCCATGAGAGGCTCTCAGGATTTCATGACCCTCTTATGCATTTAAGGCACAAAATCTCAGCTGTCTTTCCAGGCCCCAAAAGATTTGTTAGAGAAACCGTGCTATATCCACATTAAACTTCACTGGGGACTTGGATAAATT
The DNA here is from genome assembly GCA_013399835.1 of Leptocoma aspasia. NCBI lineage: Eukaryota > Metazoa > Chordata > Aves > Passeriformes > Nectariniidae > Leptocoma > Leptocoma aspasia. Next base: position 140,354 of record VXAX01000422.1, on the reverse strand, counting down.
TATCAGATATACCAGACAAGCTGAGCTTTCTGCATTGTGTGATTCATATCCATTAATAGGAGAGGGAAAGATTACTTATTCTTTATGCTCTCCAGTACAGTGATTTTAGTTTTCTCAGGAACACGTTGTCTGATGTGTTCTGTGCAAAGCTGTGTTGGCTCCTTGAGAGGCCAACCTTTGTGGTTTGTCCCAGGCTGACAATCAGACTTTCACCTCTGTGAGATGAGACACCTGTGGAACAGCCATTTGAGATCTGGGAATTCATCCATGTGGACCTTTTAAGTCAGGGATGCAGACATCTGGGGTCTGCTCTCAGATAAATCTCTGCTGTGAAAATGCCTCTGGTGTGTGCTGTAGGCCACAGCTCAGTGTAATCCTTGAACATCCCGCTACCAGATGTGAGGGAGATGCTCTGTGCCCATGGAAAGATGACACCTCCTCTGCCCGAGTTTAAGGATTATCCTAGAAGGAGGGTGATCAAGAGTGGGCCCTGTTAACTGTTGTAATGGAAGGAACCTGTCCCAGCATGTTTCCACTGGCTCTCTCCTGGGTTTATCTTGAGCATGGCGGGACCAAGCTGCAGGCAAGACTTCTGTACACACCCAGCAGCTGAGTTGTGTAGAGTAGGAAATTCATCACTGATGCATTCTGTGGGTTTGTGCACATGAAGACTAATAGATCTATTTTGGGCTAGGGGAGGAATATTTATCTACTGTTAGTGACAATCTTGTCTTTATGGCTTCCTCCTGGCACTAGAGGATGGCTGTGGTATAATGACTTAGAAATTGCTGTAACATATGTGATCTTAGTTGACCCCTGATTTTACAGGTTCATCTAGCCAGAGGATTCTCATTCCTATAGCAAAATTAATCAGGCTTTATCCTGCAGGCTAAACTTTGCCCTCAGTAGCACCTGTTCAGTTATATTGTCTTCAGCAAATCTTGAGCATAGCTGTTTGGGATTTGGTAAATGGAGTGTTGATGATATACAGATGGGATAAAAATCTATCTGTCTCCCTGTCATTCTTACATGCACAGCTATGAAAGCAAATGTAAAGTTAGCCACCCTCCAAGTAAAGCCCAAAGATGCTAGGATAGTCTAGAAGAACAAGAAGAGATCTGCTAAGTGTTAAAAAGAATAAAAAATAAATGAAAAAGATGCTTTGAAGCCTCAAGCAGAAGTATTAGGCCAGTACCCACCTGGGTGAGCCTCTGACATCTGAAACTGCCAACTCTCGGTGCTGGTGTGCTCTCTCTGTCCTACAGCTGCCATCTTTGGGAAGTTCTGAGGGTAGCAAAATATATATGGAAATCATCAAGTAATTTCATTTGAGGCAAATCCAGGGTAACAGCAACTGTGGGATCTCTAGGAAGAAAAAGTGTTGGCAGCTAATGGTGTTTTAACCACTGAGTTGTCTAGACCTGCTCAACCCCCGATTTTCTCATGTGAGAAACAAAAGTGACACTTGAAACAATCTTTGAAGTCTTTTTTTAATACATCATACTAAAGAAAGAGAAAAAGTAAAAAGCAAGCCCTATCTCATTTTCTTCATGGATCACTTGATGTGACTGACTTTCAGCTGCCATGTTGGCTGTTTCTTGATCTCTGGACTTTGTTTTGATGAAATAGCAGACTTCGTGGCAAGATGGTGGGAGAATTTCCAGTACACTCATTTGTTCCTCTGTAAAATACAATAGACATCTTGAGGGTGTTGCTTTTGTTTGTTTTGCTTTTAATGGTCCCTTTGAAGGGCTATAGTGGTCTCGTTACATGAACTCTAGAACTCCTCCAGTGCTTGTTTTGTTCTTCAGATCCTTTTTCTATTTTCTTTTTCCTCTCTCTTTTTAAGGAGGGGAGTGGAAGGAGGGACAGGGAGGGAGTGGTGAAAGGAATGGGAAGAGGGAAGATGAGCTTTTCTTTAAAGCTAGGAATCTTGTTACTGGTAAAAATCTAGACCCCATACAGAAATGGTTCAAAGGCCCTTTGGCTTCCCCTCCTCACAGGAGGGAACTTGTGTTGACAAAACATGCAAAACTGTAGAACGCTAATTTAAATCCTTGAAGAAAAACCTTTTTCCTGACCTTTGCCTTCTTCCTATCATTGGATTTCATGCTCTTCACTTTCCTGCTATAAAAGAGCAGCTGGTGAGGAGGGACAGGGGAAAACACACATTCTCCTGAGTACCTTTTGAGTATTAAATATTTATTTGCTCTTGATGCGGGTGTTTTGTAGTAATGGAAGTGTTACAGAATGAAACATTTAAGTGGAATTTCTAAGCTCATGGTGTAACCTGTTATTCTCTTTCGCAGCTTGGTTAGGATTTCTTTTCCAGATTTGTTGTTTTGATTTGTGTTGTGGTTTTGTAAGTCGTGCATAGCCATTTTGGGTTTGGGATTGCATCTCCTTGTTACACCACAGAAGGGAGTCTGGATTTTGCTCCTTTGCCTGCTAGAGCAAGTCTGGCAAAGCTTTCAACTCGGCGGGTAAAATTATCTTTTATTTTCCCTGTGCTGTTAATCACCCTGATGACAAGTCCCTCAGGTAGCATCCTCCCTCAGTAAACAAGTGGAAAACAATATCAAATACATCTATTCAGGCACGTTTTGGAGTGCAACAGGCTGAGCCAAAAGACAAATTTATTGGTGGTGCCTAGAGAGACTAATGCTGCTGGGGAAAGCGTTTTCAAGGAAATGGTTCCCTGTTTGGGTAATGAGAGCTTATAAAAAGCCATGAACAGCCTGTGCATGTCATTCACTTTGGCAAATAGCTGCAAGATGAGATACTAGAATGAAAGAAATACAGTTTGGGGACGTTTCAGAGCCAGCTTAGGGCCCTTTGAAGAAAAAAAAATAAAGTTATGTGCTCATCCCTGGAGCCTGGTTTTGCCGGTGACATCTCTCTGACTTGGGTCTTGACAGGATGAAGGAGTGAGGAAATGATGAGAATTCCATAGCTGCTGCTTCTGCTTTGGGAGGGGGCAAAGGTATTTGTTTTCAAAGCGCCATTACAATGGACAGGGAGCTTTTTGCTCCACCTCTGATATTTATGGTCATGCAAAGTGAAACAGTAAAAGACACCTGTTGGAGCAGGTCTAAATTTGGAGCATTTCCTTTTAAGATCTTGTGGGCTGTGTAGGGGTGAGTTCAGCCTTCGTGGGTGTTCTGTCTGCACAGATGCAGGTGCAGGGCTTCTCCTAGAGAATATGTTAATAAATCACCATGACAATTCCAGCTACTTATTACCTCATGTGCTTCAGACAGAAAGGAATACCTCATCTATAGATATATATAGTACTAACATTAGTAACCTTAAAGTAACAATGCAGATCTGTTTTTAAGGTAATTTAGTAAAAAGAGGGGGTAAGATTGGGGAGTATTTTCTTCCTTTTCTCCTTGGATCATGAAAGTAAAAACGAATGGTGTAGTTCAATTTCAAAAGTCAGCATTGCCTAGTGGGTAGGTAAAGGGAGCTCAGAAACAGCTTTGATACACTTGATTTCCTTTCTGTTGCCTTGGGATATTGTCCTTTTTTTTTTCCTGCTGATAATTTGTTTTAAATAAGTGGATCATATATAAGCATGCTGCAACTTCCTTAATGTTTCTGCTTTCTAAAACTGTTATTCTTGGGAAATTGGCGTCTCTGAAATACTCTGCTGCTCCTATGATGGCTCTTTTTTTCTTTCAAAATCTATTCCTTTAGAAAAGCTGGGAATGACACTGGGATAGGCAGATGCTCTACTGTGTGAAGCATCCTAAACTAGATCATGGGCAGATGTCCTGTACCAGATCCAGCTGTGCTGGTGAAGGGGGCCACCACCCTGAGCTTATGCCCAGCTGGACATACAGTTGAGTACTCCATAAGCCACGTGTGTCAAAAATTGCTTCATGACTCCTGATAGATTAAACAGCAGGACTTTGATAACTTGGTTCTGTTTTCTTTGTGCATTTGGGAGATGTCCTCACAAGCAGTGCCACTGGCAGGGAAGTGGGGGATGCAGTAGTGCAACTCAACAGGAAAATCCTGAGGAGCAGCTCAGGACAGACTAGGGAGCAAAAACTCTTTGCTGGTCTCAGCTGCATACAGAATGAATACACATCCTAGCTTTGGTGGTGGTCTTCTCTTTGAAAAATCAGGAGTTTTCACTATTGGCAAAGTTTTCTGACTAAGTTTCCTTTGCATTCAAATGGTATTTTGAGAAATACGGTAAAAAGTTGGTGGATATAACTTCTTTTCTCTAAAATATGACATCTGTAGAGTGATGCCTTTTCTGTTGATCTAAATCTGCTCTTTCAATTAGTCCAGGTCTGCTCTTCTCACAAATAAAAAGAAAATTTTCTGACTAGCATGCAGAAAATAAGTGAGGTTCTTTCTGGCTCCTCTATCAAAAAATAGAAATTGTATGTGTTGATTTAGGTAATAATCCTTTTACAGATGTATAAGCCAGAAAATAATCTGGTTCCCCTTCCCAGAACTGAATTCGTTTCACAGTACTAATAGGAATTTAGAAAGCTGTAAAAAGTTATTTTAGCCAGTAAAGCAAGTGGATCTGACTGAATCAAAACCAGGGAACTAAGTCTATTGAATAAAAGAGTGTGACTTTTACACATGTAGCTTTAATCATATTTCTTTAGAAAAGAGGGTTTAGCTGAACATTTCAGAAAAAGATATTGACCCAAGAGTTGTTGTTGTTTGAGACATGAGTTTGGAGTGGATGTTCTCAGGATGCCCTGANTCACTTTAAAAATGTTGATGTAGCTTTAATCATATTTCTTTAGAAAAGAGGGTTTAGCTGAACATTTCAGAAAAAGATATTGACCCAAGAGTTGTTGTTGTTTGAGACATGAGTTTGGAGTGGATGTTCTCAGGATGCCCTGAGTAGGTTTTGCATGCCTGTTTAGTTTCTCAGCTCACTAAGAGTAGCTGCTGTAGCTAAAAAGGCATTCATTTTCTCACCAAGTTTGCCCTTTTTATTATGCATTTAAACTTTGCTCAACTTGTTCTGTTTTTTCTGCAAATTTGTTGGGGATGAGTGTAGCCTTTGACTTCAGAAACTGAATATTTTTAAAATTACTTACTATTTCTAAAATCAATGTAGCCAAGTATAATGAAAACTCTAATTTGGTGCTTTTATATGTTACACTTGTACAATAAACGTGAACATAGTATAAAAGCAGTTAGTGAGACATTGACTTTATATTTTAAAGAACATAGTGCTATTACTGGTTTTAATACTGTTGCTTCCACAGGATTTTATTGTTTTGCTGCTGCCATGTTATTTTATTCATACATTGGTGGGGTGTTGAAAGGAAGGTACAGCATATCCAGGTCCTATTTATAAAAGAAAGGTCGTGCTGTGTCTTGACAGCTTGTATAGGTAAGAGGCCATGAATCTCAGAATCTGGAATATTAGCGGGAGCTTCTATTGAATGTAGTTATAGAAAGGCTTATTGTCAATGGCTTTCATTTACTGCAAGATTCTGGCCAGTGTTCTAGTACACTTAAGGCTAAAAGCAGAGAGCTTGAGGCTCAGCATTTGGTTTCTAATCGACAGTAAATGCACGTTGCATGGATTGTCATTAGTCATTTGTCTGTCTGTCTGTCTGCTGCGGTCTCAGACCAGCACTTAGCCCGTGATTCGGTTTTACTTTTCAGAGGTTTCGTAGGAGGAAGGGATGACTGTATTGCTTGGACACCCTCGAGTCCATGTGACTTGGTAAATGCAGTACTCTGCATGAGTCATTCGGTCTGGACAGCACTGAAGTTGAAGCTCATTGTTACTCTAAGCCAGGCTCAGGTCCTAAAAAGATGATAAATGGTCTGTTCATTTTAGGAGGACATATTAATGCTTTAATACAGTTGCCACTGTGTACTTTTTAGCAAGGCTGTGAGTTACCTTATTTTACAGAGTTAATGAGGAAGCATAACCTTCGTTCTTTTTGTGACATACCTACTCCAGTTGATCCAGATGTAACCTGTATGGTCAAAAATTCCTCTGGATGGTTTGCATAGGGCAGAGACACAGAATGATCGGTTGCTTGCTTTCAACATACATTTTCAGCCATAATGTGTATTCAGTGTAGCTGCCTGTTGAAATGTTAGGGTTTCAGCTTGTGTCCAGTGATCCCAGAGTGACCAGTAGGCGACAGAGGGGCACAGACTGCTCATTGTGCAGTTGGGATGGTACAGAGAGAAAAAAAGCCAAAGGTCAGAGGAGTTATCCCTGCTTGTGCGAGCGCTGTCAGGCTCTCCCCTACCACATGTCCACCATGTGTTCCTCATCAGTGGGATGTGGAACTCCATGACGCAGAGCAGACTGGAATGCAGAGTTAGTTAACACCCGCCGTTGGGGAATTTATCAGCCAATGTGGAATATGGCGGGGGAGGAAACAGCCTAGTTTAAAGCAAAGTAAGGGTGAAATGAGGCATGTGACTGTTCCTCTTGAGTTAAAAGGTCTCATTCTGCTTGGGGATGAGGTTCTGGCTCATGAACCCAGCCAAAGTTTGTGGTTCCCTTACTGTTCTGTGTTACTGATGCATTTTTAGTCCTTTAAATCGTCATACTTAGCAGAAGGTTTTTGCAGTGCCAGGAGGGAAATACCCCTGGGATTTTTGCAGGGAACCATTCATCTAGTTTATTCTAAGAAATCCAGATTTCAGAGAGCCTTTCCTTTACCCTTGCAAGTTAATGATTTGGGGTCACTGAGACCCCAAATCATTAACTTGCAAGGGCGCGTAAAAGTGATAGCCTCTCCATTAAAATTAGCTACACTTGGTATCAGTTGAACTGCAGTTGCATAATATTTTTAGTGCTGATTTATTGCACTTAGTTCGTGGCTCCTGTGAACTCTAACCCGTGTGATTTACTGTGATGTTTCGCACTGCGAAGAATTGCGAAGAAAGAGTCACAATTTGCAATTAGCTGATTGAAGGTGTATGTGGGCTCACATCCTTACTGGGTTTGCATTCTACTTTAGTTGCAGCAAATATATATCTTTGAGAAAGTTTCCATTCATTCAGAATACAATGCCGAATTCCCTGTTGAATAGCTGTAGTGTGGTTCTCCCCAAACAGCATTGTGCTGGCAGTTTCTGGAATTACACAGGAAATGAAGAGCATAGCAAACTTTCCTTTCTCTTGCTAAGACATGCTCCCCAGGAGTTCTTCCAGTAGATCAAGTAAATAGTGGAGATCTATTCCTAAGGGCAGCATGTTTCTGCTTTGAGAAGTCCTAATTTTCTCTGGCTTTAAATCCTTCCCTTCTTCATCAAATTTATTGCACCATTTCCTTAGAGAAAGCTAGAGAAGATGAGAGAGAGATTCCTTTTACAAGCAGCAAAACTGCTTACCCACTTTTCTTGGAGATTTCTTGTACAACTCTTCTTCCCCAGTCACCATATACTATATACTCTGTTAAGAATGAAGAGGAAGTAGCTGTTAGATCTTGACATGTGAACTGGCAATACAGAATGCTGTTACTCATTTTAGGATAAGTTGCATGTACCTGCATATGGGCCAGCAGCAGCTGTTGGTATTTCTTGGGTTGATCACCTTGAAGTTCTTTAACCTTAAAAATGTGTGTGTGTATATTCATAATCAGGTTGGTGAAAGCTCAAAAGTTTAAAAAAATCTGGGTCAGTTAGTACAGGAAGATTTAAAAAAGGAATAACTTACGTCCTTTAGAAAAATTTGGCTGATGGACTTTAATTAAACTTCTAGGGTTGGAAGCAAACCAGTAAGAAAGCAGGGAAATTTAAGTTAAAGCTCAGCTTTTAGGTTTTTTTTGCATATAAATCATCCAGCAGCTGGTGATATTTGCAAGAGCACCAGAGACTGTCTTCTAGTATTCCCTTTGATTTTATTTCCCCCTCCTTTGCTTTAGTATTCCCAAGGTGTAACATTAAATACAATTTCAGAGGCCATGTGTGTCCTTAACTTCTCTGTCCCATCTCTGTGGTGCATGTGTTCATATATGTATACGTATATGTGTAATATATAGCTTTGTTCACTGATGCATTGGTACAGCATTTGTAGAACTAAGTAATTTTTTTTGGTTGGTTTTTTTTTCCCCGATGAGCTACATAATTTCTGAAAATACCTCTGAAATTCCCACTTCTGTGACTTTGAGCCTTAGCCAGGTAGAATAGTAATAACAGAATCATGGCCAGTGGTGCCATAAATTTCAACTAAATTATTGGGCAAGAAGTCTGATTTCTGTTTGTACTGTTGTTAGGGATATTTATGCAGGGCTGGTCTTTCAGCAAGTGTGATTATTTTTAGAGAGGCCCCCTCTCCATTCTTGCTTTAGAAAGTGCTGAGGATGTGTGTGGGGAACGGCACCTGACAAACAGCAGCCAGACAGAAGGAATAAAATCCCTTGGGAAATGAGACTTCTTTTTATGGCCATTTTTCACTTCTAAGGCCACTTGAAAAATATTGTTCTTCAGGTAGATCTTGTTCCTAGATCCCTGGGTTAGCATTTGGGTGCCTGCCATTCTCCCAGACCAAGGAGCTACTGAAGACTTAAGCTTTTCCAGTAGGAAAGTATGCAAGTACATACTTTGCAGCACCAGACGCTATTGAAAGAATAATGGACCCTTCCCACATTCAACTCCATTCTTCTTGCACACACTCCCAGCCCTCTGGAGCCACTGTGCTAGCAAATGATTACATTCTGTTTTTCTTCCGTAATTCTTCCTAAACAAAATGTTAATTGAGACATTGATTTATACAATTCAGATTCCTGTTTTAAGTCAGCATATTTAAAAGTAGCCTCTGGCTATTGAGGGGATAGATCAGTGAGACAAATTGGTGCTTGCTGGTATGTTTTTCTATATCTTACCCTTTGAGAAAATAGTATATATTTCAGATTTAAGGAATATGTCTTTTGCATGTGTTTGTTTTACATGTACCCCACCGTAGCGTAGCTTTGCAACACAGGATTGTGTGTGTTCTCTGATTTACGTTGCTGTATGAAGGAAGCACACTGGAAAAAACCAGACTTCAGCATTTTTTTGTATGTCCTTGATATTAGTTGAAAAAGCGTTACAATACTAGGGATATTATGTAGATTCCAGGCCTTCATATGTGATAGGGGTGACCATATGCCTTGGGGTAAAAAATTACTTTTCCTGTCCTAGACAACTGTTGAATTAAAGTATTTGCAGAAAAGTTGTCTGGCTTGACTTCTCCCTAATCTGTTCTTCTGTTCAAAAAAAATAGAAGTGTTAATCTTTTTGTTGTAGAGAATCATTAAAATAAGCGACCTTTGTGTTTACAGAGGAAGAGTTCTCTGGGAGATCTGGTGCTGGAAGGGATAAACTTCTTACAAATTGGTGTCTTATCACCTGTTTGCATTAAGAATGCCTTATAATTTATACACAAAGAGATCTCACCTCTCTACTTGGCTTTATGACCTTGAGAAATCCACTTAATGTTAGGGTCTCATACTTTCTTTACTTTTTAAAATGAATGCAATATTACTTTCCTGTCTCATAGGGGCATAACCCGTGAACGTTTACAGCAGCAGTGTAAATGTAAAATGCTGCTCTGAGTACAGGGTATTAACTGTTGGCTATCCCAGACTTTGAGTCAGAACAGTACTTGTTAAAATGACCTGCAGGAAACAGCTGATCTCACACTGCATCCAGCCTGAGCTACAGGTCATGTTTGAAGCCAGATTTTCAGTTTCAGCACTTGTATTTTTGCATGTCAGATGCCTGTAGTATTTATTATTGTGTCGTGTATTGTGTGTTACATTGTTGTGCATTGCTGTTCTTACCACTCCACTGTCTCCAATTCCCTTTCAATGTACTAATTCTCCTTCTTCATTTTTTTTCTACAAGGGCACTGGACGTGCGGTGAAAAATGAAATCTATTTTCTTTTGCATTAACAAGCTGCTCCTCCTGGGTGTGCAGGGATTTGTATGTAGGTGTGTGACTCCTTGCATGCACACGAACTGGTTTTACAAATGCTGCCTTGAGTCTGGCGGGGCGGGGTGATGGTGCCTCCGAGCTGACACCCAAATGCTGCCAGGGCCGGGCCGGAGCAGCCCCGGGGCTTGTGTATCCCGAGGAAATACCACCAGGACTCCTTGGGAGGAGCCAGTCCTGCTGCAGAAACCATTGTGTCATCTGGCCTTCGTCAGGTCCATATCGTTCTGCGTAAAGGAGAAAAAGTGGTGTTTATGTTTCCTCAGTTCTTGCATTTGTTTGCTGCTCTCCGCTTCCAGTTTGGCCACCTGATGGCAGCTTTTAAATTCTGTGATGTGAACTGTGGTTTTGTTACCCATATGTATAGCTTTGGTCAGCACTTTCAGGATCCAGCAGAATACAAATATCAAACAAGAGTATAATCTTTTCTAATTCTTCAAACAGTCTATTTTCACAGTAGAAAAGTAATTCCCTTTAGAAAGTGATCACTCCAAAGACTAACTGCTTTCATTTCTCCTAAACATTTTAAAAACATGACAGACATTTTTGCAAGCAATCTGTTGTATAACATCTTCCAAATTAATTTGGGCAGCTGTGTATGATCTACTTCTTCACTTTTTTTAATGACAGTTTTATCCATAAGCAGAAAGAGTGAATGTTTTCTGAATGACAGGTTATGGTAATAAAACAAAGTGATACTGCCCTACTGAATAGTGGCTTCATAAAGGTTGTGTGCATAGACAAAGTTTTAATGAACCTGTAAATCAAGAATGTCACGAACAGCAGAAATGCCGGACTCCAGACCTGAATAACCTTGCAGTTCAGTAGCCTGCTGCAAAAAAATCTGTCACTTTTCCTACTCCTTCATTTCTGTGTTTTGAAGTTGTAGCTGATTGATTCACCATCTTGGAGGCAGTGGATGGAAGGATATGAACTTGTAAATATGAGAAAGGTGTCTAGTATCACTGAGTATGAGTGATAGAAAGATCATTGCAAACTGCAGCACAACAATTTAAAAGTTCATTTTACTTTGACGTATGTGCTTTAACTTCTTAATTTTTGTACATGAAAACATGTTGTGTTCACAGTGGAAGTGACTCACAAGTTCCAGTCAAGACTTCTGGAAGGCTTCAGTGTGCTACCTGCCATATGCCTGCATATCTACTGCTGATTTCACTGCTCCTCCAATGGCAATAAAAAAAATTAGCCTTGAGTGTTAATTCGTGTCTTAGTGGAAATATCCAGTCTAGGTATCATGGGATATGGCTGTTTCCTAAGTTCTAGATACACTAACCTGTGAATGTTTTTATCATTGGGCAGTGCCTGAAAAGTTATTGTATGGTGAAGAGCTGGAAGCTGAACCAAATGGTTCAGCATCCAAAAATGATGCTGAAATTTCACTCCTTGAAATGAGTAGGGGTTTTGGGAAGGTGATGTGAGGCCACCACCAGCTGTGTGCTGTGCACACAGGAGAGTTAAGGAGAACTGCCTTGTAGACAAGGGAAAGATGTTGTGACTGTCTTTGCAAAGGCTGATCTGACTTCTCTGTGTAAGTTTGGTTGTCAGAATTGTTGATCCCTGCTTGCTGGGTGGTGCATGCATAGGGAGAATTAGGTGGGGTTATATAGAGCAGAAAAATTGATGAGCTTCAGAAGTATTCATTCAAGGTAGATGCTGACTTGAACTTGTATGTTGTCTCTGAAAGTGAATAATATCTTATTTACACGCACAGTTGAATGTTCTTTCCCAAAATTCTGGAGTGTTTTGGCTTTTAAATCTATCGTGAGGAAGGACAAGCAATGTTTGTACTCACGGGGATCAAAATGCAATGGGGAGAAAAAGTGTATAAGAGCCCATTCTTAGTAGTCCTATTTGTTACTTTAAGCAAAATTGTTACCCTCCCTGCCACTGTTTGTGTCCTGAAGAGAATGCATTGTTCACGTCGCTGAGGAACTCATGTTGTCATCCTGTTGAATAGTAAGACCCAAAATTGAGCTTAAGAGTTACCAAAAAGCAAGAAGCCAGTGTTCTGCTGTTACTTGGTCATAGTGGGCTTATTTGCTAAACTAAGATTTTGACCACTTAGGGGTTTTTAGGTTTCTGAGTATTGTTCGTTAATGTAGTTACTTCATTGCTGAATGACAGCATGTTTTTGTGCACTGTTGTCAGTTCTAGCATTGTTTAAAAATGAGAGGTGTTTCTTCTTGCCAGAAGTAGAACTGTAGTATGGTTTGTACTTCCAGAAATTCCTTCATGGCTTCAGTTTGTGTTTGATTTTTGGCTGGTTTGCAAAAATATATGATTTTATAGGATGACTGGATCCAATTGATCCAGTCATGTTTTTAATTGAAAACATGCATAGTTTGTGTATATTAAAAAAGGATCATTTGCATGTAGGGAAGAGCCCATGAAAGTGTGTTTGGGAATTCGTACTTGCATTTGGCATAGAAAAAGTTTAGGCAATGATTTTGTGTGTGTGTCCACTGTGGTTTTTTTTCTTTTTTTATCAATGTATGTTAGAGGTCTGAACACAAAGTACACTATGCAGACTAATTAAATCAATGCCTCTGTGGAAGCAATTTAGTTTCTGGAATTGCTCATCTAAATCAGAGATGTAAACAAAAACCTAGTTATTTTTATATCATTTCCCTTTGCCTCATGTACGTGATTCTGGAAGTTGAAGAGTTACATGTTTATGCCTCTTTTTACAGCAGAATATTTGCGTGGCTGAATTTTTATTGAAGCATAACTCCTGGTTTCCTTAAAGCTGAGCAAGACTACTGTACAGTGGGAACACACATTAATTTGAGTTGCTGTGAAAGGCTTTTCACGTTAAAGCTGTCAAGGCAGCAAATTGTCCACAAGTGTTTTTTCATTAGGAGTTGTTTGCTGCTTTTGTAGAAACAGCTGCTTCAGCCACAGAAAGTAAATGGGGAGCTTTTCTTGAAAGAAGGGTGTGCAAAGAACAGTGTTTAGGTCATGGGCTCTTACTGTTCCTTGTTCTTCCTTCTCTACCTATCTAGGGATGATACAGCTATCACTGCATTTTGTTCTGTCCCCAGAAACTCCTTTTTTTTCTGAGATTGGCTTCAGACTGTTGTTTCTTGGTTGTTGTAGTTTCCTCATAGACTATGAGCTCATTGTGCTGGTTCTTTTATAATGTAGAACACAAAGATATTACCTGTCTTAAAAGTATAGAGTGTAAAGGACTGTACATGTGAAGATATGGTCCATGCTCCCATCAAATGTGCAATTCCAGCTTTTCAGAATAAAGCTATTTTCTGGTGAAGTCCAATATAAGACTAAAATCTATTTGTGAAGAGTGCAGCTTCTTTGGTGTGAAGAATCAGACCCACCTCTTCTGTTGCAGAGCTAAAACTCCCTTTTATTTTTAATAGCAAATTATTTTGAGAGCAGAGCCCAGAAGCATGGAATTTTTAGAAGTAAACTGGTCTTTTAAGGCTTCCTGTTCATTTTTGTTGTGCTTATTGCTTCTTACCTCTCTCTGTGTTCACTTTTTTTAACTGTCTCTGCAAAAGCAGCCATTGTAGACTTGGACCTTTTTTGTATTACTAGCATAGTCTAGAGGGTTAGCACAGGTCTTTATAGTTACAGATTGGTTCTAATACATTTTTTTCTTTATAAACTAAGGGCAGGACTGTACACGAAATCTCTGTTATTGTATTTGGGCTTTGTACTCATGCACTTGTTGACTGTTTTACAAGCCAGTAACATAGTAGCCACAGGCTAGGAAGCTTGCCCAGAAATCTGGCATATTTAATTAGTGCTAGTAAACAAGCAGAGTTTCAAATTTAATTTTTCCTTCTTTAATTCCTATAAACCTCAAGCCATTTAAAACTTAATTTTGACACTAGTTTCGTTTATGCAGTTGGATTATACTGAAACAGTCTACAACCACAGACAGAATGGTCCCAGTCTTTTCCAAGCAAGAAGGGAATAGAAGTTGTTTTGTTTTAATAGTATCTGAGGTTGATGTAAAATTGTAAATGATAATCTTCAGGTCATCCACTACCCATTTTCTTTTTCTTTCTAAAGGCTAAATGTTTCAAGATGAGGCAATTGTCCTACCATAAGTTTAGCCTTGCAAAGGACAGGGACTGAATTTGTTGCTGCTCTGGTTTTTGTACAGAGAGCTCTTCTAAGAGCAAATGATGGAACATCTGAGCTCTGATACTTGCCATGGCCAGTTTATTGCTTCTAGGCTGTGAGGTTTAAACTCACTGCCCCAGGTGGTATAAACAACAGAGGATTCAGTTGCTGTCTTCTTACTTGCTGTTCAATACCAGCTTGTGATCTGTGCTGAAAATGGTTCTCTACTGCTGCTTTCACTGTGAGGGACCACTGAAGTCTAGATTAATGACATTTCTCCTATCTATTTAATTGTTGAAGCCACTCTGTCTCCAGACAAGTAACGTGCTGGGTGTCATAGCAAAAAAATATGTGGTAATTTTGGCCAAAAACTAGACTTCATAACTGCAGCTAAAAATTTTTTAAATTAATATTGAAATTGTGAAAATACACAGATGAGCAGTGTTTTATTAGCTGTCCTGACAACTTTTCCTTCAAGAATGTGTTTTGGGGGGCTTTTTGCTGTTTGTTTGGGGTTTTTTGCTTACTTATTTATAAAGGCAGCTCCCACCTTAGCATGTGCTGAAGTGAGAAACTTCATTCTAGTGTGTGTGAAGTTTCTCAGTCAGCGATAACTGTTCCAGAGAAGGAAGGAAACTTGTTCTAAGTACCTTCTTATTGCATTGAATTAACCAGGATTTTATTCTGCAGTATTCTAGTAGCTGTTCTATGATCACTGTTCCAAAGGAGTAAAATTCTTCCAGCTCAACCTTAAGCTTTTATTCAGATGCTACTAATGGGTGAAAAGTGAGAGAGATTCTTGGAAATCCAGCTCTGTCTTTAGTGCAGTTTGTTCTCGTTCATCTGGGCTTAATGCTATAGACCTCCAACTTTAGCATCTTCCTGAAAGTGTTTTAGTTGTAAGTTCAGTTTCTTGTAGTAATAAGAAGCAGCCACTTCTGTTATAGCTATTAACAAGTCTGAAAATTTTAAATCATGAGTAATCTGGTCTAACCAGAAACTAATCCAGTGTGGTTGTAACCACTGTAATTACTTGTTAAAAAAAATGCAAATTTGGACTTCGGGTGGATGTTAAGGTCACCTTGTGGTGATGATACTTTTCTGTTTCTCCTTTTTTTCCTTTTTTTTTTTTCCTCTGATACTTATATTACTCATTCCATGGTATTTCTAATAGTGTTTTGTAAAATGCCAGTTAGCTGTTAAAAGAAGTAACATAAAGTTATTTTGGGCTGAAAAGATGAGTGATGTCTGTCAGTGGCTTCAGTCTGACTTCAGTCTGACTTCAGTTCTCCTTTGCCTTTAAATTCTGCTGTCACTCTGCAGAAAGAATGTTGCACTTGCTAATTTTGAGACATTCTTTTAATGAAGTTCTTGTTTGATACTGTCAAAATATTAGTTGATAAATTGTATAGGTTCTTTTAGACTAGAAAAGAGGGTAAGTATATCTGTATTTCTTGTGTGGTGTTCCTATCACCTGGGGTATTTTACAGCAGAACTGGGCTGTACTCTAAAGTGGTTGATGCTGCCTTATCTGAGCTAGCATGTCTCTGAGGATGTATCTGAATACACAGGCTGAGTCATGACTTCAGTATAACCAAGTCAGGAAACCCCTCTGTTTTCCTGTAGGGAAGCAGGATTCATGAGGTCTGAGTGCTGATTCTTTAGAAGAATTTCCTCAACATGTATTTTTCTTTTATGTACCCTTTCAGCACTGCCGAGGTGTGGAGCAGCCTGTGCCCTGGCAGTCACAGCCAGGCTCCCTCCACAGTGGCTGCAGAGCCAAGTTCTGTGCCCACTTTAATTTCTGCCTCAGATAAAGCTATTCTCATTACCTAATTAAATATTTGACACTTGCAGTTTTTGGGATCTTGTCAGTATGAAGAGTGGTTACCCTATCAAGCACTAAAGTGTCAAGGTTCCAGTGGAACTGGGATGTGAGTAGATACGGTAGTAAAAGCTTATTGTGAACCAAAACTGAGGCAGAAGCAGTAGTTTCCAAAAATCAAAAAAGCCCACAGGTCAAAGCATCAGCTAAGGAAGCTACAGACCATCAAGGAGCAGGAACAAAGTATAATTCGTTTACAGTAAATGAAGGAAATTAGCATTACCAGATTTAAGGCAGAAAGGCTGGATTTGAGTAGATTTTGGTAATAAAAACCATAACACTTAAATTTTTCCCATCTTTGGACTCAAAGCTCATGTCTTCTTGCTTTCTAGACTGTATGTTTTGGTGGGAGCCAGATGCTGCTTTGTCTAATATGTGGTCTTTTCTTTCTTCTCCACTTCTCTTCTTCCTTCTAACCCTAATGACCTGCTATCAGGCTCTTGTCAGGTTATTCTTCAGTGTGGTGAAATTTAACTTTTTTGAATGCAAATACCTTCTACAGAAAGACTCACAAAGGTGCACCTTCTGTCATGAAAAGCCCATTTGCTTGTCAGGCAAAGATCCTAGCAAAAGGAACTCAGTGATCAGCCTATGGCCTGTGCATAGCGACAGGTTTAAAGAGAGATTTTTAATTTTAATAAACTGGTGGTGCAGAAATAGGCGGTTCTCATGAGGTACCTGGACAGCAACTCACAATGGGAAACCCAAGGATATGTGTGACAGCTTCAGTTTGTTCTGCTCCTGGGTCCTGTGAAATGCAAGGGAAACATTTATGCTTATTTCAACTTTGGAGGGTTTTTTTGCTTATGCTTTTACTTGCAGTTTAAGGCTGGGGGAGGAAGAATTTCTTTTTGCCTATGTATTTGTCGTCCAAAGGTATACCCTTACCTTAAATTCCCAAATTTTGCAGATCATATATTCTAAGTAGGCCCCACCTCACCTGGGAGGTGCAGAGGGTCTTCAGAGCCTTGTCACACAAGGTTCACGCTGCAAGTAGAGTTTTATTTGCCTTTGAGTCCAGGCCAGTGGCATGAAGAAATTGTGTCAGCCTTGCTGTGTTTAAGCTATATAGTGCTAGTGACCTCCAGCTTTGACCTAGTATTCAGTTTCCCATGCATTTACTGTAATTATTTGATTTAAAAAAATATATCATATGTCTACTGCTTAGCCCTTTGGGAGCTGATGTAGGAGGGATCAGCAGGAGCTGCTGTTCTTCAGTAGCCTCTGTACAATCCTACACCTCCAGTTGTTTTCTTAAAACTTGTTCCTCTGAAGTGTTGTCATCCTTTCAGCCCTGGTGATTTTAGGGAACAATTATTTACTAAGGTGAATTTCCATGAAGTAGGAAGCAAAATGAGCTGAAATTTGGAAATTATTAGGGTTGCCAGGTGCAGACTTTTAGTTCTTTCTCCTTCTTCAGCAAAGAAAGCATTTCCCAAAGCTCGATTAAATCTCTTAAATCACAGTTTAGCCCAGCATAAGAAAAATAAGCTCAAACACCAGATCTGAACTAAGTGACTAAGCCATGTCCCGTTGTGTTGGAATTGAATTGGTTATAGCACACAGTAATCTACTTTATTGTCATCCTGGCCTTAACTGTAGCATAAGATGATTACATTGAATGTGTATAATAATAAGGCTTACACTTTGTATATAGCCCTTTAAATATTTTGGCAGACCATAGAAAGAACCTTTACGTGCAAGGCTTGATTAATCCTTTTCCTCTGTGTATAGAACAAGTAGCTGCCAGAGCTCAAGGGTAAAACCTATTAATAATGTCTCTGGCAGTCCCCGCCCTCCTTCACAGTGTATTCTCTTCTGTTCACACCAAACTCCAGGCTTATTATCATTTTGGTCTCTCTCTTTTACTTTCCCAGTTTATACATAGCAATCAGGGTATTCTAGCAGAATAGTATCTAGTATAAAAGTGTCTAGTATAAAATATTTGCATGAACTCTGTTTTTCCAGTGACAGGGAAAGAGAAGAGGGGTGGTAGTGTTGTGGGCAGCCTGGCCCCTGTGTTATTTCCTACAGCTGTTCATACTCAGTATGGTAGAAAAGACCCTTAGAACCAAGTTTGGGGAAGTGCTTTCACAGGCAGCTGTGTCTGGTGTGCTCCCAGTGGGATGCACGTGCATCCAGCGACGTGGCTGCACAGCCCCCAGGGAGCACTCCTCTGACTTGGGGTGGGTGAGGAATTACTGTTGTTCTTCTTTTGCATATGGGGAAGCTGAAGCAGGTAAAGAAAAACATTTTTTATAGGTTCATGTGATGGGGTGGCTGTGCAGCCACTGGCACCCCTGCTCTTCAGCATCGAAGTCAAAAAAGATGTTAACATTAAAACATGGCGTTGTTGCCAAGAAAATGACACTTTCTACAGAGAGGTCACATTGGCTTATTGTAAACCATTACTGACCTTGAGCAAATATTAATCCTGAGTTCTGACTGCTAACCTATACTCTTTATACTAGAGAAAATTATTTAATCTTTGGCTTTCAAAGAAAGTTAGTTCCTTTACCAAAAAGTTTTCAGCATGTTTTTGTCAGAAGTAGGCTTGGAGTTTGTATTATAGTCTCATGGGTATATTAATAACATAATACAACAAAGAAAAATGGCATGTGGTGAAGGTTTTAAGTGAAAAATATTTATTATTCAGAAGGCTTTCAAGCAACTTAGGTCACTAGATCAATAAAACATTTTCATTTGGAAAGTACTTCCCATTTCTGGTGCAGTGTCTCTTTAGCAGCAGCAGCTGTGAGGATGGATGGTGGGTAGTTGTTACCAGAACTGCAGTGTCCTGTCCTCCCTTGCCAGATCCTCAGTGGACCAAAGCAAACCTTGCCCTCCTGTCTTTTTAAATAAGGTTGTTACAAAACTACAGGAAGGGGAACAGTGAGGGGATGCCCCTGAGCCAGGGAAATGAAGGTCAGGGTCATCCGGGGCTCATGGCACGTGTTGGGAGGCACCTCATAGTAGCCTATGCCGTCTAGAGCTCTTGGGGTCCCATTGCTGAGGTGTTCCTCAGCCAGAACTAAAGCAATCCCACCCAAGGAGCAGCATCCTCTGACTGCCCTCTGCCCACCCTCCTCTGCAGCGAGGGGCGCGGGGGGGCCCGGCCGGCCCCGCCACCGCAGCTCTGCAGCCCAGAGGTGGCAGCATTTCACCGGTGGGCAAAGGAGCCCCGGCATACAGTGGGGACATTCATGTGGATAAGTGCTTTGGGATCTTTTTGGCCAAAAGCACTGTGTAAAAAAAAAAAAAAAAAAATTAAGGTCATAAGGTGTCTGGGATTTTTGAAGAGCCAATGTAACAGTGGTCTTTTATTATTAGTGAGTTTACAGCCAAGAGCTGTCCCGTAAATGAGCAATGCGATTTAGGGATTATTTTTTTTTCCTTTAAAAGCAGGAATGCTTGAGACATTAAAGGTGGTCTGGCAGCTTGTGCTGTGAGACTTCTCTTCATGTTGATCTGTACACTGGCTTTGTGTCAACACGAGAGCACCACGTTCTTGCAGACAGGCAGGGGTCAGCACTCTGTTTGAACTGGACCGCACGCTGCTTCGTGCAAGAGCACAGTTCATGGTGTGGGGATAGGAAGAATGTGGTAGAGTGTTTGGCTATATGGACTATGTGAGCTACATGCCATTAGTTAGAAAAGATGCAAGTGTGGAATGCATAGTTTGCACATAGCTTGCTGTTATTTATTTACTTTGGAGGGATGGGGAGGAAGATTAACTAATACCCGTGAGCCCACAGTGGATGTAATTCAGGTATAGGTTTAGGAGCCAGGTTAATAGCAGGTATGATTAGGTTTTTATTGTGTCATTGCTTGGATTAGAGTAGGGACAGCCTCAGGTCCTTGAGCTTATTTAAAGACCTTCATATTTTCCGTCAACAGCTGTATGAAGTTAGGGAAAGGGAGGCCATGGGATTTCTCTTTCTCAGCTAGTTTATTTGTGAGGTGGTGAGGTTAATGTGGCAATATCCCATGCTTAGTAGAGAGGCTTTTTGGCTTTAAGCATTGTGTGTGCTCCCTTCAGATTTATGATTTTGACCCCAGCCTGGCAGTATCACACTGTCAGTGGGAGTATGGAGCTGGTTGGAACCTCCAGCTCTTGGTGGTAATCTCCCTTAATTAGTTTACAGTTGAAACAATTGTCTGACTTCTTGCCTTTAAACAAGGGAAGTTTGCTCTATCAGTGGTTGATTTCCCTGAGGGAGGAAATCCTGAGGGGGGGTTATCAGGGAAAGAAAAGCTCTGGGCTCCACTTTCAAAGCAATGCCATGTATGAAGCATGCATCAATCCTGTTAGTACTGCTTATTATTTCACAATGGCGTGTCAGGAATTACAGGCACAGACTTTTCTAAAGACTCTTGCAGACCTTTATGCACTCTCATCCTGAGTCAGGATTTTGTGGAATTGTGTGCTAATAAAAGCTAATTTTACACATTGAAATTGCTCTTTTAATCTTTCCCTGACTTTCTACAGATCTCTCCTAGCCTTCTAATTGTTGACTTTCTGCCAGGGAGCCCTCCATGCCTCATCATTAGGACTAAAATCTGCCATCAGTTAACACACAGAGCTTATAACTAGGAGCAGCCCCCTCCCTTGCATAGGAGCACAGACAGTAATAGACACTATAGTGGCAGCACCAAAAGAAGTTTTACTTTGTATTTTAATGATTTGTGCTTGATTACATTTGCTAGGTTGAACCGAAGTTCATTTAGTAATTGGTATGATTCTTACAGGGTACACATTTGACATTCCTCCCTCATTAAAGAGCTCCAACAATGGCTGTTGCAACTTTCATCTCAAGGGTGACCCTCTCAGATACATATCCAGTCTTTTTCTTTTGCTAAACCACCCAACCCGGCATTCATTAACACTTAACCATCTGCAGCCAGCCCCTCCTAGTACCTTCTCTCTCGTTTGATGATATAATTAAAAGCCTTCTGTATTATCTCCCTCGAAGCAATGAGTCTAGGTGCGTCAGCTCCTGCCTTGTTTGTTATTCGATTCTCTCTGTATCAGCTGTTCTTGCAACGGGCTCATTTTTCATATGTTGTAAAGATTAGCTGATGGAGTGGGAGATCAGAGGCATGAAGCAGGAGTGTGGCTCTCGATATTAGTAACCAGATGCTCATTTGAAATGGTGATGGGGTTTGCTGTTATCTCTTAGATTATTTGGCTCCTTTGCTTTTACCTGAAGATAAACTGGTTTAAGCACTAGTCAGTGAAAATGAGCATCATTTTTAGTGGCTTGTTATGATAGAGTGCTCTTATCAGTCTGGTTTAGTGTGGCTATTCTCTCCTTGAGCCTGGTTTATAGAAATCACAGCTTTGTTTATGCATGTGCCCAAACTTGCCTGTTTGACCTTTGAAGCTGTGATTATAATATTAATCTGTGGGACTATTCTGTTGCAAATCACTTAGGTGGTCTGTATTTTAGAGGATTTCATTGTGGGACCTCCCTCTTGTCCAGCATGATGTTCCATTATTGTTAGTATATTCTATATTGAAAGCTAACTCAGACTGGTGTTTCAGTACATCTTGTTGTCTGGGTGCTTTTTGTGGGGAGTTTTTTGTGTGTGATGGAGGAGCTGGGATAGCGCTGTGCTACTATTTGTCCACTTCCACTGATTTTGTATAACTTTATAACAAAGTTGCTTAGCTACAGAAAAACTTGGTACAATGCTTGCATGCAGATACAAACTTCAGCCCACAAATCCGCAGTGTCCTGTGGTGTAGCTAAATAGCATGATTCCAGTTTGCAGGTGGGGAGACTGCATGTGTCAGAGCCACACAGACACTGGTGACAAAACCAGCATTTAGTGGGGAATTCCTGTTTTACACCGTTGCTTGATGCCTAGTCCCTGCAGCCTTCCTCTGCCTGCTGTTTAAGGGGGAGTGTATGAAAGATTTTGAATAGGAAAAGAAAAAACTGTCATTCTAGTACTAAAGAAATTTTGTCTTGTTTGACATCTTCAGGTTAAGAATTGGATTTTTTCCTCCCATTATTGCCTCTCCTTCCTATGTTCCATCTGTTTATATATTTTTACATGTTTATTGCCTGTTTGTTGATTTGTTAATTTTCCCAGTAAACTATTATATTCATTACATAAATACAAAGGAACCCTTCTCAGAGAAGTTAGAAAATTTCTCCCTCTCATACATACACAAAATGTGGAAACCATTCTCAGGATGCAGAGCAGGAGGGAATCTGCTGACTTCCAACTGTAAGATCTCATTAAAATTAGTGGATTCCCTATCCTCCTTGCGTAAGGAACACTGCTATTTGGGCTGCCTTCCACAGCAACATCTGGGCCACTGATAACATCAGTACTGGAGCATTGGTAGGTGAGCTCATGTTTTGTTAATGAAGTAATCTACTGAAAGTGCATATATCATTTTCTAGTACCACATACTTCACTGCAAAGTGTTGTACTACTATTATAGGAGCTTTCCTTTTGCAAATGGGACTAAAAGAATTTTGTTATAGTCAAAAATATGCGTAGCTTGAATGGCATGCTTGAGAAATGCCACATAAGTCATGAAATGTTAAGACTTAAATACTTCGGTAGTTCAAGGCATTAATTGAGAAATGCACTGAAAAATGGCTTATTAGAACACCTGATGTTCTTGGTAGCTTTGGTGTTACTAAATATTTGGTGTGATAGTATTGGTTTACTATTTATATTTATATGCATGCCCGATTTGTTCTGCTGAGCTAACTACATAACAAAAGTGATCATGATCACAAACATCTGACTTTAGCATGTTCTGGAAAAAGCAAATCAAGTTGGATAGAGTACACTGATAAAATATGTTCATTCGAACTTAATTATGAAATCCAGACATCAAAGGAAGAAAAATGAAAACAGAGACAATTTCAGGTGTGGATTGAAATTTCTCTCCTTAATAGCTTCTGACCGTGAGTGCAGTTACGGATGTCTTGAACAGCTCAGAATAGTCCCTGACTACTGTTGGGTTTTGTCTTTTTTAATCTGCAGGCTAAATATTCTTGTGGCTTTTCTGTTCTGAGAGCTAGTGGCAAATGTTCAGGCAGCCAGAATGCTCTCAAATGAGGCCACAGATTTGTGGAAGGGAAAGTAATATTGGCCTAAAATATCTAGCTGGTTTGAAACTGGTTCCAAAAGGGTTTCCATTATCCAAGAATAGAGAAAGCATAAAGAGAAGCAATAGAAGCAGTCAATGAGTCTTTATGGTTTTATCTTTGTTCTTAATATTTTGAAGCTACCAGATATTCATGAGTTTCTGAAATATTAACCTGACCCTGCTTCGAAAGCAAAGACTTCCCTGTTTGGCTTATGATGAGTGGGAGTTTTACTGATCTTTCCCACCTTTCTGGGCTGGATAGCCAAATGCATTGTAATTGAGCTGTGGCAATCATTTGTAATGTCTGGTGTAGGAAAGGTGAGCAGACCCCATCTCCTTCCCCTTTTCCCCTCCAGGAAGTGTTGGAGAAAATACAGTAGTGTTGTTGTGTTTGCTAGAAGAACATGCCCAGCCTTGCATATATATTAAGGCAGGCACTTAGCCAGAAGCTTTGAATTATTGTACCCTGACATTACCCACTGTAACTTTTAGCACTCTGGGCCCATTACTTTGGCTTCCTGCCCAGTAATGTGCAATTTCCACTTACATGAGAAGATGTAGCAGGAGGAATGACTCCTTGGAGGAGGTGTTTTCTTTTGCAGCAAATCAGCCCAGGGCCAGCAGGTGTAAGTTTATAGACACAGCCCAATAATGGCAGTCTGAGCTCTTCTGTTCTGGCAATCCAACAGTACATGGAAAGGAACAGACCTTTGCACACTTGTCACTATCCCCTGACCGCATTGCAAAGTCAAGTTCTTGTAAACAGCCATGGAAAAGCTCCATGATTTCCCTTTTTTATTCTTTTCCAGGCACCCCAGAATGCACATCAGAACAGGGCTGATGGATGCCCATCTCTACTGTCTGAAGAAATATGTGGTAGACTTCCTGGTAGAAAACAGGTAAGAAACCAAGCAACACAGAAGGTAGTAGCAGGCGTTTGCATTGACATGTGATTTACACCAGAGCTTTTAAAGCAATTATTTTTTCATTAAATTAGCTAGCATAAAATAGAAATATAAAAGAAACCAGTTTTCAGAATATTTTAACTATACTAAAAGGAATGCCAAGCATTATGTCTGAGTGTCTTATTAAAATCTTTTTGAAAAAACAAAACAAAAACCCCAGCATAAGTGAACACTAACATTTTTGTCTCTTTTATGCATCCCTTCTTTTTCTAATCTATCTGTTCTTTTTGGCTGCTCATTTTACCAGGGCTTCCCCATTGTTAGGCTTGTGAATACATTTCTGACCTTTGATTTCCCCCACCACAGTCTGTTTTGGTCTTTGCAATCACCTTCCCTCTGCCCCTTCACATCCACCACCACTGCAGGTGGGCTATCTCTGTAGCATCCTATGTTTTAGCTTGTGATATTTCTCTGTCAAAACTCTGAGACCACCCACTGAGAGTAAGAAAAACATCCATTTATGGAAGTGGAGAAGGATCTTAGCTATAATATTTCATGAAACAGACAAAAAAAAACCCTGTTTGTCTTTTAAAAACAAACAAATGAACACTCCCCCTCACAGTAAGTAGTTCAGTTTTGGAATTATGTCCTGTTCCTAGACTTTTTATAGCTCTCTCATGCCCATTACATATACTGAATGCTCACTGAGTTCTCAAGAGTTTTTCTCCCCTTTTAAGTAAGATAAAAGATACAGGGGCTAAGTGTTGTGTTCATAGTACATTTTCTTAGCAGATAAACTGACATGTGAAAAAACATTGAGGGTGGGAGATTTATGTTAGTCTTGACCATATACAAATCTGGTGATACAGCTGGATACATGCTTGAAGGAGCTCTTCCAGAATAAGGGTCTGTGAGCGAGTTAAAATTAAGTGGAAAATCTGAGTTAACCCCAAGGGCAGTTTCTTACCATGCATTAGAATAAGGCTTATCCAACACTTTGACTGGTACATGGGGGCATTGTACAGGTTATTTTAGTTCCCACTTGTGTACAGAAACGTGTGAAAGGTGAGAAAGTTTCAGGAGCAGCAGATGCTTTAAACCTGGAATAAACCATTTATTTAGTGTATTTTAGAAAGTTGGTGAGGGTTTGGAATTCTTGTGCTTCCTGTGGTAGCATGAAGCAGTGTTTACACCTTTCTTTTGTCATAATACAGCATGTAGGACTCATTTCTTGAAACCCTAGCACCTAGTTTTGCTGGGACTAGACATTTCTGGAATATTAGGCATTTCACACATTCAGTTATTTTTCCCTGGTATTTCATTTGGTTTTGAATTTAGATCTGTGGGACAAGGATGGTCTTTGTCAGATATGTCACTCAGAGAGGCCTCTAAGTGTAAATAGCGGTAACTTCAATTTTTTTAATGCTATTTCTGTGGAAACTGGTGAGATCTTTGACTTTGTCAGTCAGGATTTTACCTTGTATTAACCAAAGCCAGTAGAGTAAAATCCTTCTAGTGGCCCCCCAGATCCCAATAGAACAAGTCTACTGACTTTTTGCAAGTATGACCAGCTGGGGGTTTTTTTGTTGTTTTCTATAGTGAGGTTATTCTCTGTCTCACTATTTTTTGAAGCTGTGCTGCTTTTCTGTGACACTTCCATGACAAATAGATCACTACAGCAGCTAGACAGTGTTTCTTAAGACCTGATAACAACATCTGGCTTACTAATGGTAGATAGCTGCTTCATTCTCTTTATTACACAAATGCTGCTTATTCAGTCAATTGAGAGAGTCAATTGCAAGTAATGTGCTTAACTGGCAAATCTGGGGAATGGGACTTTTGCCATGAGGAATAACTTCAGCTTTCAGACTTTTGGCACTGGTGGGCATTTGCAGCTTGTTTTTCTTCTCTGTGGAAGGGGAGGACCCAAATGCATACCCAAAGATCTTTCCATGTTTGGCAGCGATATGCCAAGACTGTTGAAAGACTCTGGAGATTTTTTTTTTTGCCTCAGAAGTACTGACATCTACATAATTGTTTGGGTTTAAGGATTTTTTTTAATACTTTGATTTTTAGTCTAGAAAGAGCCTACAGTAAGATTTTGCCTCTCTGCAATTCTGCACCAGGACTGGAGAAGCTCAGATGCCTTGTTTAAGTTGTGCGTGTTTAAAACTAACAGCAGGGACTGAAGGGAACAGTGAAGCTCTTGTACAGTGCCAGGAAGTACTGACACAGTGTACTTCCTCAATATTACAATATTTACATTGTGTTAATATTTTAACAGCAGGGTTTGATGGCAGGCAGAACACCTTTTTTCATTGTTTGTAGCTCAGTGAAGCATTTACATTTTTTCAAATGTTTTTTTGACATACAAAAGTTGAAAAGATGTTGCCCAGCAGTAAAAAATTCAGTTGCTACAACTGGCTTTTGTAGAGGAAAATTATGATTACTTCCAGGTTGAAGCATTACATGAAAACAAATGTGGTTATCTGTATGGGATCTGTTTGTTCTTCAGTGAGTCCCAGCTTAGCTGCAAAGATATGGCAAGAACAAGCTCTGCCTGAATGAATCTAATTTGTTTATAGATGTACCTGTAAGAGTAATTGGCATTCAGATGAATATATGTGTTGTAGGTAAAGTACAAAGTCACAAGCAACTAATATGAAAACAGGGAAAAAAGAACACAAAATGGCTAAACCTTGGTTCTGTCTAAATATATAAATCTTGCTTTAGGATTTGGAACAACTTTGTTGGGTGGCAGCTTTGGAAAAAGGCTGAATACTCAGCTCCAAGATGAAGTCATGATGCCAAGGTTTTTTTTCATCAGCTTTATCATTGTCTTGCTTTGTGGTACTGGACAGATCCTTTGATTTTTCTATGCACTTATTTCCTCTTCTGGGTGGGATTGTTTGGAAAATAATCAGTAATTGTTCAGCAGTAGGGAGATTCTATGATGAGGGATGTTAGGAGAGGTCAAAATACTGTTTGGTAGACTGTAACTCAGTTTGTAGTCCTTTAATACATTTTTATGAACTATTTTAAAAGGCCTGAATTTATGATTATCCTGCCTGAAGTTTTATTGCACTATAGCAAATCAAATTCTTGAGTTTTAAAAGGCAGAACTTGGTAGTGCCTTTGAATAAAAGTCAGAGGAAATATTCTGTTTATTAGAACACCCTCAAATATGTATGTCCAGACAAAAATAAAAAATACCATGCCCCTAATGCAATTTAAACCTGGGGAATTTATTTTTCAGGAATGAAACTGCTTTTTCTTTCCTCTCCTAGGAAGAAAAAATGCATTTTGGCAGTTAAATCTCCATCTATCACTCATCCACTAGTTCAGCACTGGGTCCTAGTGAAATCAAGTGTGCAAGGGTCCTGCGCTGTCCAAATCTACCAAACTCAAATGCTCGTGGTTCCATGCTGGCTTGGGCAACAGCTTAAGAAATTCTTGCCCATAGCAGTTTATTTCCTACAGCTGGAATTTGTTCATTCTCTTCTTTCCATACTTCTGCTTCACCAGGGTAGGTTGATTAAAAAGTGCTCTTTAATCAGCTGCAGTGCACTGGCAGCCTCTGCACAGGGGTGCTGGTACAAGATTCGGAGCTCTGCCCTCGGATGAATGTCTCCATCCCTGCATCTGCAGTGGATACCCAGCACTGGTGACTTCTGGGGCTGTCCACATGAGGTTCACAAGAGGTCACACACCATACCCTGCTACCAGCTGGATTTATCCTGTCTGAACAGGAACTGTGACCTCAAAGTGAAGCAGCTCATGTTTGGGCTGAATTTTCTGCTGGTGGTACCTGGCCCTGGGGTTTATTTCAGCGGAGGCCTTTGATTCTTCACCAGATTCCTTTCTTCATCTGTGAAATTAGAGTTGCTGAGGTTGGTCTTTGTAGAGAGTGTGGAGTTGTATCACACCTCCGCATGGGAGGGAAGTAAGTTAAAAATATGAGCTCTTTGTATTTAGGTGAGAACTTTCCTTTCCTCAGCATTTCCTCTTTCAGAGCAAAGCCAGCCTGGGGATCTCATAGGTGTTGTGCTTTGTGGCGTGGGAAGACAGGCAGGCACAGGCTGTGCATGCTGCTGGAGCTGTTCTGCCAGCACAGGGCAGGGATAGTTGGGGGTAAACACCTGCACCACATGATGAGCTGCACAATATTGCTTTTCTTAAAGCGATCGTTCCACGCGCTGAGCCAGCAGCGAGACAGAAGCAGAGGCTGTAGCTGGCTGGGGGCACGGCTCCACCCCACAGCTGGCGGGCCTCACACCCCTGGGGCCCTGGAGTGGCAGCCAGCACAGTAGCCAGTCCCTTTTTTGGCACTCTCCTGAGTGCTAGGTTGGAATCCTGCCTCGCTGCTGCATTCGGAGCAGATGGAAGAAGAGAGTCCTTATTCCCTTTCCCCCGTGAACTCGGTGTGTAGCAGAGGGCAGGATGTGGGCTTGTGCCGTGTGAGCCCCGCGTGTCGCACAGACACGTGCTGGGATTGCTCTGCTGTGTGCTGACAGCTTGCTAACAATCCCAGCAAAGCTGCTACCACAAGAAATGTGATCAAAGGGAAATTGCATGGTAGCTTGTGTTCTGTTTTTCCTGAAAATTTCTAAAGCTTTGGCCTGGTGAAGTAAGATACATAATTTAGAGGAGGGCAGAGGGGAGATAGATGTAGAGCAACACCTTTCCTTGTAAAGTTTTAACATGGAAAATTCAAACTTGCTTTGGAAATGTAAATCTTGAAGATATGTCTCTACATATCCTGTGAATATGCTTAAGAACATATGTAATATGCATTTATAATATGTATATATATTAATGGCATTGTGCCCAAAGCAGTTGTGCAGGTACAGATGGCAGCATTTGTTATATTTGTTAGAATTTTACCATGCTTGCAGCTGAAACCTGTAGGCATATGGAGCGTATGGAGACTGCTGTTTTCACCCCTCATTGAGGTAGACCACAAAGTCCAAAGCCAGATCAAGGTTGCCTAAAGCAAAGCAATATGTGGTCCTAATCAATAAGGTCCCCAAAATAATTTTTCTCAAATTTCATCAGTGCAGAACTTGTCAGGAATATACTAACCAAACCGTAGTTACAGGTTGAGCATACAAAAAGCCACATTTAAAAATACTAACTTTGTTAATTGTGGCACTTGCCAGTTAATAAGTGCCGCAGCTGAGGCTCCTTTTGCAACTTTTTGCTTTTGTTTTTCCTCTGTATTATGGTACAGTCTCAGTTACATGACTTTGTGCCTTGTTTGGGGTTTTTCTTCCCCCTCTGTGACCATTGCTTCATTTATTGCCTGAGATGTTTACTGAAGGAGATGCTGTTCAGTGTTGTACATAACTTCTGTAGTTCAGGTGAAGGCCACCAGCCCTAATCCCTGTTTAAACCATGTCTGAAGATAAGTTAAATACTTTGTTTTGGAAAGGTAAAAGTAAATACGTTCCTCTTGGTGCTCATCAGTGATTCTGTAATGCCCATTAACTCTTTTCAGCATCTATTAGTGAAGCAGTAGTTTTCCCCCTTCTGAAAGTGGGAAACCAGGGTACACAAGAGCTGAGATTTGAAGCATCTTTGTCTTAAGTATGCCATTTTTCAATTCTTGATGTTATACAGGAGCTCATAATGTTGAAAAAGTCTTTTCCATTGATGATAGCTGTTGCAGGGTGATAATCAATGGCAATCTGCAGAAATTAGATTTATATTCTGCATTCAGCACCGTCTGTAAAATCCTCTGACAGAAGGGAATTTAAAAAAATTAAAAATCAGTTCTTCAGGCATCATTCATTTGTCTTACATATTAGCAGTTCTCTTCTCCTCTTGCAGCTCTCTGCCTTGTACATTTAACACACATGTTCTAACAAATGAGGCATTCTTCTGCCTCATTACACAAAGGTGATTCATCCCCAGGGCATAGTCAATCTTTGCATTGGGTGAAGAAGAGATTGAGATTGGGGAGAGAGGAAAAGTAGGTGTGTTTTTAAGGGTTGTATCATAGTATGAACACACAAGGTCTTAATTGAGGTATAAGCAACATGCTTCTAGCTTTTCCTAATTTGAGTGCCCAAACTGTTACCATGATATTCTTTAAGTGTTTGTATATATATTTATGTATGTGGCACTTCTAGAATTAATCAGTGAGTCTACTGTGACTCTTGCTAATGGAGTAGCTGTTATCAGCATAGATTTATCACCTTTCAGATCAGCCAGCAGAAGGAGATGGGATACTCTAAACTTCAAAGAATATCCATCTCAGCATTTATAACCTTGGCCCAGAGCATACTCTGTTTCGCTGTGGAACTGTGCACAAGTACTTCAATTACCTTGCAGAAAAGAGAGAATGGAGCATGCCCAAGGTAGAAGTACTTCTACCTTTTAGAAGTAAAAAAACCCAAACCAAACAGGTCTCTTCCAAGCATGTGCAAACAGTGTTTTTTTAGACTTAGCCTGGTGTAGTGTGGGCACTTTTCCTGTTTACAAATGTAATGCCCAGACGAAAAGACAACCCTGTGCTGTGCCAAATTCTAAGCATGGAAGTGCAAGAGCTTTTCAGCACAGCGGATGAAATATTTTAACATGATCAAAACAAAGGGGTTTTTCCATAATTTTGTTCTTGGAAATAGCTGAGACATTTTTGATGACGCTATCCAAAAAAATAATCAGCTTGAGGGAAACACCTGGCATGGGTAATTTCAGCCAAAACTGTTACACTTTGGCAAAGTTTACAAACAGATGAAGACATAAACTTAAAATAGGAAATTCTGGGCAATTTTTCTTTAGGCACCCTAGTTGCACCACCTCTGAATGTTGGTCATTTCAGATTTGGTGGAGGCAGATGCCACTGTGTGTTTGCTCAGATGTTCTGGGTTCTCTGCTCTCCACCTGAGTGTCACATGCACTTTGTGACATAAGATCTTCAGACTTCATTTCTAAAGACTGTGTAGGCATATGTAAAACAAAATTGACAACATACATATTCCTCTTATATATTAGGACATTTCACATACTTTTATGGTGTCCTTCCCCCTTTTTCCCCCACCCCTCTTCCTCCTAGAACCAGCTAAAATTTTAGTGTTTTTAGTAATGTGTTTTGCAAATCACCATTTTGTCCAGAATCTAGTCCTGAAGTTTTGGATGTAGAAAAAGCCACAGTTTCCCAGGTACAATCACCTGGGAAGTGGCCAGCTCTTCCTGTGGTCAGAAGGATCAATTGTGGTACTGGAAAGGCAAGAATGTTAAACAGCAGCACTGTGCTCACGTCAAAAGGTCTGAGTTAGCAATTCACAGTCTCTTATCCTGGGAATGCTGACATCTTGCCTGCCACCAGGGAAATCCACTTTCCCTGGGGAGCCCTCCTCTCAGGGTGCACCCTGTGAGAGTCTGAGCTGTAGCTAAAAAAACAAATCAGCTTTCTGCAGTTGTTCCAATGCTGGAGAGCCGCCTGCCAGAATTTGCCAATAGAGAAACTCTTTTCTGAACTGAGCAAATTTGCAGTAAACTTTAGAGCCAAAGTCAGTATGATTTGTTTACAAAGTTAAACACTGGGGTTTGGGTTGGGTTTTTTTTGTTGGTTTTTTTTTTTTTTGTGGGTGGGTTTTTTTGGTTTTTTTTTTTTTTCTTTTTTTTTTTTTGACTGCTGAAATAAATAAGAGCAAATTGTGTGAGGTCATAGTGCTCTGCCTTTCCAAACTGCTTCAGCTGCAATCCCAGAGCACACTTCTCTGCTCAGCTCCCCTCTGCTGTGTCCAGAGAGCCTCTGCTGGGCCAGCACCAGGAGGGGAGAGGAAGGTTTGCTGTCTCAGCGCTGTGTTGGGAGATCTGTGGCCATGAAAAGAGCTGCAGCAGAGCCACCCTTCTCCTCCCTAGAAAAAGGGCAGGGCAGCGTGAGATCTTTGGAAACTGGAGGTGTGAGTGACTGTCTCTGGAGCTCCTGCTTGGATGGCTGTGTGCTATGCTGTACACAAAGGCCCCTGCAGGTTTATATTAAGGTGCTGCCCAGACTAAACCAGTGCATTTTTTCTTTTTCCCCCTCTAAATGCCTTTTTATCATTCAGGCTGTCACCTGTGTTTCCTGGCAAGGGCTGCTGGCTGGGGGAGGTCTGGCAGAGCTGAACACCCAGCTTTGGTGGTCTTTGTGTGGCTGCCTGAAAGATGGCTTAAAACAGAACCTGCTCTGTGAATACCTGCGAGTTAACATGTGTCAGCCGTGTGGCTGGAAGGTTTCTCTTTTGCTGTAAAGAGAGATTTTATAATGAATACTTTCCTTGTGATTAAAACGGATAAATAAGCAAATAGCTCCTACAGGAAGTATACTGTGTGAAGTCAGGGCAAATAGATTGTAGCTTTTCAAACAAGGAAGAGGAAAAGGGGGAAAAACACCCCACAATCAACCCAACCCAGGCTCCTCCTTAGTGCATTTAATCTATTACAATGTGAAATGGCAATTCATCTTCCCCATTTCCTTTCCTTGTCAAACATATCCAGCTGTTGGAGCTTTCCCTGCTCCTTATTAGAAATGCCAGGATTTAAAATTTGTTGATGTCCTCCTCCTCCTCCAGGGTATCATTACTGTTATCATCTTTCCATGATACCCATCAAGCTTACTCCTGAAACCTCAGGGGGAAAAGCCCTAATGATCCAAACTAGATTTAAACACATTATGATTTTCAGCAAATGCCTTCTGTAAGAAATACAATTCCTTTTCCTGTTGGCAGACTACCTGGGAGTAGACATATCTTTGGATATGCTGAATTGGAGCTAATCAACTTCATCAATAACTGCAAACCTTTTTGTGGGACCATGATACTCCATAGTGGCCACGTGCCTGACATACCAAAGAGTGCTTGGTCACAGCACAGTATTCTGTGCACCCAAGCTGCTCCTAAAGCAAATTTTTTATAAGGTAAATGTTAAAATGTGTTAATTTTGTTCTCTTACTGTGACTTACAGCATCATATTATGACCCTTTGGATTCTGTAAAAAAAGTGAATTTAGGGAGGACATGAAAGATAGCATTCAATTATAGAATCATAGCAATATTTAGATTGGGGAGGGATGTCTAGCAGGATCTATTCCAGCCTCCTGCTCAAGTCTAACTCTTGTGTTGCTCAGGGGTTTTTTTTTGCAGTTGAGTTTTGAAAATCTCTAAGGATGGAAACTGGGCCTTGTCCCAGGACTGTACCACTCACTGAAAAGTTGTTTTCTTTTTATCCCAACTGGAATTTCCCTTGTTGCAGCTTGCATCTGTTGCCTCTTGCTCTCTCACTGTGCACCTCTTGGAAAACTCTGTCTGTCCTCTGTGTCACTTCACTTGTGGTAGTGGAAAACCGTAATCAGATTTCCCCGCAGCCCTCTCTTCTCGAGGCTGAACAAACCCAGCTCCCTCAACAAACCCAGCTCCCTCAGCTTCTCCTCCTGTGTCATGTGCTCTTGGCCCTCTTGGTGGCCTCAGCTGGGCTCATTCTGATCTGATAATAAACATTTAAAATGGTTAACTATTTTTCCACTGTTTGATGCAGTTTCAGTTTCCTTGGGTAACCTTCAGTCAAGTTGACTTTGTCTTCACATGAGATGTGCATTCGGAGCCAAGAAGTAATTAGTTTACCCATCTTTGTGTGCTTTTTTCCCATTTATTTTTTTCTTCTGAAATCATTGCCACTTGAGCAGTATCACCTTAAACATTCTTTTATCAATGCAGTACATTTTCTGTACCCCAAAATACTTGCATGTAAGATAATACTTGGGTAAAGTTATCATCTTGCCTTGATGATAACTTGATGGGCATCTCTCTGTGAGGATACAATCCTTATACTATGATATCATATATATGTCTCTTGCAGTGAAAAACATAATTCCCTTGTATTCTCCATTCAGATGATCTGAATGTACAATTTTCAAGACAATGTTTTCTTTTCTGTCCCTCTCTGTTTTGCTTCTAAATCTCTCTTCTTCCACAACACCTCAGTCACTGATACATCCTTCTGAAATGCTGAGTCCCCTTTTACTGACAGGTTGAATTTTGGGTAAAGAGAGAAAGTAATTATTGTCTTCCTAGTGTTTCACTTTTTCTTATAGTTTTTTTTATTCTAGGTGTTAGTTCAATGTTAAATTTCATTGTGCCTTAGCAAGGCAAGTGAAACATGAACAGTCATAAATATGTCTGTAACACTGTTGCTGACTTTATTATTGCATTGAATTGTTGTTGTGGGAGACTTCTAACTTCCTGCCTGTAGATGAGACAGTAAATGCTACCAGTGATGATAAGGCACACATACATGAATAGAGTAGCTAAGAAGTGTCTTCCTTAAGTTAGTGAACCATCATTCAATCAAGTAATGGTACTCTGAGTTCCATTTTGAATGTGATAAGGAACCTAGAGCGTGAGGTAGGGGTTGATCTTAAAACAATCTTGAATCAAAGAGGAGCAACTGTGAATTTCTTTACTTAAAATGTAAAAACTAAAAAAATTTGAATACAACATTTTAAATAGTCTATGGGAAATTCTGAATGCTGTCTAGTTAAACTACTGGTTTTGAAGAAGTCCAAGAGCTAAATGGAGAGAAGGAATGCTATTTCCCCTAAATCAAAGATGCAGAGATGAACTATAACTCCCACAGCATTTTACACCAAACTTCTATGGATTAATAGCACCTGGAAAGAACATTATGAATAAAAGCTGTCTCATGAAAAAGGGGAGATGGGATTCATTGGCCAAAAAGCTTTCAAAGTTCTTCAAGAAAGGATAAAGTGAAGACAAAAAATAAGTTTAGTCTTATCACAGACAGAAGATCATCTTGCAAACACCACGGTAAAAAGAACAGGAGAGTTGTCCTACAGGGAGGGGTGGAGCAAGGATTAGCAATCAGTATAGAGGATAGGAGTTAAGGTAGAGTGATTCCTGGGGAGGAGAAGGGTGTAGAGATGGTACTTGTATAGGTGGAAGCAGGATTGAATTACACACCAGAGCTTCCAGTTTATTTCCCAGACTGCTGAGAGAAATTAGTCAAACTGAGGATAGGTCTGGTTGGTTGCAGACCACCAAACACAGTATCTGCATGGAGAAACAGCAAAGCCATGTGGGCATCTCCAGTGCCTGTAATGCAATTCCAGTAGAGCAGGGTTGCCCATGTGAAGCTAGAGCCGTGTCTGTGTTTTCTGACACACATTTTATACAAGTCTGAAGTGTTTAAGTCTATTTATCTAAATACATAATTATGCACCTAGAGTTTACATAACTCATCAGTTTATGGCTACATGTCAGCCTTATCAAATGCATCGTATATGTGTGTTTGTTTAGGCAAAGTGTCAGAATGCCTGTTTCTTTTTCAGAAAAGGAGGCTAATTTCAAAGGCACTCAGAAAAAAGTTGGTAACTCAGACACAGATGGCTGCAAAGGCGGAGGTGGGAGAGAAACGGGAAAGATGAGTTCTGGCAAGGAATCACATTTGTTGCAGGTGCGCTTGTTTTAGAAGAATGGGATGCTGTCTGGAAATGAATGAGATCCATTCCTCAGCAGCGTGTACAACCTGCCAAGCACCCTGGGTGGCCTCCGACAGCCTCAGAGACTTTTGGTCAGAGAGAAGTTCTAAAAATGTCTAAACTTGCTGGCATTCCTGTGCAAAAGCTGTGCTAGTTGGGAGCTGTGGGGTGTTGCTGGCTGCTTGGCAAGTGGGCAGAGTTAAGGTTACTTAGATGACCTGAGCTGAGTGTGCACACGCTTTCAAAGGATTTGAGTATGTAATTGAGGAGTTTTAATTTCTGTGGTCAATTTTTCAGAAAGCTGCCTTGTTTCCCAAAGGGCTTTTTGGCAGAAGTGGAAGTTAGATCCCTGCTCCTTTAACTGCATCCAGACTTGGTGGAACTTGAGAACAGCTTTTATGTGGTTTGCATCCGTACCATCCCTTTCATACTTTGATCTGGTTCCTCTCCGTGTTATGGTGTCTGTGACTGTCACTTGCGTGTCTTCTGCTTTCCCTCCGTCATCTGGAATGTGGGGTTTTGGTGGTGATTCTGCAGTTTTGGGAAGTCATTCATAAACTTGAGCCTGCAAAGCAAAGCTGTGCAGTTTTACTGGCTTGCTGTGTAATGGCTTTTGAATGAATCATGCACGTTCTTGTGAGCTTTGGGAGTATGTTGCTGTCAGGCTTGAAGGTTTTAGTTAGAAAATAGTATGGAAAGACAAATGAAGCACAAATGCAGTCATGTGGAATTACCTTTTAGTAGAACATTTCTCAAAGTTTCCTTGTCTTCTCCCTAGGCTTTTAACTTCAAAAATAAGAGGCAATGGCAATTAATATGAAATTATGGCAGGGTGTGAGAAATGTATTTACTCTTTTTGTGGTCCAAATTTTGAGAGTACAACAGGAGAAGTAGAACATAGCAAGATATAACAGATGTTTAATGCTGTGACGAGTGCTGCAGGTTATTGAATTAGGCACAATTAATTGCCTGGTAGTTTATTGGCTTGCCTGGTTACTTTGGAGTTTTCTTTATTATAATTGGTCTTGGTTACACCAAACAAAGGCAAAAGGATTATTGCAAGATGTAAGGGCAGAATTAGCCTTCTGCAGAGATGTGGCACACCCTAGAGATTTATCACTTGATTTTTTTTTTCCTTTTGTATGTAGTCCTTCTCTGCTTTCTCCACATTCTTAGCATGTCTCAGAAATTCCAGCATTTTTAGTAATGAATCAGTGAGAAGAAGGGGAAAAGTCCTGTAATTCCTTTTTCCATTGTGCTTGTTAAAACAGCGTTGTGGGAAATGGACCCAAACACTGTCTTTTAAGTGGTGTTGAGTCTGAGGCAGGTGGTATTAACTCAGGACTGCATTAACTCTTTTCAAATCTCTTTCCTGTTTCCTTGAGGAAACATGCCTGGTGTATATATGTGGCATGGGCTGTTTGCCTGCCTCTTGCATTGACATTTTAATTTGGTCCATGATATAAATATCATTTCCCTAATCCCCCTTGCCCTGACCCTGTTTTGTCTGTTTTGTCTTTTCTTCAAAGTGAGTTGACTTTTTTTTCTTGAAGGAGGGGGGAGGAGATGGGAATGGTGGCTGGCTGCTCTAGTTTGGAGCATTAAATGCTCAGGGAAAAAATCTCAGAGTAACTGTTGTTTCTTTCTTTGTATTCACATGGAAATTTTTAATCTCCATCAAAGGATCAGGAGAAAATAACGTTGAGATTCAACAAGAGAGCTCCCAGCTTACATGGAATTTTTAAATGTTATTTGGCTTTATCCTTTAAACGATGAGAACCATGAACTATGTACCTACAGGGTTCAGAATTAACTTTTCTCTTTCTTCCAACACACCCTCCTTTTTTTTTTCTTCTTCCCTCCCTATTTCTTACATCTTTATTGTTCTGTATAAACATGCAACTCCTTTCTGGCCAAAACTGTAAGTTGCCTTAGGATTTGTTTAGTTGTATTTATGTATACATTTCTAACATTAATTATGAGCACCAGTGTGAAATATGGCCTCATGTTCTTTTGATGTGATCTGAAGAATCTCTGTTGAAGGCCATGGAGCTAAGATCAGAACCCAACCTAGTGTATGCTTGCATAGCTGTACAAGAGCTAACATTCGCCTGTTTAAAAAAAAAAAAAAAGGATACAAATAGGTATAAAAGGGCCAATGATCTGCTTGTTTGTAGTGGGGAGTCACAAACACTGTCTGCACCTGTAGATGTAGCTGATTGTGCTGACAGTGATAGCAAGGGAAGCCCCCTGCAACTACCCATGCAGGGTAACAGCAGATTTCACAGGTGGGTGCTGACAGCAACAGTAGATTTCATGCTTCATCACAGATTAATAAAACAGGGAGGATATTAGAATGCTAATACTCATTAATACTATTTTATGGTGTTTAACATTAAACATGGAAAATGAAAATGAATGACAGCCGGTAAATGGAACTGACAGTTGTGTTCAGGGTGTCTGAAGCTGGTGAGAATTAGCTGCAGGAAGCAGAAGCTTTGGATGCTCCTATTCCTTCTGTGGATCAAGGCAGACAGTACCCACAGTTATCTAGACTTGTGCAAGGTCACCTAAACTTAGATTCAAATAGACTCTTGTATTATTGTAAAATATTTTATGAGATTACTTTCCTTACCATCATTGGTCAAAACCATTATTTTCCATGTCTTATGACAGAGTCTCCAGCAATACATATATCTAAAAGCAGAAATCACAGTCCATTAAAACATATTTGTGAAATCCTTTTTTGTCTTTTTTTAAGGGGACATGAGTTTTTCTCCCCCAGAACTCGTCTTGTGTTTCAGTTGGCTACATTCAGTTCTTCATTTCTTGCTGAAGTTTCAATAAGCTTCATCCCAGAGGCAGTTGCATTTCAGCAACAAGTAAAAGTTGGCCCTCTGTGGGTCATAATGTAATGTAATATAATATAACATACATAGATACAAACTTAATTCTGCCATGTTGTAGACAGTTTTAAATTTATTTATGGTTAAAAGTCTCTGAAAAACTCCTTATAGCTGTGTTTAAATATTAAGCTTATTCACCTAGGGTGTTTTCACCCAATGTTCTTTCACAAATAAAACCTTTTAATTTAGCATGAATCTTATCTGTGCCTTTACTGAGATGCAAAAATCCCAGAAACACTGGAAATACAGAGTGCACAGGGGCCAGGAATAAAAGGATTCTAAAGGTGTAATTATGTCTTGCTGGTAATAACAGTACTTGGTAAAATAACAGTTGTCTGACCAAGCAGCCATTTTTGCACCTTAATATTTTAGCTTTTAAATAAAATTAACCTTGAATATTCTAGGTTTTTATTGCTTGAGTCTGAGTCTGCAATACACATAGCTGACTGCAAGTAACTGATGTGTGCTCTAAGCTCTTAGGTACATTTAATATTGAATTTTCCAAGAGGTTCTTTTGATTTTAAAACATTTCATCTTCACTTGAATTCCCAGTTTTTTTCTTCCACTTGCACCGTTAATTTCAACTGCCCAGTTGTCTTTGTTTCCCCCAATTATGCACCATCTCTTGCCAACATCCCCTGTAGTTGTGACCTGCTGCATGAATGGCAGATTCCATGCCAGAGATTTCTTTTTGTATGCTTAAAATGTGATCAGTATCAACCCCTTTCAAAATTGCTGCCAACTCTTGTTCTCAGGATACTGGAGCCACATAAGGTGCTTCAGGGATTAGTGTATCTCCCTCTCCTCATTTACAAGCAGACATCTAACAGCACTCTCCATCTTTGGTGGTTTCATTGAAAACCTGCTACTTTCTGTTGAGGTGAAAACAGACAGATAGAACTTCAAAAATCCAAGTGTAGGGAATGAAAAGTCATGAAAAAGGACCTGTCACTTGGGCTAGGTTTTATGAAAACATATTTATTTTGGCAAATGTTTCTCAGAGGCAGGTTCATGTTTGTGCTCTCTACTGTCTGGAGTTTGCTCTGAGGTGTCAAGAGCATGCTTACTCCACGTTGGCTTAGAATTGGATTTCTGCCAAAATTCTGTGTGCCCTCCTTTCCTTCCGCTCACCCCTTTACTTTCTTTCTCCTGGTTGTAGCAGATTTTTCCTTCTGTGGATCTCAGTGCATATTTCATTTTCACTTCTTGGTGCTAATGAAAACAACGAGCTTTGGAAACCAGGGGGCTCCAAGTTTTAAAACATGAAGAGAATAAAAAAGATACTTTCTTCAGCTTATACAGTCTTATGTTTATTTCTTAATATAGGCACGTGAAGTTTGGGATTTGATTGTAGGAATTTTAAATACACTAGACTATAAACCTTTTTGGTTTGTCTTCTTCTGTCAGTAGGTTACAGGCCAATTGGTTCTTCCAAATTCCTGCTAGTTTTGCTCTTTCCTGATGAAGAGTCTTCGGTCCCTCTGTATCTCCTTTGATTTAAATTCCTTTCCTAGTTCTAGCTAGATGTTTGATTTCTCCCACTGTTGATAGTCAGATAATAGTCTCACGCTATCACTTAGTATATCTTAATTTGCAAGATCTGTTGCAAAAAATTCCCAAATCTTTCTCACAGAGGGCCTTACTATGTATTTTTACTACTTTCCAAAGGCAAATTCCTTTAATGTTGCATATAAATTGCTTCAACAGCAAGCAGAGGCAAACCTTCTTGGTTTTCCTTTTCCAGTAAGAAGGATGTGTTTCTGAGCCACATCTTATGGATGACCCAGAGATTTGCTCCACCTTTGGCAAAGGAATGTGGCTAGCACTTCAGAGAATTGCAGGAAAGCTTCAGGAGTTTGGCCAAGAAAGATTAAACCATCAAAAACCAGGCAAAACTGCAAAACTTTGTCTTTTCCCCTTTCCACTGCTTTCATTTCCTACCGTGTTGTGTTGTCCTCTGCATCAGACTATTTAAGACTGCCAAATACTTGGCTATTTTATAGGTAATATATCTTATAAATGCCATAGCCAGCCTCTGAGGGAAACAGAGGATTGTCGGTTTTGGATGAAGTATAAAACCCAAGCAGGAAATCATTGCTGAATGGCACAGCTGCAGGCAAACACTGTGAGCTAGTAAACTGCCCATCTGCACAGCCACACGTGTGTGGGAGCGCGGGGCTGGCGCGGCCGCGGCCGAGCGCGCCTGTAAGTGGTTAGCAGGCAGAAATTCGGTGATTAAAGAATGAAGTGTTTTGCTTCGTTAGTTCCTGAAATACGGCTATCTGAAGGTGATTATAATCTTGTTTTCAAGCAGGAGGAGAGACTAAAGACTAGAGCTTTTCCTTGCCTGTAATAAAACATAAAAGCAAAATTTCAGAGGTGGGCTGCGGGACAGAGGATGTGGCACAACCTGCACTGAGGACTGAAGAAAAAGTTTGTCAAGAAAAAGAAACACACTATATTTGTTCATAGGGCTGAACTGTAAATCACATCTGAATCTTCCCTTCAAAACTAGAAACAGGAAAGATTGTTTTGATCCTTAGGTCTGCTTCACTATCATTGACCTGAGCAGGGGCCTGGGTGTGCTTTGAGCTGGTCTTAAAGTTTGAACTGTGTAAGATCTCCCTTTGCTAGAGATTTTGCCAACCAAAATAATTTTCACTGTACTCATTCTAGTATTTGTCTTTCATAATTTAATCTGTTAGTTAGTTCCTAGTTTTGCTGTCTTACACTCTAAACAACTCCTCTTTCTTTTTGGGTTATTATTTGTTGAGTTCCTCTAGCCAAATTCACTGTGTTAGTTCTCCAATCCTTCCTCTGAAGTTTAGCACTTCCTCTTACACATGCCAAGTTTGAGTTCATTTTCCGCATGATTTTCCCAAGTACTACTTTAAATAATCCACAATTCAGTAACTAAATGGAGATTGTTAAAATAATGAAACAACAACAATAAAGCTATTTTAAGACTGCACTCCAACTGTAAAAACTGTTGATTCGGGTTTTTTTCCCAAACACTTTATTGAAAAATAAAATTTTCTTCTCGTAGTCAAAATTAAATTTGCAGGGTTATAACCCCATTGTACAATAGACTTTCTACATTGATATTTGTCTTTTGGGAGAGTTTTTTGTTGATTCATTGCAATGTATAAATCAATGGAAGAGTAGAGATAATCTAGTGATTGGGACGCTTGATTAAGGCATAGGTGGCTTGGAATAAAACCCCTCATGATTTCCTCACCTCCTAGTATTGGGCTATCAGAATGGATGCAATAATAGTTGAAGTCTGTACAAGGGGAAGATAGGTGTATTGCCAGCTGAAGTCTCTGGAAGCTTTCTGTTCACTTATATGCTTTGTATTGGAGCATCTAAAGAACATGAAAGTCTTGGGACCTAAACTGAAATGTCCTAATTTCTCTTGGTTAAAGGACGGAGTCTTTAAAATGTTCTGGATGTGTCATTTGAGCAGGAATATCATTAATGTATGCATCATAAAAATTTTAATTTAAGGATCTGGTATTTCATATATCCTTGAGCATTTCTATATTTTTATCACAAAGAAAAGGAGCTGCTTTGGTTTCCCCTCTGTGGGCACTTCATTCTCCCTTTTCCTGTCAATTGATGCCATTTTTTAAGCCACATAAAGGGACTTAAGTTTTTGTCATTGCAATGTTGGTACTTTCTGCATTCCATCTGCACACAAGTATGAATTGTAGGATGATGACATATTAAATTATAGTAATCTCGGTTAAAATATAGGGGACATAGTTCTGAAAAATGAAGCTTTTTCCTCATTTTGAATATTTCTTTATATTTTAGTGCATTAAAGAAACAGGTGACTAGTGGACGTTATCTTAATGTCTTGCCATTTTGATTCATCCTCATGAAGTGTGCAAAATGTCTGATGATGTTATGCAAAGTAAATGAAGAAGTAAGTTCTAGCATTCACAGACTTCATGTGTCTCTTTCTCCAGGACAATCACATCTCTCCGGAGTGAACTGATTCCACATCTGGTTAGGAAACAGTTTTCTTCTCCTGCATCGTTGCAGCAAGGACTAGACAACAAAGAAGAGGACCAAAAGAAAAAAGATCAGGCATCCCTGGGTCAGTACAATATCAAAGATTTGGGTTT
Organism: Leptocoma aspasia; assembly: GCA_013399835.1. NCBI lineage: Eukaryota > Metazoa > Chordata > Aves > Passeriformes > Nectariniidae > Leptocoma > Leptocoma aspasia. The sequence continues at coordinate 97,890 of VXAX01000422.1, read as the reverse complement.
ATGGAAGTTTTAAAGCCCATATGCTACAGTTGAGTTATGGAGTAGAGTACAGAACTAGCCTGAAACACTATTTTAGAGATTCAACTTTTTTTTCCTCAGCAGAGGAAGCTTTTTTCCCTAGTGAATATTCTAGTAGATTTCTTTTTCAAACAGTATTGTGTACTATATAAATTTTTTTGTCCTCCCTTATTTTGGTGTAAACCATAAGCAAATCAGCTAGGGGCTCTGTATTTTGGTTTTTTCCTGGAAAAAAGTTAGATTCATTTTTGAAAATGCAATTTTAGGAGTGTGTTCCTAAAATTGGGTAGGACAACAGACTAAGCCTTAACCACTCTGCACTGGGAACTGGACAGTATCTCAGATCCTGGAATTTATTTTTAGCATTTCTCCTGTCTCCTTGTGTGACCTTGGGCAAAACATTGCATCTGTCCTGATTCCTTAATTCACACCTGCAGAATAAAAATAAGCACTTACTCACTACATGTGATAAAATCTGTTAATGATTGCTGAGTATCTAGCCATGGAGATGAGGTGAGGCGAAGATTTCCTTTCACCAACAGTATTTTAATAGTATTCTTCTTCAGAAGGTATTTCATTAAATCCTGTCTATCTTCATGCATGTGTGTGTTCTCCAGACATTTATAGTTTCATAAAGGAAGATAATAGCTTGCTGAAACCTGCTCCAGATAACTCTTGTTGGAATGATCATAGAGGAGATATGAATGAAACTCTGCACGAAGGAAAAGTGCGCTGCTACGTCCATATCATGAAGGAGGGGCTGTGCTACCGAGTGAATACTCTGGGGCTGTACATTGAAGCCAACAGACAGGTGAGGAAAATACAGAAGTGCCACCTGGGAAAACAGCAGTAGCTTACAGGACATTTCACCCTGCAGGAGTGACTCCCTGTGACACAGCTGAGAAGTGTGTGGGAATTGAACCAGTGCCATGTTACCCAGGCACATCACCCTACTGCTTGCTGGATAGGGACGTGAGGCCAGGAAACAGTTCTGTCACTGATTTACTCTAGGTTTGATTTAGCTGAGAAAACTCTCACCCTACACACTCTTCTGGTTTTTTGGGAGTGGCAAGATCTGCAGCCAGCAAGCCAGGAAGTGTGGAAAATAAGAATGAAAGTAGCTTTGATAGCTCATTTAATCAATGTCCTCCATGTCCTAAAAGAAAGATTAGTTCTGACTGGACTCTTCCTAGCAGATGTTTGTTTCTGATAATAACAAAGATTATTGACAACTTGAAGAAAGACTTAAACTACCCTTTTATTTAAAGTGCCTAATGATTTCCATTATAAAAGAATTCTTTTATGAACAGGTTTTCCTGCTGTGGTACTCCAGGTACACACAGACGTGAACTCTTGATCTGATGCAGCATCTGTTGCAGCTTTCACTTTCACACTACTGAGAAGTCATAAAAGAAAAAAATTACAGATGAGAATTAGGGAAATCCTGTACTACCTAACAAGCTGATGATTAAAAGCTCTTAATATCTTTGTGGGGCAGGGATTTGGGTTTTGGGTTGTTTTTTTTTTACTACACTGGCTGATGCAATGTATAAGTTCTCGGTACTTTGCTCTGCTAGTGATGAACTTCATTGCTATCAGGAATGGACAGTTTCCTCTAGTTTTGAAAAACCAGTAAGGAAAGACTCAAGATTTCTGGAAGTGGGGCTGGAAAGGTGATAAAGTTCTCTTGGGAATTCTGGAAGTGGTCACTGCCTTGCCTTTGCTCTCAGACTGAGTTGGTTTCTTTTTGACAACATTAATGGATTAAACCAGAATTGCAGAATGACAGCATGAGTTTACACACTGGAGCTCTTTCTCCTTGATGCTTGTAGAGGAACATAGAAATAAAGTGATTTGCTTTGTGCTTGGGGAGAGGAGGAAGAGAGGCAGCACTGCTGTCAGAAAGAGAAAACTTACCCAAACATAGCAGGAACAAGTGTGCCCAAAGGGTTAAGGGAGAATACCACTTGCTAAGGGAAGTGTGCGTGTACATTTGGCAGCAGCCACTTCAGTAAAAAGTTATTGAGTTAAGCCAGTCAGACTCCATGTGGGTTTTTTGTGTTGGCTTTTTGTTTTTGGTTGGGTTTTTTTTAACCTAAATATTCTACATTTTGGTTAGTTCAGGAAATATGTTTGCTCCTGGGTGGTACAAAGAATTAGTGTTTTGAAGTCACATTGGGGCCTTCAACGTTGGAAAGGATTTTCTTTGAATTTTGAACTTTTTCAGGATGGTAAAATTTCTAAGGAAAGTATGTGGAGGTAAAACATAAAATGGAGCTTAATGAGGAGTTGTGAGAAAGTAGTTCCTTTTTTCAGTGCCGCTGCATTTTGTTTCTCTTGCTAATCCTCATAAAAGATGCACATTTAATTTGATGGGGGAGCAGGGTTACCTGATTTGTTGGTCTCTAAGGAAGATTTGGGTGTTTAGTTTGCTCTTATCTTGGCCTTCACAGACCAGATTCTCATCCCCTTGCTGCAAAGTTGGGACCTGTGACTTTGAGGTCCCAAAGGACAGACTCACGTAGCAGTAGCAGTCCAGTCCAGTAGCTGTGGGAAGGAATGGCATCCTAACCCACTGCCCTTCTGGTGAGGAAACACTGCTCACATCATTTCACTTCCAGCTGGGTTTCTGGATGCCTGCAGCCTGTGTGTGGGCAGGTGGGTTCAGGAGGGAGTTATCTTCAATAGCAGGAAATAGTTTCTTTGTAAGATGAATTAAATCCAAACACATCTTAAACCTTCCCTTGACCCAGGCACTCCCTCTGACTCCTGCCCCCAGTCTAACCTTTCTTTTCAGAGCAAAATGCTTGAGCTTGTAGCTTTCGTGGGTTACCCCTCAGGCTGCACTACCACTGACTGATTCTAATAAGGGCTTTGCTCTGGCCAGTAAAATCCTTTATTTATTTCACCACATCACCTTTCCACTGAGGAGGGCAAGAGCCTTTCTTCACTTTTTTCCCCTTCCTGCAGATCAACACTGGATAGCAGGAATCTTTCCAACCTATGCTGTAGGTATGCTTTAGTGTGTGTTCCTCTCCTAGATTTTTGTGTCAGGTGACATGTTAGGACATCTCTTCACCCAGCCAGCATCATCCAGGCAGATTTGCCTAGTTTGTGGTCTTCTGGTAGCCTGGTGGTTTTCTATTGTAGTGCCTGCAGCTTGGACTGAAGGATCTAATCTACTCTTGCTTTTTAAAAAATAAACAAAATCCAAGTCTAGTGGAAAGGGCCAACTTCAAGATTAAAGAGCTACAGATGTGAAAATGTCTACCGGGGACAACAGGCAAATTGAAATGATAGCTCAGAAATGTGAGCTCATCTGATCCCATCTTCATCAGATCTCTGGGATTTGCTTTTTGAGGTTCACTCCTTAACCATCAGTTCTTGTTATCCCAGCTTTCTAAGGAAGTGATTCTACACAATTGTACAGTGTAGCAGTTCCTTTATAGAAGCTTTGGAAATTGCTGGCAACATTCAGCCAAATTTAACAGAGCAACAGAGATCTCAGGGATAAGCTTTTCTAGGAGTTTTGTAAAAATAGGTGCTTGGGTAGAGAAAAGGAAGACTTAATGAGTGCTGCTTCCTCCCTTGAGGCAAACTCAGTTGCACCATCACTGTGCTGAGACTCCAGATGACCTCCCAGATGGACAGTGGGTGCCCACATCCTGGCTGGCCAAGCAGCATGTGCAGAGCTCCACACCAGCCCCAGCACATGCTGCCTCTCATTCAGCCATACAATTTGCTGGGACACAGACCTCTTAGCCCTCATACATCTGTGTCTCCTGTGTTCCTTTGACTGCCATCTCTGTCCTACCAAGAGACATCATACATTGCATCACCCCTGCCAGTAACTGTGTGGCACTGTGTCTGTGCATTGCTGCAAGGCTCCCACCTCCCCTGACATCCCCATCCCTGCTGTCATCACTTCTTCTGTGGGTGTGATCTTGGCCTCAGCCTGATGCCAGGAGATGCAAAATGCCTCAGGCTGCTCTTTCACCCACAAAAGGAGGAATGGTGGAGTGATATCCCATCTTCCTACAATGCTAGCTCCCCTTCCTTTCAGGAGCCAGTTCAGAATTGCTCTCCATGGATTTGTTCTTGGCTACTTCATGGGCTGTGTCTCTCTTTATTACCACTGCTGCTCTGTCTTACACTGCTGCTTATCTAACACCTGCCTTCTTCCTGTCAAGAGCTTTTTCTTGTGCAGCTTTCTATCATCTGGAAGAGCCACTTGATCAACTTTTGTTTCTTTCTACTGAAACATCTGAAATACAATTTTGTTGCCCATGCCTCAGAATACTATCTCCTGGAGTGGGCTGGACACAGTCATCTTTTTATGCCAGTTTATTGGTTTATATTTGTTATTACTTGCTTCCCTCCATGCTTTACTGGACAGTGTAAAACACTCTGAGCTGCATTTGGAATGGCAGATGCTGGACATTGTGGTAACATACAGGATGTCACTGTGCTCAGCTGGAGCCAGCCTGCTTGCTGCTGCTGATCCAGTGCTTCTCCATACGTGGGAAACTGAGTTGAAAGGAGATATGTAGTGCACTGTGGTAGCAGTGTACCTGTCTCCTTTACAAAAGGAGATGATAAATCACGCATACCTGGTGAACATTTGAAATGCAGTGACCTACCTTTTCCCATAAATTAAAATGTTTGTGGCAAATACACTAGTGCAATGGAAACCAAAGCCATCTTTGAGCTGTTTATGTAACTTGTGGGTACAGCACTATCATGTTAATTTGTGATGTGCGTTTTTTCATGTAGGTTCCCAAATTACTGCTTAATCTGGGTCTGGAAGAGTCATTGGTTCATGGGTCTGCACAGATCACTGATAGAGGCATGGTAAGTGTTGCCCTTTCCCATCTCTGTTCTTTCAGTAGTCTGCAACCACTTTGTTTCAAGAACTGGTTACTAAAATTCAGCCAAGTTCTGAAGTGTGGAATGGTGGAACATAGGTGATACAGCCCAGAATGTTCTTGAGGCTCACCCATGGGTTCGTGCCTTTCAGTCTCTCTCTTTTAAAACGTTTGGTAAAAAGTCTGTCTTAGTCCCAAGTCAGACACTGCAGCCTCTTGTTCTCTAATGGCAATTCCTGGTAGCTGAGCAGTTTGCCTCCCTAAGGACATCAAACCCAGAAAGGACCAGTATTTTAGCTTTGCTTCTTGGTAACATGTTTTGGTTGAATGCCAGCTTTGAGCCTCCCTTTGACAGGTCTCACTTGGCAAATCTGAGTGAAACCAGTGAGTACCAGCAGGACTGTGCCTATTGTGCTTACCTTTCTGCATGAAGCCTACAGAGTCAGGAGTTAATGGAGTTTTACCAAGCTAACAGACCTTGGGAAGACAGTCTGTCTGCCTATGGGGTGTACCCTAAATTTTCAGGTCTTTCCTCTGCCAAAGATTCCTCAGGGTAGAGCAGAGTAAACTTTATTGATGAGTGCTTGAGACGTGCTTTGGGAGAGGTGTTTGGAGAACACATATTGGAGAACTCCATGTACTTTTGCTAGTTTCTGTTCCTTTCTTCCCTAGGTTGGATCAGACAGTATCATTGGGGCATCCACACAAATTGGGGAGAAGACCTCCATCAAACACTCCATCATCGGCAGCATGTGTACCATAAAAGACAAAGTTAAGATAACAAACTGTATCATCATGAATTCTGTTACAATTGAGGAAGGGTAGGTTACCTTTTTGTACCTTAGCTCCCTAAATTTGCAGTTTCTTTTTCTAGATAGATCCTGAGTCAGTAATTTTTGTCCTGTAAAGAATCCTCAGCCAGAAGAGATGATAGCAGGGGGTGTGTTTCCAAAGACCAAGTCATAAATAAGTCTCTATAAGCAGTCCAGAAGTGCACAAGTGAAATGCACTAACAAGAGTCTTGGAACATAAATGTCTTCTTTTTACAGTAGATCTTGTCATCTTCAGAATGTGTAAGTTAAGTGGATGTATGAGTCTGTATGAGCTTGTGTGTCATTCTTCCAAGCATTATGTTAGTGGCTGAATCAGTGAGTATCCCTAAAATATTTGAGGCACGAAGCATATTTTAAAGTGGTACGCTTGCCAGCTAGAAATATTCTTCTCACATTTGAACATTACAGCTTCACCTAAAATGTCATTTTCTTTGGCCCTTTTTTTGTCATCCTGCAGCCTTTACTTTACCATTGCCTATGCTGAGTAATAGAATAAATGAATACACTTTTCAAAGAGAAAATCCGCCAGCTAGTAGAAGTTTCTCATGCACTAAAGACACTGACTAAATAGTTAGCCTTGAGCTGTACATTTCCAAATGTGGGAAAAGTGGCCTGTCTGTAATTGTTGATGTCTGCATGCCCCCATCTTTCCATACATGCTGGCTTCCTGTGGATGTCAGTGGAAAGGAAACTGCTGATTGAGTCTGTGCAGACCTGTATAAATTCTCTGCTCTTTCATGGCTTGAGGTTTGCTTAGGGCCTCAGGAAAAAGGCCAAATTCTTAAAAAATGCCAAGTTGGCTCTGAAAGTTGCATATCTGAAAAACATAAAACCCCAAAGGATGTGGGGTCTATAGAGGATACTACTGTTACATAACTAAATTACAGGTAAATATGGTACCTTACCACAAAGTGTTTGTCTTTAATAGAAATCCACAGTAATTTCAAGCACATCATAAATCAGAATTCCATTGAATACAGAAAATAGCTGGTTTCCAGTTCAATCACAGATGGATCCAGTATGGCTGTATCAGAAGCACTACTGTCATAAAAAGTAGAGGAACCTCTCTCATTTGATCATGAGACCCTCTGTCATTTTGATTAATGAATTGATGCCACAATCATAATGATATGGTTTTGCATATGAGGTCAGCAGCTCTACCATTAAATCACAGAGGCAGCTAAGTGTATAAATAGCACTATTTTTATGAAGAGTCCCAAATCATCTTGTGTTTGTCTGCATTGGCATTTAGTAGTGTTCTAAATCCTAAATTGATCCCAGAGCTGTTATGTTAAGCATTTCACAAAATTCCACAAGCATCATAAAGTTGGTGATATATTGTTTTTAGGAGAGATAAACTGACTTTCAGGGTAACATTTTTGTGAATTCTAGAAAACAATGTGATGCTTCATCACTCTTGGTGAAAGCAATACAGCCACCAAAGAGTGAAAACCACACAGTCCCAGGGTTTACCCTGGGACCCCCTTTAGCTACTCTATGGTTACTGCATGCTGATGCACTGGAGTCAAATTTGTAATTATTCCTCTCCAGCCAGAATTAAGACTATAGACCCTGGATCTTTATTGCAAAACATAGTGTAATTAATATTATGTTGATCTGCACAGATACTGAGCTGATAAATTATTTCTTATTGCATCATGGTAAGTCTTAAGATTAGAGGGGCATGAAGTCATGCATACACAGGTAGTGAGAAACAGAAATACTGTAGCTGCTGAGTTTTGTTGAAAGAAGCCTTGCTTGGAGTGAAGGATTTCTATGTATTTTTGTAACGTATTTTGACTCTCTTTCATTACTTTGTTTAAATCTGATGGATTTTTGTTAAAATGCTAATCATTCTTACTTATGTTAATGGATCCATTTGCAGCAGGTGGATAAATTATATGTGGTTTTGCTTTAAACTGTCCACAATGGACAACTCCTTATAAACGTCTCTTCTCCCAAGTGTCTCTAAAACAGCTCAGGCTTTATCTAATCACAACTTCAGAAAATGTCTACATCTTTAATTGGAAAGTCAGTATGTGTTGGTTGATAAGGGTCAAAATTAGCATAATAAAGTGCCTTGGCAGATGTAATTCATTTTTTTAATTGCACAGCAGATGTCCTACAAGTAAGCCAGTTTTGCCAACTAAGGTATTGTATATTAGAAACTTCTGAAATTGCATTGAGAAGTGGATAAAAAACAGTGTAATTTAAAGAATATACATTTTTATGCTGACATGAGCAGCTCAACCAGACAGTGGTCTACTATAATAATGCCCAAATAAAATGTGAGTGGTAACTGAAGGCCATTCTCAGGAACGTTCATTGCAGTAACACCAACTTGAAGCAGTAGGCTGAGAAGACTGCAGTAGGACATTTATTATGGAAAAGAAAAAGGTGTATAGATAACTCATAAGAAAGAAAGATCAGATAAATCTTTTATTTTGAAGTTGGGATACTGGGAACAACCAAATGCAAAAATTGCTCTGCATTCTAAGTTCATTTATCAAGAATGATACATGGATCAAGAATGATACATGGATCAAGAATGATACATGGCACTGCCTTGGTATTTTCCTTGCCTTTTCCATGACCTCTAGCTTCTCTGGGTTGAATCTTCCTTTTTTTCCTCCCATCTCAGCTGCAAAAGTGATCAGCAGCTTCTGTTCACTATGTCACTATAGAAAAAGCAAAACAAAACAAACAAAAAACCAAACCCACCAAAAACAAAATTTAAAATGTTTATCTCTTGGTAGTTCTCCTGTAATGTGATTGAGGGTCCTGTGTTGTAATTCCTGCAGCATCAAGATCCAGAAATTATATCTCCAAACCAGAAGAAAGCTTTTGAATAGCCTCACGGCTGGTATTTAATACCAGTTTGTGAAATGGATAAATTGTTGCTGTGTAGGTGGGAGCACCACAAGGTGCTTAGAACAAAACGACCTATCTCTTACTGGGCAGTGGTTGCCTCGTTATTGGAGGAACAGAGGTCATGGCCTAGGTGATGATAACTTTCCCAACTGAATGGATCAGGTAACTGGGGTTAGTTTGGACAGTCCATTGCATACTGTTTGCAAATTATGATCTGTCCTCAGCAATGGCTGGTGCATTTGATACTCTGAAGTATCAGAAGCTGGGTTTTTTGTTTGCTTTGGTGTGTAGGGCTTCTGTTATATTATATATGTCTCCTGTGAAGTGATTTGAGTAGATATGAATCCCCCCTTAGAAGAGATTACAGGGGATTAAAGAAGTTAGTAACAGGGCAAAATAATTGGTAGTCCTTTCTTAATGTGTTTCCCACTGTGCAGCTAATTCTTCCATCAATGAGACAATAAAATAGCAAAGATTACATATGTGCTGAATGATGGACATACTTGACCACGCTGGGAGGGATGTAATTTATACAACAGCACAAGTGCTGAGAGATGCTGACTGCCCAGGTGACAGGCTGCAGTGGCAAAACACTTCTTTTTTTCCCTCTGGATGGCTCCCTAGAGCTCAGTGACAAATGACTGCTCTGAGTTACATAGTTGGGGAAAATCTACTAATCTAGCTAAAATCATAGGTCACTTGAAAGCTTTGTCTATGTGGATGTTCCTGCAGTAGCTCTGTGTGTCCTTAGTCTCCATAGTGGCTCAGGACTTCCCCTTCTCTTTGCTGTTTTTGTCAGGGGTAGAGCAGCACAACAGGGTCCCTGGATTGCTGCATCTTTGCTGCAGGAGTGCCCTCACTGTAGCTCTCTTGCAAAGGGACAGCCTGTAACACCCACAGACTGACTGAAGCTTGGTTGCCCAGGGGGATTGTGCCATTTGCAGATTAAAAGTAATGCCTGGTAGATTTAACCCCCGGTAAGCACGGCTGGCAAGCTGGTCACAACAAATGAGGAGAAGGCTGAGGTACTCAACCACTTTTGTTGGCTCATTCTTCACTGTCAGTCTCTCTTTCCACACCTCTCAACTTTATAATACCAACCATAATACATATAATCAGACATAATACTGATCAGAGGCCTGGAGCACTTCTGTGAAGACTGAAAGAGTTGGGATTGGTCAGAAGAGAAGGCTCCAGGGACACCTCATTGTGGCCTCTCAGAGCTTAAAAGGGGCTTATAAGATTGATGGTTGCAAACTTCAGCCCAGCCTGCTGCAATAGGACAAGAGCTAATGGCTTTAAACTAAAAGAAGATAGAGTTAGATTAGATATAAGAAGAAATTGTTTGCTGTGAGGGTTTTGAGGCATTGGCACAACTTCCCCAGAGAAGCTGGGACTGCCCCATCCCTGGAAATGTTCAAGGCCAGGCTGGATGGGACCCAGATCAGCCTGGTCTAACTAAAGATGTCCCTGGTCATTTAAGAGGGCATGGACTACATAGCCTTTAAAGGCTCTATGGCTCAAATTACTCCATGGTTCTATAACGTTGTTTCATTTGGTAGACTTAGGCACACTTAGCTGTTTTGACATGAGACCTAGATACGGATGGATTAATTTAGTTTTGGGTTCCTGTTCTGGCTTTTATTTTAGCAGTCAGCGATTGGTTTGTTAGTTTTTATCAAACATGAGCTTTATTTTTACCAGTCTTGTTGTTTTGCTTAGTTTGCTACCTTCTGGCAGCAGGAACATCTAATTGCTCTGGTCATACAGGACCTTGTGCTGAAGCGCTCTGAGCATTACAAATAATATTAATAGGAAAAACATGTTGAATCCTTTATTCCATCCCTGCAGATAAATATTTCGAAATCTCTTGTTTGTTAGTAAAACTATCCCAGTGTATACACTTACGGGAAGGAGCTTAGCCATTTTATGTGCACATTATATCCTTTTTCCTTGGTTTCATTTTCGTGGAAAATGAATGTTTCCCTGGTAAAGATTCAGGGGAAGGGACTGTTTAGTAGGGAAAAAAATCTGGTCTTTGAACTACTTAAAGGTTAGTTGAGAAGGCAAGCATAAAAAGCTCAGATAAATACTGAGTCTACTGTAAGCCATGCTTTGAAAGGGTCTTGTTGACATGGTGGTAGTCAGTACCATAAGGACTCTGTGGTAGATATAGTCTGAAATGAAGTATTTTGCTCCTTTTCTTTTTTCATGGAAATAAAGGAAAGCATTCTGCTTCAAATAATGTTTTTATGAAAATCATAAATAGGCTGCTCTGATTATCAGAGAGAGCAAACAGCACAAGATTTGCTTCTAGATTTCACCTCCACAGCAAGAAAGTACCAGATCTTTACAGAGCAACCAAGGAAGCTGTATGTGTCTCACCTGTAATTTTACCAGAAAGACTGTATCCCAAACTGGGATTAGCAGTGGGAAAGGGAGAGAGTTCCCTCCAGAAAGGAGTTTGCAGCAGACAGTTGCCAGATAGCCTGATGCAGTGGGCAGTTGGTTCAGGAACTGTAAGAGTAGGGTTGTGACTGAGTTTATTGAGTTTGTGCAGGGGCAGGAACCATTGAACAATAGCCTCTATCTTTGTTTGTAAAGTTTACAGCATGTTGTTGGAACCACATACAAACATACTACCCAAAAGAACTGAACTGAACTGCTGAAGTTCCCCATGTGGCACATGGCTAAGGTCACCTTTTGGAAAGGGAAGGGGTTAAAAAAGAGATATGTTTTGGGTCAGGCTGCACTGTGATGCCAGCAAATTGCAAAGTGTTGCAGCATCAGGAAACTTGGAATGCAAGGGAGGTGACACCAAAGGCTTCAAGTTACAAACTGCAGGGAGGTGATGAGAGTGTTGAGGACAGAGGGAAAGTTAGAAGAGTCCCACAGGAAGATGTGGTAAACCTTGGGGAGTTCTGACTCCCTGGGAAGAAGGAATAGGCTGGAGTAAAAATTAGTATGAAGGACTAAAGTACCCAGATATGTGAAGAAAGAACTGGCACAGAAAATGTTTTGTCAGCCAAAACTAGCATCATCCTTCTTCAGTCATGTAAAGTTAACATAACAGTAAGTTATGCACTGGATTTTGTTAAAGGTGTTCTGGCTACCTGTGTGAAAGTAGGTGGACAGATGCTGTAATTCTGCTCAGTGAGGGGGCTGGAGAGAGACCACATGTGACTGGTTAAGGCTACTCGAGTTTACCACATGTCTTCAATTTATTGCTACTTTCTATGAGAAAATGTACAAAGGAAGAAAACAACAAGCAAGGCAAGCTGGATTGACTACTAACTGCAGATTGATTGTGAAGTTTATTGGTTGTTTCCTCAATAGTGCCAAATCAGCACCTGACATAGAAACAGTCAGTGGTTTGAAGAAAATTCTAATTAAAACCAGGGTGGAATTGAGTCTTTATAGAGGTTCAGTGCATAAGTAGTCTTTGTCCCCTTGGATAGTGGCAGTACAAAGGAATGATCCTATTGCCAAGGCAACATATTTTACAGTACATAACCTCATGAAAAGGAATGAGGAGGTGAAGTTGTTTGCAGCACCATAGCTTGCAAAGCTGAAAATAAAGATCTGCTTATGCTGAAATTCCCAAACATTTTCTATCTTGAACCATTTTTTAAGATGGCTGTTGTCTCCTGGACACTTTGTCTCGCACTGCCAGTTGGCTCCCTGCCTCCCTAGAAAGAAGAACGAGTTTAGAATAGATATCGCAGAAAGCACATGAAAAGTGAAAGCTTCATTCAGAAAAAGCACATGCTCATCTTAAATATATGGATAAAATATATCCTGGATATAGATAAAAATTAAATTCATTAAGAAAACTATATGTATTGTAGTCCCTGCCTGTAAAAAGGGGACTTGATTATTTCTCTTGATTATGTAGCAGTTCTGTGCTTTCTGTCACACCTCTTGGTTTTAAACTGTGAAGATTTTTGGTCAGGAATTATAATTTTCATTCTACTATTTAATTCATTGCACATGCTACGTAAGATACTGAATAGAGACAACCTGTGGCCAGCAGAGTTTGCTTTCAGGAAGATAAATTGAGGAAAAAAGTGCAAAGTAGGAAACTACTAAGTAGGAAGTGGTGGAGCTACTTGCAGAACTGGTTTTCAATTACTTTCAACTGAAGTCAAATTCTACTGTATCTAATGTATTGAGGAAATTTCTCATATAATACCTGTTATCTTGTTAGTGTCTGAAACATTATTACTAGCAGCTCCTCAAAAAAATTTTCTTCTGGCTAGCTTCCTGGTACATCAATCTGTCTTAAATAAATCACCTGTTCTTTAATCTCAGATGCAGATGTTTCCCTGATAGTGTGGGGAGCTGGTCCCAGTTTTCCAAACATCTTGTACATCAAATGTTGAACTTAAAGCACAGATGAGCCCTAAAAAGTGGCATTTTAAAATATCTCCTTTCATTCTGCTGATTTGCTTCTTCGGGTGGACGGGGTTATGTCTGACTTCAGAGTTATAAATAAGCTTCTGACTCCTGCTAACCACATGGGTCTAATTGAAGAATATGGAGATTTTTCACAAACAGCTGATTGCTGTTGGATTTTGGCAGGAATCTGGGTGTGAATGTCTCTGATGCTCTTTAAAATCTTCTCCCACCTGGGTATGGAAGAGGAAGACGTTATCATTGTGCCTCTTAAGTTCCTGAGGAGACAAGGGTTGAACAAATTCAGCTTGGATCTAAGAAGCCAGGTTCAGTTTGTAAGGGTGATGTTTACAGAAACCTTTTCCATGTCAACCTAGCTCACATGATATGGAAACTGACTTAACCAGTAATGTCTTATGAAGGGCCACAGCTCTCAGCCCAGAACTGTGCTTCAAAAACCCCAGGGGAAGTGTCCTTTTACTGTGTCTGTTACCTTGCTCAGTCTGACTGTGTGAGCTGGTGGGAAAGTGAAGCAAACCCAGAGGTGGTAGTGAACATACTATTTTCCTGCTTTGTTTCCTTCACATAGACACGAGTAACTTTTCCTGGCCATTAGTGAAGTGTCTATAAAATCGTGTAGGACCTGGCCTTCCCACTCTGCAAAGGAGAATCCAGAGGGTGGTCAGTTTTCCTGGGTGTGGGGTTTCCTGGTGTAAACTCCTTGCAGCGTACTTTTGCTGAAGTATGCAACCCTGGGCTTGCAGCTACATAAAAGGCCACCAATTTGTTTGTTCCAAGATCAGCTGTATGTAACTGAAGTTTCAGAGGTAAGGCATGACCTTCCTGGCGACCTCCCCCCGCACCCTAAGTTTCACTTAATAAAACACATTAAGGTATGTTTGAGGCAATCCTTTAAGGTCAGTTGAACTTTCACTGGAAAATACGAGTGCTGGCAAGTATATGCAATATGTAATGCAAAATGTTTAGGGTGTGGGGAAGAAGTGTAAAGGAGCCATACCACAGTGATGAGCTTGGCTAGAAAAGAGACATGAAACAAGTTCCCTAGTGAAAACACCCTCAGAGACAGGCAAAGAATTTAGAGGGGTTGGTAGAGTGATTTTGTTACCCCCAAGGGGAAAAACAGGAGATCAAAGCCCAAATTCACTTACGAATGCTTGCTTTGAAATATATCTATAAATTATAGCATGTACTGCTGGCATCTGTTGTAGGCTTTGGTATTTACTTGAGTGTATAACGTGAGATTCATAGTGCCCGGAGTTCTTGTGCTCGTATGTAAAAGTGTGTTGGTGTAAAAATGTATTGGTGTGTAAAGCATGTTGGCAAAGGCAACATTTTAGGTTCCCAGGTTCCCTAATAGTGTTTTTGCCTCTCCCCTGTTTTTCCATGGTCTTTGTGCCTCACCCCTGTGATCATGAGTCCCAGCCACCAGCTCACTAGCTAGCAGGGGATTCCTTCAGGGGTTGCTGGTAGGTTTTAGAACTCTCCCTGACTCCTTGCCACCTCTTAGTGTTGTTAAGGTGCCTGTGGTGGCTGTTATCTTCTTGGTTAGGGTAGAAAGGGGTGTTGCTCCCAGGGGAATTCACGTCTGCTACCCCTCAGTCAGCAAAGTAGCTGCTGAGGCATGTCACCCTTTGCTTTTAACTCCCGCGTCCATCTCTCCATTTCGGAGCTCATCTGGAGGCGCAAGAGACTCGACTTCTTGGCGCGGCAGAGCGGTACCAACAGGCTGTCCTAGGCTTTGTGCTCCAGGCTTTCTCTCTTGTGAGCCTACAGTTTTAAGCATTGCATTATAGACACCTCATTTGCTTTGCTGCCCAACAGAGATTATGTCGGGGTTTTGGCACAATTGGATTAAAGTACCAGGCCTGGATAACTTCCACTGGCATTTCAGGAGATTTGCTGTAAGGCAAACCTGTGACATTCATACCTTCCTAAGCTTGCACAACCAGGGCGAGAGCTGCAGTTGAGGTCTTGACCTCAGTTACTTAAGCCCCTTTCTCCCAGGAGCGTTCATCACTTTAATCACAGAGTCCTAAATAATCAGTGGGTAGCCTGTAATTAGGGGGTTGCGTCTTGGACTCCTGCTGCCTGCTCCCGGTGTGCTGAGCACTGCGTGTTTTGATTTCCCGTTCCCCCAAAGGATGTTTGATCTCAGATTTACACTTCAGAAAATTAAGAAGGGTACAGCACCTCAGTCCCCTGGCAATCTTCCTGCTTTCAGTGGTAGGTGCCTTGCTTTGCCTGAGTATCACAGTGCTGCAGCGATTGACACACTTGATTTAAGAGTTTGATTTATAGACCGATACTCGGGCTGAAAGTCAGCAGTTCCAAGGCTGCATAAATCAGCCTGTCTCTGGGATTAATACTTCCTTATTTATAATTTCGACAGGAGATGGAATTCTTTCCCAATTCTTTACATTTCTTTCAGATGTAATCGACCACCCTGTCCTTTGGTTTAAAGCTATGTGACTTTGCCACAAGTGGAGGGAGGGGAAAGTAAGCGGAGTCCAGGAATTGCTGTGCTATAAAAGCTCCATATTGTGTGCTCTTGGACTTTGCTTTCTCCCAGCTTCCTTCAAGCCCACACAAGAGATGGACTTGAGGTTTTTTTGGCTTTCTTCCCCTCCCCCCTCCCTCCATACATACGCTGACCTTTTAGAAAAATAAATAAAAGATAAAGAAGGACCTGGAATGTTGCAGAATGTGTGTACATTTTGCTCTCTGTTGTTTTCTGCTGGGATTAGTTGTTTACAATGGGGGAGAGAGGGAGGGCAGAGGAAGGGAGGTCTGTGGCCTTAACTGAAATTAGTGGCATTTCAGAGTGATCTTGTTAGGTGGTCTGCAGTTTAAAGACCTAAATCCTTGTAATCCCCCCATGCCTCCTTGGCCACTACTCCTTTTGCTCTTGTTCTCTCACTTTCAGAAAAACCCACCCCAAAGTCAGGCTCTGTCTCTCAGATGCAGACACGTAGCGGACACACAGACACCGACGTGGACACACAGACACAGGCACACACTCTCTCATATGCTCCCATTTGCACGTTGTACCTGTAGAACAAATTAATGCTTTAGCTACATCTGTTCTCACTACAGGACTGGGCTTGTAAAATGCTCTCTCTAGAATGCGGACGCACACTGAATATTTTTATTTATTTTCTGAAAAGCACCCAGCTGCCAGACTTTCAGTTTGTGATTACAGTTAAAACAAATTCAAATTGAAATTTCAGCCGTAAATCAAATGCCCCAAATTAGTTCCTCTTGTGGGTTTGAACATGCTCTTTGGATTTTAAGGTCAGGAGATATCCGTTTTCACCGTGCTGAAAAGTTTAAAAATATACTACATTTTCAGGGGAAAAAATAAATATGGTTTGCATTATAAAGCAGTACATCAATGTGTGTGTATGTGCACACACACCAGAGTTGATGAAGCTGGATGCTGTCAGAGCACCTTTGAGGGCTAATAGCACCTAATTGTTATGGAAGGCAGGAACTGTGGTGGCAGTTTAGCCAAGGAGACTACAGCAGTGCCCTGAGATCTGATATTTACCCTGTAAGAGAATAAAAGTTTATTCCTTACTCTTCAACTTGAAAAAAATAGTAAAAATTAAATAAACACACAAAATACTTCTCTTGGCAGGCTTTATAACCTTCTTTTTTTTTTAAAGAAAAAAGGCATTTACAAGTGGTTTCAAAATGGCTGTGTTACATCTGTCAGCGGGTGAAGGGAACACCCACAAATTGTGTTTTTATCTCTTGAAGTTTTGTTCCACTTGAGCAATAAAAGCCGGATTTGCTGCTGGTTTGTGTGATTGGGGTAATCTGAGCATTGAGTATAGCTTTAAAACTTCTGCAGTTGGTTGGGTTTATAAGTTTTAAGAAACTCCTGGGGTGGTGGAGTTCTTGGGTTTTGTTTTACCCTGGCACCAGGGAAGGGTTGATTTGCAAGCACCTGGCACAGACAAGTTCATCTTGGTTCCCTGGCCTGTCCCTCCCAAAAAATGGTTTGGCAGGAACCCCCATTATCTTTGATGTTAATGTCATCAGCAGTTTCTTGGTTACAATGCTATTCTTTCTCGGGGAGTTGAAAGCCAATGCTCAAGTAGGCTCTGAACACACATGCAGTATTCTCCAGCCTGAACTCCAGACTGACAGCTTAAATCCCCTCTCTTCTGGGGAATATCCTCCTGCATGAGGATAATGCTGAGAGGTGTAGTGCACTCACAGCTGCTCTCATGCTCAGGAGAAGTGATAGATGGTGGGAACCTGAAAGGTTGCAGGGGAAAGCTTTCATCTGACTGGCTCAAAGCAACGGAGGAGGAGGTATGCTGGAGTGCACATTTTGGATAGGAGCCACTTCAGTGGGAAATGAACAACTTCTCCCATTGCCTTCACTAGTCCTGTTGAGAGCTAAGTCAGGATGGCAGCAGTGGGCAATCCTGCTTCCACTGATCCCTTCCCTAGCCTGGCATAAATGCCAAGCTGCTCTTTCTCTCAGCAATTGCTGTTGCACAGGATGATGGCCTGAGCCACTGTGCGGGCACACGAGGCTGTTGGAAAGGAAGCAGATCGTGACAGTGCGAGAGCAAAGACAGGCAGGGGTCTGCTGTGTATCTTTGCCGCTTTTTATCTTATTAACATGTTAGTAAAAACCTTGCCAAAGCAACCTGAGCTGGTTGCTTGTAGAATGATTGCTCATATTGCCTCCTTATAGGTCAGCAGAGGGGGAGTTTAAGTGAATTAAAAGAATAATTGTTCAGAGGGGACAGTCTGTTCACAGGGGGTTGTAACTGTGAACCACTGCAACTGAGGTCCAGTTTTATTGCTTTTACTCCTGCAGAATTAATGGTGGTTTTGTGGGGCAGATGGTTTCTGCTCTGACTCACACAAGCAACAGAATTGTAATATGTTTAATGATAAATTCTTTGTTCTAGATAATAGTGTTGTGTGAGCAGGAAAATACTATGAATTAATTTTGGGATCAGTGGTCTGGAGTGAGGATTGATGTTTCACACTTCTGAGGACCTCAGCTAACTAGTGCTCCATTCAATACAGAATTGAGGCTTGTGGAATCTTGAGTGTTGGTATTTTTAGACACATTTTAGCTTTGTTTTCCGTCCTTCAGTGACTCCTATCTACCTTTGCACATGTGAAAATAAGGAAAGAAATAATTTGAATCACAGCTATTTTCTTCTCTGTAGCTTTGAAAGAAATTGCATTTAATGCTATTTAACATGACACATCATGCTGAGGGAATAGCATTTCAGGACACATCACAGATACTAGTTAAGATTGACAAGTTCCAGCTTACTGGAAGAAGGGGCTCAGAGCAATGCAGTAACTCAGAATCTCTCAGCAGAGAAGTTACAAACCCAGCAGTTGGACTCTGAACTCCTTTCCTCTCTGGACAGTGGGATTGGCAGATTTGAAAGCTGATTATTACAGATCCAAATACATTTTGGAATAAGGTGGCTTTAGCTAAAGTTCCATCCTGTGTAGCATTTCAGACCTAGTGGTGTCAAAGGCAACGTGAACGTGAAGATAACCCAAGGCAGGTAGTGTAGGTCTAGTGTGGGTTTCATTGGTTTAGTACTGCAGAATAATCATGTTTGGGTGCTTGAATGTAACGTGAACAAAGCCAACCAGCTGAGCTATTGATCTGCCCCTTCTCTCCACCTTTTCTTAGTGCCTGGCAAGTTGCAATGCATAAAACTGCTCAGCAAAATTTGCAAAGAAAGACTGTGCTGCTGCTCCTGTTTTTAGCTGGGGAGCTGAGCAGGGAATCCACCCCCACAGTTACCCAGACTGTGTGGAAAATACAAGACTTGATCCAGGTCCCAAGTCTTTATTTATTCAGTTAAGTATTTATTCTGTTGAGGAAATGTAGAGGAAAGCTGTTCTAACAGGAGGTAAAACTGCAAACTCTATTTTGCAAACCCAATCTGACACCTGGCATTTAAGTTTTTCCAGCCACTGGGTGTGAGGAGCAAGAGAAGAATGGAGTTTTTGAGAAAGGAGCTGAACTGAACCTACTTACAGGATCATGTCACAGAGTCATTAGATATTCCAGCAGATACCTTTGTTTTGTACCTCTTATTTAAATTATTTTCTTGCTTTGCTTGTGTTCATGTTGTAGGTGCTGTCTTCAGGGCAGTGTTATTTGTCATAATGCTGTGATAGAGAAGGGTGCAGACATCAAGGACTGTTTGATTGGAAGTGATCAGAAGCTGGAAACCAAAGGTAAGTACAAAAATTGTATTTACTGTGCATTTGTAATAATTTTCAGAACTTTTTCCTTGAGATTTTACTCCTGCTTCTTCATGAAGTGCTAGTAAACTGTGGCAGTTCTACAGTGGGGTGTCCTATAATATCAGGATTTTTTTTCATGGAAAGTACAGCTTCTTGGCATAAGTTCAGTGGCTTGCTCCCCTGAAGTTGGCAGCAAAGGTCTGTTGTTCTTAAAAAGAACAAGATTGGGTGCTGAGACAGTCTTTTCCCAGAGACCACAATTAGATCAGCCTGAGATTGTCCTCAGCAGAAGGAGAAGGAGCCATTATTTTGACTAGTAATCTTTGTCAGTGACAGAGGCAAAGCAGGCAAATTATTGATCACACAAAGATCCTTCTCTGTAGATGCTCCCAACCCACAGTGCCAGTATGCTCCCGTTCACTTTGCTCCAAGCAAAAGCTCAAGGTGGAACATCATATTAGGAACTGCTGTGCTCAATATGAAATACAAGGGCAGCTATGTTCAGATCTGCTTTACTGCCATGAAGTACTATTTTGGGGTTTCAGAAAGGATATAGCTACGTGGCCCTCATTTATCCAAAGTTCAGCCATCCAGTGGGAGTGCGCGTGGTGAGGGCTCGGTGGTAACCGCATGAGTGGAACTGTTGATTTCCTGCCCTAAGAGATAATGGGCAGGAAATGGCTGTTTCAGTGACTGCATCCCAAGCAGAGGCTTTTTTAATGAATATTTATGGTTGGGGTTTGGCAGATCCTTGCTCCAGTGTGTGGACTGAGGACAAAAGTGAGTTCCTTTGCAGGCTCCATGTGAAGTTATTTAGTCAGATCAGGATTTATTTGCTTGCTTTATATTTGTGGGTGGATTCCCAATTCTAAGTGTCTTGATATGGAGCAGAGTCTGAACTTAATGTAGTATAGCATAACCTATTGTCAGCTTCGCATATGACAAATTTTCCTTAAATTGAAACTAAAAGTACAAAGGACTCATGAAAACAAAGTATTGATCTTGCAGTTGCATGAGGACACAGGGTGTAGATTTAGCTAATATTTTAGGAAATAGGAACATATTTGATTTGATTCTTTAATAGATGATACCAAACAGAAATATCACCCTTTGACCTTTATCACAATTGCTTCGGAAGTATCCTCCAGGGTATAGATCCTAGTCTGGTTGATTGTAGTATGAAAACTGGTCTTCTTGATTGTCCTTGTCATCCTTGTCTGAATATTTTCAAGGGTCTGTAGATGTATTTGCAGGGAGAGTAACAGAGCTGTACCCATGGATCATTTTCCTATTCTTGATAGTCTACTGCTCCCGTCCCCAAAGCTTAAACCCACTTCTTGGGTTAACTAGAGGCTGGGGGCCCTCTAGTTAAACTGTTTAGAAATGTATGATTGGCATTAGCAGAGACATATTCAGGTAGATTATAAATACACCATTATAGTGAGCAAGAAAAAATAGTGAAGCTTCAGTTAATTTTCCTGCCTCAGTTTCCTAACCATTCTAGAATTTCTTTGGGCTGGGGGTCAGGTTTGCCTTGGTGGTCTGAGATCTGTCTGTGAAGTTCATGACTTATTTCCTGCACCATGGAGTCTTTCCAGCCCAGCATGTCTCTTCTGACCTTGACTGATCCCATAGTAAACTGGGTCTTCTCTTTTTCACTGTGAAAGCATGTCATGACTTCCTTTCCCCTGCCCAAGACTTCCTGTATCTTGTGCCAAGCTTTTGGTGTGGCCCTGTAAGTCTGTTTCCATATTGCCCCCTTCATCAAGACTTTGGCTGTGTTTTTCTATTTGGTAACTTTTCCTTCTTCAAACTTGAGCTTCCATGGCCGGGTTAAGAAAAAACCTAGTTCTCTTGGGTAGGAGCCACCTTTTCTTGCAAGCTGATCACCCTTCAGCAGACATAAGCAGTAGCTGCTGGCTGCTGACCCTAGTCTGGGAGTTACACATTCCAGTTTCTGGGAGTAGAAACCTCCTCAGCAAAACTCCATACACCTTCCCAGAAACATTAAAAAAATAAAAATATAGCAGTCCCTTATTCCAGAACATCAGCCAGGATTCATCAAAGGTAGAAATATCCCTGAATCATCCTACACAGCCCCAAGCAGATCCCACAGTTGACTTTGCTGCAGAACTGGCTGTGTGCTCCCTGCTCTACCATATGAGTCCTGGCCACACTGCCAGCCAGCTTGGGGTACAAGAGCTCTTTGAGCCAGTGGTGCACTGACCTCCTTTCATAAAATGAATTCCAGTCCCATGCAAGGAGGATGGCAGGAGAACAGCTACCACAAATGATAGGCAAACGTAACTTAAACCAGCTCTCATCCTTCTCCTTCTGCAGAATAATATGGGTATATTTAGGGTGGTCCAAATGGTACAGCTGGGAGTAATGGGATTGAATTAAACACAATTTAGGTTGGCTATCTGCAGCATTTTCCTAACGATGTGGTCTGGTAGGCTGTGGGATAATCTCCCTGAGGACATGGTGGGAGACCTCATCACTTAATAATGGGCTTGGCAAATCTCTTGACACCCAAATAGAGGGAATAGTCCAACACTGGTTACAGGGGTAGATCAGAGGCAACCTGGTACTTTCAAACTAAAAAGAAAATTGGAGACACAGGAGTGCAGATAACTGTCAGCAGTGTCTTCCCAGTCCTGCACTGACTTCAGCCCTGTCACAGCACTGGCCAGAGACAGTATTTTTAAATGTCTGTTGAAATCAAGGTATGACGTTTTATTTAACTTCTGGATTTGCAAGCCATGCCTCCTGAGAGCCCTGCTATTCTCCTACTGCTTTTATTACCATGCCTTGGAAGCATCCACTTTCCTTCCTCTTTGATACTTAAAGGAATTTGCTAGCAGAGAATTAACAGATGGGCTTTGTGAAAGCTACTTCACCAGGTAGCAGTTTGAAAAACATGTTGGTACCTAAGAAAAAGGCAGTAATTTTTAGAGGAATAGGAAATGGCAGACAGCATTCTGAAAGAACATAACTGCACAGAGCATTCAATCACGGTTTTGAAGACAGTTATTAAGATTACACTGCAGCCTTTTTGATAAACCTGGATTTAAAGAGGAGCTCAAAAGCAGCATGTGCTCAGTGAAGTAGGACTAGAGAGAGGGCGTGCTGGTGATGGGCCAGTCGAGGAGTCAGATGAGCCTGGAGTCACTAAGTACAGCTCCCAAAGGAGTCTCTCGGCCAGATTCAGCAGGGAGAGCGTTGTACATCTGGTATCGGTTAGCCGGGAACAAGCGTGTATGGTAAAGCAGCCTAACCCTTCTTCAAGGTAAAGTGGTCTAACCTTTCTTCAAAGCAACACCAGGAAACACTCACACAAAGTATAAAACTAGCAAAATTGGTATAAAATTCCCCACCTTATCCCTTGCTTTCATCTCTGTTGTCACTAGGCAGGGATGTTTTATTTGCATATTTATTTCCAACATCAGACATGGGGCTCTAACAAATCTATGCCCTACCTGATCCTGACTCCTGCTTCACAGCTGTCCACTATGGCTCTGTCCCAGCACCAGGCTCATCCCAATCCTAGCCTTCTTTTTGGTTTTTCTCCTAGTCTTTCTCCCATAGAGTCTTCTGTTTTTCTCTCTTACTCAGTTATGCCCAGACACCCACCTCACACCTCCTCTGGTCTGACCATAGGTGCTATTTCCAGTCCCCTTGCCTAACAGTACCTTTTTTCATCTGGCATTCATTCCTTGAGTGCTTTCAGTTGGATTGCATCCCTTTCTCTCATGCCCAGGCAGGCTCATACTGGGCACAGGAGGGGAGTGGTTCTGTGCCGAGTGTTCCACTGGTCCATACAGCTTGGAGAAAGCCCTGCCTTCCTCCTATACTTCCCTGGTCAAGTGTGCTCACTGCAATCTCTGGAGCTTTTAGCTGCCCTCCTGAGAACATGTGCAAACTTCAGATTTTTTTTCAAAGGCTTATCACATAGCCAGAACTCTGTGGTTTCTCACAAGAGGAGAAAAAGGCATATCCAGTAAGGACTGGCTCCCGTTTCCAATCATTTTCCAAGTCCTGTTCCAAACTTGGAGTCCCAGGACTTCTCAGTGAAACAGAATAAGATTGTTTTATTTTAATGAGGGCCAAAGAGCACATTTTTCTCTAATGTCATCCTCTGAAGGCAGGTACATTTTATGAAACCTCTACATGTGAATGGGTCCCTGCTTGTGAGGAGGCTTCACATGAGCCAGGATTTAACAGGATAGGGACAGAAAGGAACCAAGAGACTTTCTGATGCTCTCACTGCATTCAAGTAAGGGCAAGCATCTGCTCTTGCAAGATGCTGAGTACCTCTGGTGCAGTCTTCAGGAACTGAAAACACTTAGCACAACACAGGGTTAGGATCAGAAAGCATGCTGCTCTGCAGATGGGAGTTAGGAAAGCTCATGAAGAACAGACACAGACTAAACAGTGCACACATGTATATTGTGCACAGGGGTGCAAAATGAGCTGGAGGTGATGTAGGAATGGTGTGAATTTATAGCAAAACTGAGAGATCGGTAAGATTTCTCCCTAAAGTAGTTTAACTACTGAATGTCCATGACAAAAATATTGTTGGCAGTTAAAACAGGCATCTCTTAAATAGTTGACATTTTTGTTTCAGCAACTATGCAATGACTATATTGCTAACTAATCCTAATAAGCCTCCTTTCCAAGTTGTATAAAAATGGTTTATGAGTTCTGGCCTCAGCAGTGGCGTAAAACTTCCCTAGAATATCCATCCAGCGATGCTTTGTCCTCCCTTCTGCTGCTGGGGACTGTCACACTTGTGCATACTGTCATTCCCAGACAGAAGTTCAGGCTTCCTGAGTGAGCAGGTTAAATGTGCTGCCACATTCGCAGCATGCTGATATTGAAGTCTACCCATAAGGCAGCAGTTCATAACCTTGTGGAAATATTTTTACATGCTCCACGCAGAGAAAATAACTACTTCTGCTCTGCTAGAGCTCAGCCACATGAAAGAGCCAGGAAGAACATCCCAATGGATGCTGAGAAAGGAAGAAGACTTGTGTCCAGTGCTGCAGGCAAATATGGCACCTCTGCCATCATATCAGGAAGTTAAGATGTGGACAGTCAGACTGCTGTTTTGAGATCCCTGCTTGCATTTGCTGTGGGGGGGTGATAGCCCATAGAAGCACACTGATGGATATAATCCAATCCCTTCTCACACACTTTGCTAGGGCTCTGTCCCAGCATGAGGACTTCAAGCATGTCCTCCTCCCCAAGGAGCTTGCTATCTTAGGCGCATCCCGAGCTCTGGGTCTCCTTTCTCCCTTTACTAACTTTTCTCCTCAGACCCTGTGTGATCACTTCTCCATACATCTTTGTCCTCTTCCTTCACTCCCTTAATCTATCTGCTCCAAGCCACAGTAAAGTCATCTCTCACTGGGCACTTAATCACTCTTACCTTCACACTCTCAAGGCGCATCTGTTCTCCAGAAGGGTTTGAGAGCAAAGGGATTAATTCTGGTTCAACTATGAAAAGATCCTCAGCTGAACCATGGGGCCACCAGCACTGAGAACTGGTGGTTGTAGGATGTGAGGCAGAAGTAAGATCTCTACTGCCTTCCTGTTCTGTGGGCTGGAGGCCCCAGCTATGGATGGGCCACAACTGATCTGCCTGAAGCTACCACTAACCCCTGGGGTTAGCTGCACATTGCACCTTGGGAGCAGCTGGAACACTCAGCACATGGGGATCATTGTTGCTGGGGACCCATGGGCTCAACTGATGCCTGCACATTGGGGCTGACCTGGAACTTGGGAGAAATTGTGAGACATGCCTGGCCTTTGGGACCACAGTGTGGTCACCCTGGTCTCCAGTAATCATGTAAGTAAAGCTTGACTGAGGAGAGAACAGGCCTTGACTGGAAAGTCCCACTGCTCTGTAAACACAAACAAATCAGCCCCCATCACCTGCTTCCCTTCTTTATCTGTACATGTAATTTAAAACACCCTCCAGCCTCCCAAAGTCAAGCTTCAGCTGCTTCCCATCCCCTTAAGCCCCTTTAGTTCCTCTCCCCCCTCTAACCTGGCTGCTTTTCCAGAGCCAACCATCACTGCAGAGACAAGTTGCTCTTCTCTCCCACTCTCTGATCCTTTCTGTCCTGGGTGAATGTGGTGGGAACCACCCACAGCGTGTTTTCGTGCATGCGTTTCTGCAGCCACCCCTCCCCCTGCCTAGTTTTTTAAGTTAAACTATCTCTTTCTTTAAAGAGAGCAAATACACAGCAGTGGCTTTCATCACTGCTGTATAATAGAGCAGTAATTCTGTGCCAGGGACTGTTTTCTATTTTATTTTAAAGGGTTTATAAAACAGTGTATGTAATTGAGTGAGTAAACTGAACGTTTTCTGGAGCCCCTGAGGGCTGAAACTTCGTGGTGGTCCTGGGCCTAGGCCCTAACCCTTTTTTTTTCCTCTCTTTTTTTTTCCTCCCTTTCCCCTCCTTCCCCTCCTCCTTTACAACCCAGCGTTGCCACCAGCAGCAGCAGCAGCAGCAATCTGTCTGGGGCTAATTGAGCAAACAACAAGGAGATGCTTTCACATGGCTTTTAAAGGAATGCTCCGGCATCCCCTTTCTGTGAGTGGCTTGGCAGGAACCTGCCAGGAAGGCTGGGGAGTGCTGGGTCCCCGGCCCCCAGCCTGCTGGTGGGGCTTGTGCTGGGCTGCGCAGTCATTTCCGCCCCTCTGTTTATTTGCATTACAATTTGTTTTTAGCCAAGCACCAAAAGCTGCTCTGCTCTCTAGCTCGCCTTGTGCGTATGTTTTTAAGGGGCTAGTGTACAGTATGTGTAAACAAATGTCTTCCCAAGCAGGAATGCATATATAACAAGTGACAGGTTTTTGATTTACACTCAGTAAAGTCTCCATGGACACTCAGTTCAAGCACCCAGGCAGACTTCAGGCTGGGCTGCGTCAGCAAGTTGAAGCAAAGGGCTAATCAGGAGGTTGAATGTGTTGATCAGTTCTGGATTTGCTTAGCACCAGATGCTCCCAGTCTGAGAATATCTAGTTGTACATGATTTAAGGTTGAAGAGTCCAACTCTTAAGTCTTTCTCAAAGTCCTTTCTCTAATCCGTTGTCTTTCTCTGTGGGCTGAATGCATCTGTAACCCTGCCAGTGTCAGATAAAAGGCAGCCTGGTAAGAAATCCGTAATGGGGAGCTGGGGAAGGAGAAAGGGAGCTGAACAGCAAAGCATGTGAGGTACTTCTCCCTCCTCCCCCAGAGTTTCAGGCAGAGTTTCTTCGGGAACTGAGCTTGCTGGTACCAGCCAGAGCCACTGGCAACTGGCAGCCACGTCTGATAATGAAACACTATCCACAGCTCAGCTCTCTGGCACACACACTGGAGTCTGAATTCCCTTCACTCCTCAAGAAGGGCTTTGGGAATGGAAGAGGGAAGCAGGGTGAATCCTTATCTGCCTATCACATCCCCTTGGGGTGCAGAATGGGGCTTTGTTTCTAGCAAAACCATTCCCTTTATCACTTAACAACTTTCTCGAGGATTTTAGACAGGCAGATTCATGAGTTTTCTTTAAGCCTTTACAGGAAGAAATCAGTTTGGTGATTTCATATGAGTCTGAGGTAGCAGTGACATACCATGTGTGCCCACTTTGGGGAATCTGGGCCACAGGGATCAAGGAGGAGATGAAACAGGCCGAGGGATGAGAGATGAAGGAATGCAGGCTTCAATTTCCCATGCGGCTTTGGCTGCTTAAGCTCCCTAAACTCGCCGCTGCCTCAGTTTCCCCATCTGTAAAACAGGAATGCTCTTACCCATTCTCAAAAGGCATTTTGATCTCATCAGGTATAAAATACAGGACACCATAAGACTGCTGCAAGCATGTCAGTGCAAAATACAAGTAGTTGGTACCACCTCTGCAGCAAGGAATGTGACAGGACCCATCCCACCTCTGCACATTTAGGACCGTGGAGGATGCTGTCTGAAATGAAGCAAGAAGTTCCTTATTAAAAAGTATTGCTACAGATAACCTATATATAGAACCATAAATTGACATGACTCTCTATAAGCCTAGATGAAGGCATGTTTAATCTGCAGAGGCATAATGTAATTACTCTCACTGGATGGTAGCCAGGGTCTTATTCACATCATAGAAATCAACATGATAGGTAGTCTGCTTGGAGGAGGTTCAGGAATGGAGTCACAGGAGTTGCTACAGGGCCTGTTGAGATATATTGGGAAAGTTGTTGGGGGTGAGGAATGTTATAGCAAGAAATGCTGCAGGTTGGATTTGAGGTACCTTGGCAAGGCTGTGTGGGGTCCAGGACGGGAGGAGAGAGGCGCTGAAGGCTGGACTTGGGGCTATTGGCAAGAGCTGTGCTGGAGAAGTTGTGTGGTGCTACCTACATCGTGCTTGCACCTGGCACTTGTACAGTCAGCCCCTCATTTTCCTGAGCATTGCATCCACCTCTGCTCATCCTGCCCAAAGTGCTGGAGATTGAGCTCCAGGATGTTACTGTGAGGCTCCAGGACTAATTACCAGTTTACGATAAATATCCTGAGCAAAGACCTAATTGTCTCAATCTGATGCTGCAGGTGAGAAGCAGCCACTTGGTCTCCCTATTTTAGCCTTCACAAAGGGTCTCTGAAAGGAAGTGGTGTGGCTCACCCATTCTGTCCCTCAGGCTGAGAAGATTGCATATGATCCATATGATTGTGGGGTTGAGGCTGTAGTGAGAAATTATCTTGCCACAGTGCAGAACTCCTTGAAGTTTATAGAGCAGAATTGTTGAAACCTTTATGGGAGCAATGGTTAGCATGGTACAAAGGTTGCATCTTGAATTTTAAACCAAGGGAAGCACCATGTTGGCCCAGCCACTTTGGGGATTGCCAGGAATTCCTTCCTTTAGCCAAAGGTGGCATATTTGTTGTTTTGCAGCAGTCTTGCAAGATCCAATCCCCTGAGGGGGGGAGTTTTAGGTGGGTAAATAAAACGCAACTCATCATTTCCATCATCCTTGGCTATCCACCCCCACTGCTGTGTAAGGTGTGGGAGACACCAGAGCCTCCACTGGTGCATCCCAGCCCCTCGCAGGCCCTGACACTTTATCCCAGGCTCCAGAGACAATTGTTATTCCTAATTGCAGGAGGTAAGATGAAGAGCCTAGGGGCATGGGACACACCACCTGAGCTCCACCTGAATAGGTGTCCAGCTCCTGGAGAGCAGTTTAGATTCACCACCTCCCCCACAGTACCCTGAGGACACCCACTTTGAGCACACCAGCTTTGTGTCGGCTCTGAGGCCACATGCTTGGGTTTTTTAGGCACTGGGCTTTCAGTTGCGTGTTTTTATTATTTTGGCTTTAGATCCTTTATTTGCAGTCCTTCCCTGACAAGCTGCTTTTGCATTTTAAAGGGAAGGCTCTTTCAGTACAGTGCATTAACAGTGCTGGGGCAGGGACTGGCACATTAATGTGTCCACTGGGGCTGTGCAAAGCTCCTGGGAACAGGCAAAGGAGTGACCTTGCAGAAATGGCCCCTGCAACAAATTTGTTCCACAGGAGGGTCAAGTTTAAATTTAAAAAAAAAGAAAAAAAGAAAACAAAACACAAAAAAACTCTTGTTTTTAAGCTGCCAGGGCTGAGTTGAGATTGCTGAGAGGATCTCACCCTGCCTCAGTAATGGCCCCCTGGTGCTGAGCAGCCCCTTTCCCTCCCAGCCTCCAAGCAGTTTGGGGCAGACAGTGCTCTTTAGGGACAGGGTGGATTACTGATCTTTAAAATTATGTCTAATCTCCATGTTGGATGTTGATGGTTCCTTGCCTTGACCTAGGTGTACACCTGTCAGTAGCAGCTGTGACTTCCGTAGGGCCTCTCTTGTTTATTAGTGACACATACATGTGAAAACTCTCATTAGAGAAATCTCCTGATGTTTAGTCAGTTGTTTAGGCTTTCACCATGTGTGTGGGATACTGTCGGAGAGATGCTGGAGTTCAGCAAATCTCTGTTTGAGTTCCCCAGAATCTGCTTTTCTCATTTGTTTTAAAGTTGCACTTTTGAAAAATGCAAGGTCTGAAGCTCTGCTGCAAAACTCAATTGCTCTTCTTTTCCTCCCTCTCTCTTCTCAGCCAAACATGTTAATGAAGTCATTGTGGGCACCGAACAGCTGATGGAGATATAACCCGAGTAGCTTTTAAAGATGATTTTATGGAAGCCAGCAGCAGAACCAGATGTTCAAGCGTCGTAAGATCATCCGTACAGATCAGTACTGGCATGGTTTACCCTGTCATTGCTCCTTTCCTGTTCAGCTTTATATTTATGTCTTAATAAAGAAGTATTTGCAGAGCGGAGTGTCCGTCAGCCCCTCCCCCCTCATTGGGATGCGCGCGGGTTTGTGCCGGGTTCTGTCGGTTCCTGCGCGCCCGGCCAACGCACTGTACTTTTCCAGCAGAAGGGAGAGCGGGGACCACACAGACTGTGCCCACTCCAAAGAATGACTTAGCCGCCCTCCCTGCGGTGTAAATCACGTCCCTGCAGTCCTGCACCACCGTCCCTGAGCCTGGGAGAAACTGCTCAGGATGCTGCTTGTGCATCTCATCAACACAGCAGGCGGACAGTGAGAACAGCGGCGGTGCCGGCTGCTCTTTGCAGCCAGGCAGCTTCGCCAGCCGCCTCCTCCTCCTCCTCACTGTCTCTCATGATGCTGCCCCACAGCACAGAAGTGTTTTATCTGTGCCTCTTCTCCTCTGTAATGCAGTCGAAGAGTTTGGCACCCATTTCCATCAGGGCTGAGTTTGGTCTGATACTTTGAAATCCTGCCCAAGAGCAAGTATGTGAGAGCTGGTGGAGCATGAAGGAGGCATGAGCTGTAAACAGTAGGTACTCCCTGCCTTATTTTGATGGTTCTTCCTGTCAGTCCACTGTTCCTAATCCCAGACGAGAGGTCTCTCCCCACACTGGGATGATCTGTGGATGACTGTACCTATGTCTCTGAGATGAGTCGCTTGTGTTAATGTGAAACGCACAGCCTTGTGGTCAGGGCCTGTGCCAGGATTGTAAAGCACCTGGATGGGATTGAAACACAAGCTGTTCTTTAATGTTTATAAATTGGACACAAGTTCCTACCTAAAAGCTGTTTATTAGAATGTAGTAGGATTGAACGGGGCATTTATCTGCCCCTGGCAGTTTGACATCCAGAGGTGCTTACAGCAACTGGCGGGGATGGGATTTCATTAACTGAAGTGATAAATGTTAAATGTGTGCTTCGTGGGCATCTGTGACCCCTGAGGAGAGTTACCATTTCCTAGTTAATTTGACAGGAGAGAGATTATAATCCAGACATTCCCTGAGTTTCATAAACAAAATCCTTCTTCTAAAGGACCGGATTGGAATGGAAACTATGGGTAAGGATGAGCTTTGAGGCCTGTGACAAGCTGCAGAGAAGAAAAGCACTGCAGTTCAGCTCCAGCTCTGTGCTGGAGGTTTTGTCTCGTGTATGTGCGCAAACATGTTCCTAAGGTACGAAGGCTTTTTCATCCAAGGATCGCAGAGGGTTTATAAAGGTTAATTAAAGAGAGTTCTTGTCTCTGTGTGCGGCAAGGGAGAGAGGCTCCATTTTGGGTGTGTAGAAACAGAAGCAGAGTGGAGTGTAATTACCTGGCTTTGCATTTTACCAGAAGGCTGGCAAAGTCATGAGAGGTTTGCAGGGACTTTGACTCACAGTCCTTTTGCTGAAACACAAAGCCTTCTCCCCCTCTGTTTTTAGGATACATCTTAGCTACTGAAAAGTCTGCATTGCCTTGTTTAGCAGCTACAGCTTTACCTCCTTGTGCCTTAATTATATGTTAAAGTCTCAGTCCTTTTGTTTAGCTAATTTAAGAAGAGGGTGGGGGGCTCTTTACTGTGTCAGTTAGAATTTAGCATTAATTTAGTGTTCTCTGACACTTGAAAACCTGGCTGGGATTTGAGGCATTTTCTTTTCCTTTTCGCCTTTTACGACCTGCAGGTGTTTGGTGTGAGATAAAAGTAGATCCCAAAGTGAGATTTCACAGCACAAATTATCAAAGTGAAGATTCACTCTTGATGTAGTCTACGTGTGTGGCAGTAATTATGAAAAATAGTTCGGGATAATAGGGCCTTCAGGAATCCCAAGACAGGCACTGGGAGGTTAACCCTTCCTCATCTAACCTGGCCTCCATGCTGCTGTCATCATCAGGTGAGCATGTGATGGGTTGGGTCAGGCGGCTTCACAAACCAAGTGATGTTAGAGTCGTTGAGAAAATTGCGGAGGTGACTGAGGACATGAAGTTCTATTCCCAGGTGATGGGATGTGACTGATCCCAGGTCACAGAGACATTCTGGAATGTGTTACTGGTACAGGCTGCTCACCAGCTTTGAAGAACGGGGTACCTCTCAGACACAAATAAGCTGCTCTGTCACACCCAGGCAGCTGAGCATTACAGCTCGTGCCCATCACGGTGTTACTGGCATCAAAGTGGTGCTACATAAGCAACATTTCTCTGAAGGAGATTAGAGTCCTCCAGCTCTCTAGGTGCTGGCTCTTTCTGGACACACTTGTCCTGAACGCTTCTTTGGCAAATGTAACACCAAGGTTGCTGTGAAAAGGTTCTTGCAGTGACTTGTCACATGCTGGATCTATGTGGGGTAAAGCAGAGGTTTGCCGTGATGGCCAGCAGGACACTGGCTTGTGGTTTTCCCTGAGCGATGTCTTGCCAGCTGCTCCCAAAAGGTTTTTCCTGTGATCAGGGCAGCAGGGTTGGTGTGTGTGCACACGGGGCCCCACTTCTTCCTGTGGGTCCTGCCCCGTTGGCACACCGTGGCAGGGACACCTGAAGCTCTGCCCCCTCACTCTGGCTCCCGCGTGCAACCAGCAGCAGCTCTGCACCAGGTCCTTGCCAGGATTTTTGCAGCCAAGCCCATTTGTAAGACATAGATTTGGGAAGAGCATTTGTTGGGCAGTTGCAGACACCCAGAGCCGTGGCTCACCTCCCTCAGCAGTTTGTGTTTGCTTTTGTAGGTGGCTGTTTGGATCTCTGAAGAAGCAGCAGCTCACCTGATCCCTTCTGCAGTCAAACCAAAGCGGATGGCTCCCATCTTCCTGGCAGCCCTGGAAGAGAGCCACATGAGGTGAAGACAAACAACCAGCCATTCCCAGAGATGGTGGGCTTCCACCTGCATGGTGTTCAAGTGGACACAAAAACTTAGCACCGAGCTCTGATCTTGCTTTTAGGACAATTTTTTGGCTTGTGGGCAGGAAGGGGAGAGCAGAGCCTGAGCAGTCATATGGTCTCAGGTACACAGGTCTGGCTCCCCCGGTCACCTATGCAGCTGACACTGTGTGTGCAGCCCTAGCAATAGGACTCTCCTGAACCTCTCAGGGTTGGGATCACAAGGACTTGACAATCTTTTACTGCCTTCAGTCTCCAAGGTTGATTGTGCAGAGCCATGCTCCTGCCAGCTTCCTTGCTGGTTTCTGCACCCCACTGTCCTTCCTCTGGCTGCCTGGGAAGAGTGCTTTTTACCATGTCCCTGGCCACCCTTTGGACTTTTCTGGTCCAGAGATGAGAATTTTCCTAATAAAACCCCACAGGTCTGGGGAACGCCATTGTTTTCCAGAGGTGCCTTACTGCCTTCACACTTGCCCAAGTCCTCAATGAGGGCCAGTAGTGGCTGCTGTGGTCCCTGCCCAAGGCGGAGTGAGATCAAGCCCCACGTGGGGCTCGCAGAGGAGCCGCCTGTGCCGGCAGCAGTGGTGTGACAGACGCACGTTGCACAGTGTGTGGTGTAATCCAGCCCCAGGACACCGCAGTGCCGCCCTCCCGTCACACACAGAGCCACTCCTGTGGCCTTTGGTTATCTGTTTTAAAGGATTGATTATTGCAGCGGGCAGTTGGGGCTGGGGCCTTCGGCATTGCAGGCTGCCCACTGTGCCCCGACCTAGCCCGTCCCAGAGCCATGGGGGAGCACAGAGAACAGGGCCCTTCCCACTGGCCACCTGCAGAGTTAACCTGGGGATGTGGAGATTCCCTCACCAGCACCCAGCACCCCCCACCCCCTGCCCCAGCACCTCTGCAGCAGCCTGCTCACTGAGGCTCACTCCCTCTCAGCCAGGAGGCTGATTTCTGGATCCTGTCGGTTTTCACTCCATCTCCCGGGAGCCAAGGTCCACAGCCGCGCCTGTGCCTCCCAGACGGGCCGGCAGACGGGAACTTCCTTCCAGGTCCTATAGACAGACATTTTATATACGTTAAAATACGTGTGTATATAAATATGGAAAGCAAGAGCTTGGGAGAGTTTGAGTCTAAATAAACTTGTATGTTTTAGGCTTTTAAAATGCTAATGTTGAATTTCAGGGGATGGGGGACAGCAAGGGGATTGTTGGACTGAGGACCAAGACAGCTGATGAGCTTGGATCAGTGCCTTTACAATTCAAGGAAAAATGGGATCGTTTGGGAAGGAAAAAGGGATTTTCTTGTTTTTGTTTTTAGTAGAAAATAAAAGAAGCTGCCTTCTTATTTGCCTCCCTCCCCCAGCGCCGGAGCAGCAAGCGACTGGTGTTGTATGCATAAGCTATTCCTTTGTGCAACATCTAAATGGTTAATTGTGTTTGAGGAAGATGTACGGGCGAATGGAGGGACCACCCAGCAAGAGACAGACAAGAAAGAGCGATCTCTGAAATGTTTAACCAGAGAGAGAGCAAAGTTGTTTAAAAATATTTAATTTACAACATTCCACACTGCTGATTATAAATCGGCCGTCCAAAAACACTGCTGCGTGCGGGGAGGGATCCAGGCAGCATGAAACAAATTCTTGTGATTGTTTTTCCTATCTTCCTCCCTCCTTTCCTTGGGGAGTTTAACCCTGTGGCAGGATGCGGGTTGCCCCAGGCAGGGAAGGCAGCGCTCTTCCCCGGGACTGTGGTCTCCAGTGTGAACACCTGCGCCTGGGGCCGGGGTGCAGCCGCCTGCTGGTGCTGGGAGAAGTGGAGGGGATGGTGAGGAGCAGCCAGCCGGCAACACTGGCAGCGGTGATGGGTGTGATGGTCAGTGGGTAATGGCCTCGCAGCCTGTTCCCTCTGATCTCGGCACCCAGGGTTCCTGAAAGCATCCAGCTGCGTTCCCAGACAAGGAAAGCCATGAATCCCCTGGTGATCGGTTGAGAGACTTGAGGAGGCAAACCTGGCCAGTCTGTGCCACCCATGAGACGTTGCTCACCATGGTGATGATGGTGCCTGCTCTTTGGGTTGGCAACTCAGCCATGTTACCCAGCCATTTCCAGCAGCACCAGGAAGGACCCAGGCCCTCACAGGGTCATTGAGCAACAGCAACATCTCCCCCTGCTAGGGCCTTTCTGCAAAGGGGGTGGTTAGTGCCGGATGCCGGGAAGAAGGGATTTGGCTGCACTCTGCTTGTAGCCACTGCTTATCCACAGCTGGCTTTGATGCACCCCACCGCCCCAGCCATGCTCCCTCTGTGCTCTGTGAGGAGTCCAGTCTGCTCTGGATGGTGGCCAGACCATCCACCCCATCACCTGGGGATCATTCTTCAATGCTCTCACCATGATGTCCTTTCCAGTCTTCATAGCCCCTATTCTTCCTGTAGCAAGAGACTTCTGGGAGAGGAGGCTCCTGGGAATGTCCCTGGGAGACCAGGCAGTGCGGGATGCACATGGTGGGGGTCTGCCCCTTATTTCTCAGCCCTGTCATCATCCACCCTCATGGATGCCACCTGTGGGGTTGGAGAGCAAGCGACTGTGCCTGAGGGTGCTGGGGAACAGAGGAGAGGCACAGCCCCTGGCTGGTGACCCCACCCCACAGAAAGGATCTGAGCAGAGCTGAGGGACGGGAGGGATGCAAGAGGAACCAGAATCTAAAAGCAGTGGCTGCTCTCACTATAGATTCCTCCTTGGCATCCTCTTGTAGATCCCACCTTGGAGAGCAAAAGCCAGGGTGCTTTCACACGCCTGTTGCCCTAGGATTCCCGGCCATGAAGCTCAGGAGCCCAGTCAGCGGGAAGGGCAGGGGTCTCGCCTGTTCCTGGCAAGAAGGGGACACGGGGAGAACCGCAGGGCACTTTGCCGGGGATTGCCACACATTTCCTAACCCCGCATCAGCCAGGAAGCCTCGCTGGCCACCTGGACACTTCCTCGCGTGCAGCGAGGGCCTGTGACAGCCCGAGGAGCCGGGGTGGGTTTGGCTGCTTGCCCCGGTGGCGAGCTCGGCTCTCAGTGGCTGCACCGCTCCGGGCCCTGCCAGCCCCAGCCGGTGCCGGGAGCGAGAGCGGAGACAAAAGAGCTTGTGTCCGCCTGCCAGCAGCCGGCCCCGCCGAGCGGCCGCCCGCCCAATTAAACCGTGCCCGCTTCCCATGCGGCAGGGGCGCCCGGCGGGCTCGCTGGCCCCCTCCCACCACCCACCGGCCCCAGGGGACCACCACCCTGTGGGGCCTCCCCTGCCTCCCTGCAGGCGCCGGCGCTTCCGCAGCCCTTGTCCAGTATGAATACGCTGCCTTGGTCCCCCAGCGAGGGCACCTCCACCGGCTCGTGCTGGGGAGAGCTCGCCCCATCCCCAAACATCTCCGGTTCCTCCAGCTTTTCTCGCACCTCGGGCTCGCAGCATCCGCCAGCTCAAGCAATGGAGTGCTGAGCATCCTCCCTGCGCCTGCTGCCCCCAAGGGTTGGATCAGGATGAGACCTGGCAGCAGCAAATTGTGCCGCGGCGGGAGCATCCCCACACCCCGTCTCGACCCACGGGGCCAGTGTCACATCCACTTAGCTGGCTCCGAAAATCCCTTGCCCTGACACCTTGTTAAATACCCACCAGGGGTCACAGTTCCTGGGATTCTTTTTCCCGCTTTTCCTTTACCCGCTGAGACGTTTCGGTTGGCAGGAGCTCTCCCCCCGCTATTAGGTATCTTTCGGGGAACAAGAAACCTAGATCACTTACAAATTAATTTGGAGTTAAACCTACAGAAAATGAGAAACATGCTGCTTTGCAGGAGAGAGTGCTTGGCCAGCGATCAAGAAAAATACATCCAAACCGCCCGATGCGGCGGCTCGGCCGCGGCCGGGGATGGGGGCTGCGCGCTCAAGGTAGCCGGCAGCTGTATTCGGGTGCACCTCAGTGGAGCTGAGACCTTTCCTCCCAGTTAAAAGGGAGAAAAAGGGAGTACCAATTTCCCAGCATGTGGGGGAACGTGGGGAAGGCTGGCATGGGGCACAGCACTGCAGCACGGGGGATCTGCCTGCTCCAGCACCTTTGCCAGCAGGATGAGGACCAGCCACCCCATGATATATGGACACCTTTGCACCAGCGTTTCCCCGTCACTGCACCCCTGGGGCCACAGCAGCTTGTGCTAGGGCTGGTTCCCATTCTGGCATTCTGGGCTAGGACACCACGTCCCCTCATCCCACGGCGCCTTGTGTCAACCCTCTGGCCAGGAAGGTGCCGTTGGACAAGGGAATGCGGAGCGATGCAAAGGATCCTGAGCCCTTTGGCAGGCGGGTGGGAGCAGCCCCCTGTGCCAGGCACTCCCGGAGGGTCACGGGTGCGCGTTTGGCCGCCACCGCGCATTGTGTCTGCTGCGCGAGCGGCTGTGCCGGGAGGGGGCCATGCGGGGGAGGCCGGGGCGGCGGAAGAGCAGTGATAAGATAAAAGGTCTGCTTTCCCATGCCGAGGAGCCGGGGGGGGGAACGCGGGGCGAGCGGCGAGGCCACCCAGGTTTCAAGCACTCGGCCTCGGCGCCTGACCCCGGCACATTCAGAGAGCACTTCCTAAATTTGTCTCCTGT
The DNA here is from genome assembly GCA_013399835.1 of Leptocoma aspasia. Taxonomy (NCBI): domain Eukaryota; kingdom Metazoa; phylum Chordata; class Aves; order Passeriformes; family Nectariniidae; genus Leptocoma; species Leptocoma aspasia. The sequence continues at coordinate 60,854 of VXAX01000422.1, read as the reverse complement.
GTTCCTGACTCACAAGCAATTTCCTCACCCATAAAACGGCGTCGGCATGAAAGGACTGGCCGGGACACCAATTACTTGTCACCGTTTTACCACCCCGCTGCTCACCAGTTTGCAGCCCCCGGCAGTGCCTGGCCAAGATCTCCCACCTCCTCATGGAGTCCCTCTGCCCAGGGGGACATGGCAGCAGGGGTCCCCTGTGCCGGAAGGTACAGCACAGCAGAGGGATCCCCAATGCCCGGCACCTGACAATGCCCCCAGGCAGAACCATGCAGTGTCTCCAGTGCTCCTGGGCATCCTGAAGGAATCACCCAGCCCAGCCTGCAATCAGGGGGACGTTAACCGTCCCCAGGCCCCTCAACCCTGTGCTGGTGTCGTCCCTGTGCTGGCATTGGTATTAAAGATGGTTCTAGGTGTCTGCAGAGGAGGAAGCAAGGCTCCATCATCACAACTGTGGTGGCACCGTGCTCTGTGCTGAGCACAGCCAATGGCCCTGACACAAAGCCCGTGGATCCACGCTGGCACAGGGCGTTGCCATTCGGGTGTCTCCGTGCCCTGCCTTGTCCCCGCTCCCTGTACCTCTGTGCCACCTCAGCTGTCTGTCCCTGGCCCCCAGAGCCACGCCCGGTGCTTCACATCCCCAGCTGCTCCCGCGCTCAGGGGATGTGGAGTGGGACAGACTGGTGCAGAAGGGCACAGAGTTGTGGAGGTCTCGGAATGGTCTGAGCACAGCCAGGACTCCTGGGGAGCCCTCATCTGCCTCCTGGGAGTGGGGAGATGCCGTGCAGCTGTGCCTGCAGCCCGACCTTCCCCGGCAGCAGTCACCCACTGTCCCCGCGGAAAATCGCTCCAGCTCCGTGCCGGCACAGGGCGAGGTTTGCCCAGGGCCTGGCGAGCGCCACTGCGGCTGCTAAACGGGTTTTATGGTGGGATTTAGAGACTTTTCTGCTGGGTAATTGATTTGCCCAGGCAGTAAAAGATCAAGGCAGAGGCTCAGACGATGGCTCCCCGCATCTGCCCACTGAGCAGGCCAGGGCACGGGTGGCTCGGGGCACGGCCGGGGCCGGCGATCCCCAGTGCCACGATGCACAGCGTGGGGTGCCACAGCGATGGCGCGGGTGCTACGGTTCCGTCCAGGAGCTCCCTTACAGCACACCCCCGCTCCTGCATCCTCGCATCCCCCTCCCCAACCCCACCACAAAACAGCCCCCAAAGGAGACAAAAGGGGCTGTTTGGGGACCTGCCACCTGCTAGTCCCCATCCTACAATACCGCAGTAAAGAGGCACCAAACAAAGGCCTTAAAATCCTAAAGGGGCCCATTCATTAGGGTGACAAAGGGGGAAAGAACTACATTATCATAATTAATCCCGGTGCTGGCGGTGGGTGGCAGGGCTCTCTGTCTTCCAAGGTGGTGTGGGGACGGCCGGTGTCACCACGTCCACACACTATTGTGCGCCGTGGCCTTGCGGGGCTTAGACGGGTTTTAAGCTCTGTAAACACCACAGGACCCCCGCCACGGCTACCAGGGATGCCGTCCTTCCCCCCAGCCCCTCCCCAGCCCCGGCTGTTTGTCTTCTTGCTGCAGACCCCCCCAAAATCCCAGGGCTGGGATGGGTCCACTCAGTGCACCTGCTCCCAGGACCGCTGGGGAGTGGGGAAGAGCTTGGAGCCCCAGGTCCTGCTGGTGGTGCTGGGATGGGTGCTTGCTGTCCATATTCCATGTTGTATTTCCCATGGAGAGTTATTTACTCCAGGTGTGATGTGCCAGGGGCTGCTCAAGCTTTCCCTGGCCTCGGAGATGAGGCTTTATCCCTTCCCTGCTATCTGGCCAAGGGATGGGGGGATGTCCCTTTGTCCCTGTCTGGGGGGATGAGGTAGACTCTGACCTGTGGAGCATCTGCTGGCTGTTCCCTGATGTTTGGGAGGCACGGGGAAACTGAGGCACGGTGTGGCACACAGAAATGCATAGGAGTTTTAAGGGATGTTAACACCCTATCTCCAATCCCCTCTGGTGGATTCTGCCTCCCTTCTCCATCCCTTGTGACACATCATCCCTTGGGACACACACGGTACTGGCTGAGGAAGCAATGGGGCTGGGGACACACTGACACTCCCTGTCCATCTGTGGGGCCTTCCCTGCGCCCCCAGCTCTCCGTCCACCTCGACGGGGCCCCAGTGCTGGGTGCTGTGCGGCCCTGGGGTCCCTGAGAGCCTGTGCCTGGCTCGGGGCCGTGGCCAGCGGGCTGTGCCGGTGGTTGGGAGAGCACCATCTGGTTTCCAGCTAACTAACGCCCGGCGCTGGCTCCCGGCAGAGGAGTTGCTGCGGTGGCGGCGGCTGTTTACAGCGTGCTGAGGCTCTGGCATGTCCCTGCCAAGTCCCCTCTGCTTCTCCCCCCGGCCATGGGGCTCTGGGGCTGCATGGTAGCCATGCAAAGCTCAGTTCCACGCCCCAGCCTCTGCCCAGTCTCTGCTTGCCCGGAGGATGCTGCTGCCCGCCGAGGCTGTTGTCCTGGGCTGCCCTTCCTGAGGAGTGCTCGCTGTGGCGGGGCTCCTGCCACGGGGATTTTCACATCTCCTTTGCTCAGCGGGGTGGGACACGCAGTGTAGGGACAGGGTGGACTCCCCGGACACTCCATCCTCTCTGTGGGTGCTCTGTGGGTGCGGTGCCCTGCGCTTCCCAGCTCCCCCCGCATCCTGCCAGCTCACCCCGGCATCTCCCTGCGGCGGGGCCGAGGGGCGAGGGTGGGCAGAGCCCCGGGTGGCCCCTGTGCGGGGCTTCTGCCTCGCACCCGCGGCTCCCGCAGCCACCAGTGCCACAGAGACACTGCGCAGGGTGGGGGCTGCGCGGAGCCATTTGCCTTTAATTGAATTTATTTGTTACAACCCCAAACAATGTAAAGCAGGCTTCTCCCAGGCTCCAGCTGCCTGCCTGCCCATTAAAATACCATCTAGAACAGCAAATCCCCCCTCCCGCCTTGATATAAAACAGCCGGTCAGCAAGAAGCGGCAGGAGAAGTCTCCCTGCGTGCGAGCCGAGCCCCTGCTCCCCATCCTGCTCCCCCGAGGCCGGTGGCCTGCGGGGCTCCCAGTCCTCTTTCGGGTGGCTCTGAGAGAAATAAGTGCCCTGCAGGGAGACTCAAAGCTCATCTCTGTGGCGTCAGGGCAGGGCAGGCTGCGCCCCGTCCTGCCCACAGACGTTTTCCAGTTGGGTTTTCAATCCTCATTGGCATGGCGGGATCTGGCCCTGTCACTGGTATTGTCGTTCCTGCTGCAAATCTTGGAATGCCCAAACCAGCTGCCCTTCTGCCAAGCCCTGTGGACTCTTGCTTGGGGTGCAAGTCACCACACTGTGACAGTGTGCCGGGACACACAGGTCCTGGGGGACAGCTGGTCCCTGGGGACCACAGTGGCAGTGGGAGGGTAGTGGAACAGGGGTGCATGGTGTGGAGCAGGCAGGGGTGCCAGGGGTGATCCTGTCCTTTATAGTGCTCTTGTGGCACAGCACGCTGGTGCCAGCGTGTGTGAGCCAGGACGAGGTCGTGGAAGCAGGTCCTGTAGCACTGGGTGCCCGTGTCCTAGGGAAACCCTGGATACCCTGGGATGGGGCAGAGCCAGCTCATCCCCAGGCCCTGGCAGACACTGAGCGGGTCTCCATGGGCCATTCCGTGACTTTTCCAAGGACATTGATGACATTTCCCAGGGTACAGGGCAGGGGTGGGAGAGCCCCCAATGGGGGGGAAACCAATGATGACAGATAGGGAGCCAATGGAGAACATGGGGAGGGGGAGCCATCCATGCTGGAAAGGAGGACAATTACATTTTAAATATTAAGTTGATAAAAAGCTGCAGCTGCCCAGCAGTAGTGCAGGTCCACCGGGAAACGGAATGGTGGAGCTGTTAATAGCAATCAGGCAGCAGAAGTGCTGAATAGCCGTTTCCCTTCTGTATTTGGGGACACGCCAGATGCTACAGGCCTATCGCTGGACGAGGGAGAAACCCTTTACGTGCCACTAAGGCCCAGGAGAGCTCAGCAGCAGCAGGCTGGGCTGGTGGGGGCTGTGACTGGGGGGCATGGAGAAACTGCCCCAGGAACTCAGTTTATTTATTGGGGTGTCTCCCATTTTTGGTGAGAAAAACATCAAGTTGAGCATCTTCGGCATTGCTCCAAGGTAGTGATGAGGGGATTGCACATGGGTTGGGTGCTGCTCCATGTTGGTTTACTGACCTCCCGGGGTGCCCCCAGCAGCTCTTTGGGGCAGCTTTCCCCGTGGAAGCAGCAGCAGGTCTATCCAATGAAGAACTGAGAAGGGAGTGAAATAGGCAGAGAAACAATCCTAACCACCCCACAAATTATGGGTGCCATTTATCTCTGGCCCTTTTGCACTTCCTGTGCTACATGGATGGGGTGTGCTTGTGGGTACACCTACATTTTTGTGGCTACACCTACATTTTGTGGCTACACCTACATTTTTGTGCCCCCTGCCTCCAGCTCTGGGGTGTTGGGATTGCCTCCCCATGGCAGGGGATGGGGCAGTGCTTGTGGGTACACCTAAGGAGTGGAGTGTCTTCCTGCCCCCCACTATGGCCTGGAGGAATATCTGGCCTTTGGGGAGGGCAGCTGGTACTGGGGATGGGTGGACACCCTGCTTTTGTGGGGAGTGGGGGGGAGATGACTCTTCTTGGGAAAAAGTATTAATTGGGATGCCTGGTCCTTTAGGGGAGAACACCTGGCCCTTGTAGAAGAGATGCCCATCCCTTGGGATGGCTGTTAGAGAGATGCACAGACTCTGGGAGAGCACTGTCTACCCCTTGATACGGCTGTAAGGGCGCTGCCAAGCCCTCGTGGGGGGGATATCCAGTGGGATATCCAGCCTTTAGGAGGGCTGCCTATCTCTTGGGAAGTAGCTGTGGGAAGATGCCTGGCCCTGGAGGGAATACCTGGCCCTTGGGGTGGCTCTGGACGGGTCTGCCCAGCACTGGGGAGAGGGAGCATATGGGGGAATGCCTGGACCAAGGAGGGTGGCTGGGGGCGGGGGCTGCATCCTTGAGGAAAGGCTATGTGCACAGCACCCTGCCCTTGGGACACCCTTAGGAGGGATGCCCACCCCTTGGAGCATCTCCAGGGGGCTGCCTACCCTTTGCGGGGTAGCTGTGGAAGAAGGACGTAGGGAATGCTTTACTTT
>VXAX01000422.1:15308-45084 GCA_013399835.1 Leptocoma aspasia | reverse complement strand
AGCTGCTCCCTGGCCCAGCCAGGAACAATAAAGATGCTTTGCCCTCCCTGTTCCCAAAAAGCAGGGAAAAAAAAAAAAAAGCCAAAACACCAACCCATATAATAAGTCATTAAAAGGGAAGATTCTGCTCCTTATTTGCGGTCTCGCTTTGGCCTCCTCGGTGCTGGCGGAGGGCCAGGCCCTCCAGGGCCCCCGCCTCTTGCTGAGGGAGCATCCTGGTGCAGATGAATCGTGACCTCCCCCTGCTTTCCTGGGGCTGGGCAGGAGCTGGCCTCACCCCTGCCAGCAGCATCGCCTTGGGAAGCATCCCACGCTGGGCATCCTGGGGTACCCCAGTGGGTGGCACTGGGATAGGGGCTACACCCCAGATGTGCCAGGGCAGCATCCCTCCCACCCTGGGCAGGGGGCTGGGGGCAGGGCAGCCAAGTGGTGCACTTGGGAGGGGTCTCAGGATCCACTTCCCACCCTCCTCCGGGCTGTGTTGTCTCCCCTTTGCTATGCCAGGAGGGATGGGAGCCCCACATTCGAAGGGGATAGGGACAACTGTCCCTAGAATGGCGCTCAGCCACGCGGAAGACCGTGCAGGGTTTGGTCCCAGCCCCAGCCATGTTGGCTGGGAGAGGATTCCTCTTCCACGCCGAGGCATCTGCAAATGAAGTTGGTGGCTTCAGCTGGAAACCTTGGCCCTGCTGTGCTCGGAGCTCTCCTGCTGCCGAAGGGGGACAGGTCCCAGAGCCTTGGCAGGGAAGAGTGAAGTCCCCAGCACCACCTCCCTCCCCTGTCCCCAAACCACTCCCGGGGCAGCCTACACCCGCAGGGACTTTGGGGTGGCTGCCTCTCCCTATGCTCATTCCCTGCCTGCCTTGGGGTGCCATGGAGGAGCTGGGCTGGGCTGGGGTGCCCCCAGTTTTGCTTCCTATTCTGTGTCTGGTTTTGGGTGGTTGCAGCACCCACCACAGTGCATGGGTGGAAGTGGACTGGTTGGGTCCACTCTGCTTCACCAACCATCTGTCTGTGGTTTTATCCTGGGGAAAGCTAACAGGCTGCTTTGGGGCTGGGTACAGTGTTGGTGGGAAGGGGGATGCCTGGTCCATTGTGTCCTGAGGTGGTCCCTATTTGGATCCCTTGGGTGTGAGTGCCCAGAGGATGCAGCGATTGGGGAACCCCACACCAAGAAGCCCCTGTGAGTTAACATGGCACCATCTGACAAGGCCAAGCTGCGTGGCCTTGATTCTGCCCATCCCATTCCCTGGGCATCCTGATGGGGAGGGAAAATTGGTGGTGTGGGGGCTCTGCCTGCCCTGGCACTGACAGGGCACATCATGGTCCCCTCCACAGCGGGCAGCCGGGTGAGCCAGGAGCTGCGCTACACCAAGGAGAAGCTGGGCGAGGAGTCCGTCTACACCTCCCAGATGTTGATCCAGACCCCGAAGAAGGATGGTGATAACATCCTGACACAGGAGGCCCTGCAGCTCCACCTCGAGGCGGCCTTGGCTGCCAGCAAGGTTCAAGTCTCCCTGTACGGAAAGTGAGTCCCGCTCCAGATGGGGGACGGGGACCCCCGCCGTGCCCTGCACATCCCTCTACCCCTTGCCATGTCCCCTGTGGATATGCCCATTCTCATCTCCTCCTTCTGCCTTTCCAGATCGTGGGATTTGAACAAGATCTGCTACAAGTCAGGTGTTCCCATCATTGAGAACGGCATGATCGAGAGGGTAAGTGCTGGTCATGGATGGCCCTCTGGAGCCCCCCAAGGGGTGGCTGTTGACCCACGGGATCAGTCCATCAAAGAATGGCAGTGGGCGGGCTGTGGTGGGGACAGGGCTTGTCAGCCCCAGGTGCTGTGAAGGCATTGCTGGCTGGATGTGGGAAGGCACAGGTTTGGGAAGCCCAGAAAGGTGGGGGGAGCCTGGGGTTTTTGATCCATCCCTGCTGACCCCTCACATCTCCTCCTACAGATGATAGAGAAGCTGTTCCCCTGTGTGATCCTGACACCACTGGACTGCTTCTGGGAAGGCTCCAAGCTGCAGGGAGGCTCAGCCTATCTCCCGTGAGTGTGTGTGGGGAACTATCCTGGGCTGTGGGGGGCCATGGGTGGGAGCAGGAGCTGGGGATGCTGCCGAGGGGCTGTGCTTGACCTCCCTTTGCAGCTTGGCTCTGCCTGCTCCAAAGTGCTTCAGTGCTGCTGCAGCTTGTCCTGCTCAGCCCTAGGTTGGTGCCACCACCATTGCTGTCCCGCTGGGTCAAGACCCTGGGGACAGGTCCCTGCCTGGCCTCGGTAGCACAGGGAGGGCTGCACCGCTGCAGGGGGGCTGCAGCCCACAGGCAGGAACTGCCCGTCCCATCCCAGCCGTGCCATGCTCTCGCACTGCGGCTGTGCCACAGGCAGGTCTCTGAGGCTGCTACCCCTGCCCCCGGCACTGCTTCGTGGGTGCCACGATTGTGAGGGGGCACCCACACTCCTGAGCTGTGCCCAGGGGCACGGAGGGCAGAGTCCCTGGGCTGGGTGGTGAGTGACTCCCAGCCAGCTCCTCGCACCGTGGTGGGGCTGGGGACCCCGGGTTGGGCCGGGGGAGCCTCCCCCACATTCCTTCTGTTTACGCGTGTGTTTGTCCGGGAGAGCTGGGGCGGCTTGTGCATTGTCAGCAAACGCAGCCCCATGCTTTCTCATGCTAATGCTGCTCTGAAAGCTGCCCCTTGCCAAATAGATGAAATAGTGGCCTTATTCAGGCTGCTGCGGACGGGAGGAGGGGGAGGGGGCCACAGCATCCCCAGCCAGGACTAGGGGGCTGGTTTTTGCATCCCCCCCCAAGACCTCAGGTTCTCCCCATCCCAGGCTGGGGAACTGCCGAGAGCAGGAGCAAGTGGGGCTGGGGTGGCTGTGCCACATGGGATGCTGGTGGCATTGCCTGCCGGGCTGGGCAGCGTTCTGGGACTGAGGTACGTGGCAGGCAGGGTGGCACTGGAGCAGCGATGGGACTCACCTCTCCAGCAGCCGAGTGAACGGGTGCCCGGGTGGGCACCCCGGCTGAGTGCCGGCCGGCCCATGGGGACTCGTCCCCCTTTTTAACGCCAAGGGGTGAGCGGGGCGGGAGCTGGGAGAACAAAGAGCAGCAATCTATGGAAAGACAAAAGGATTTGCCCTGGCTCAGTGAAGCAAGCGAAAGCAGATAAAAGGGGCTCTCTTTGGAAGCAGCAGCAGCTCCGGTTGGTATGTGGGAATCTCGAGCGGCCGGCTCTGGCCCAGCCAGCCTTCATGAATTATTACGCTGTGTTTCTCCCCAGAGCCCACACTTGCTCGGGGCTTTTTCTTCCCCTCTTTGGAGCGCTGGGCTGGGTTATTGGCTTTTTTGTGTGTCCTTTCTGTCTTAAAAAAGAAGCTGAGTTGAGGCTGGAAGCTGGCCCCCAGCTCCCCAGGCTGGGGTGGAGGGAGCAGGGCATCTGCAGGCAATGCGAAAAACTCTTTTCCTGGGTACCCAAGTCACATGTGGTCCTGCTGGACCTCCAAGAACCTACCCCATGCCCAGCTCCCAGTATTGTGCTGAGCCCCCAGGACTTCTGCTGAGCCCCAAACTCTCCAGCTTGAGGGAAGATGACAGGAAGGACTGTAAGGGATGCCGGGAGCTATTGCCTGCCCGCTCCCCTCTATCAAGATGTTAGCCCACGGGCAGTAATCGGCCTGACTGCTCACACAAAGCGGGGCCAGGCAGCAGGGCCAGCTCCCCCCGCTTTGTCCCGGACTAACAGGATCAGGCACGCTACTTGACTCGGGGCATGGCCCGCTGTGGCGCACAGGGCACGGGGGATTCCGCGGGCGGCCCCGGGAGGGGGTAAGGGATGTGCTGGGGACTGACGTGGCTTGTCTGCATCCTCACATCCTGCCTGTGAGGGCATCCTCAGCACCCCTGGGATAGGTTGGCAGTGGTGTTGGTCGTACTGCATGTGGGTTTTGGCATCCCCGTGACCCCAGTGCTGCTCTCTGCCCAGGGGCCGCCCGGACATCCAGTGGAGCAACCTGGACCCTCTGCAGCTGATGGAGGAGCTGGGGCAGTTCACATCCCTGGAAGGCTTCAAAGAGCTGCTAGACAAGGCAGAGGTGGGACAGGCTTACATGGAGCGACCCTGTCTGGACCCCCGGGACCCCCAGTGTCCTTCCAGTGCCCCCAACAAGCAGAGCCAGCAGGTGGGTCACAGTCCATGAGGACCAGGATTGGGTGTGGGAGCTTATTGCTCTCCTACCTGCCCCACAATTCTGACACCTCCCCTCCACCCACAGAGCCCCGACATCCCGGCCGAACTCTCGGGGGGCTGCCACGGCTTCTCCAGGAAGTTCATGCGCTGGCAGCAGGAGCTGATTTTAGGTGGCACGACCAAAGACTCCCAGGGCAAGCTGCTACGGTAAGAGCCACTGTGGTGTAGGCATCCCCAGGCACAGGGCAGGATACCTGCCCTGGCTGCAGGAGGGCCAGTGGGGCGAGTGTGTGGGGCCAGTGAACAAGGCAGAGCAAGGAGCCAGGATGCCTGGGTCCTCTCCTGGGTGTCTGTGGTGGGGATGGGTGCCATGGGGTGGGGGATGGGCCCATTCCTGCATCCTGGGGCGCTGCAGCCGGTCCCAGCGAGGTGCGTGCCTGTCCCCCAGCGCCGAGGCCCTGCAGACCATGTTCCTCCTCATGAGCCCCCGGCAGCTCTATGAGCACTTCAAGGATGATTACGAGATCCATGATATCAGCTGGAGCGAGGAGAAGGCAGGAGCCATCCTGGAGGCCTGGCAGAGGAAATTCGTGGAGGTGAGCACCAGGAACAGCCCCCACATGGGGCTGGGCAGGGGTGAGCCTGTGCATGGCATCCCTCTGTGCCCAGGTTTGCATGTGGCCACGGGTCCTGGGACTACTCTCTTTTAGTCCATTGGGTCCCTAGGGACTGTCAGTGGTGACGCTGACCCCCTGAATGGCTCTGGGGTGGGTGTACTGTAGAGCAGGGCGGTCCTGACTCCTCTAATGGTATGCACCTCTGGCAGCTGGCACAGGACTCCATCCCTCCCAACGCCACACAGAGCGTCCATGCTTTCTCCACCACCACGCTCAATGACATCATGAAGTCCTTCTCTGATGTTAGTGTCATCCGGGTGGCTGGGGGCTACCTCCTCATGGTAGGTGTGCTCCTTCTCTCTGTCCTCCACCATCCCTCCATCTCCTCCCTGGTCCCTGCTAATCCACTGTGCTCTTCCAGCTGGCCTACGCCTGTGTCACCATGCTGCGGTGGGACTGCTCCAAGTCCCAAGGGGCTGTGGGCCTGGCTGGGGTCCTGCTTGTGGCTCTCTCCGTTGCCTCTGGCCTGGGGCTTTGCTCACTGCTGGGCATCTCCTTCAATGCAGCCACCACCCAGGTATGTGCTGGGGGAAGAGCTGGGTACTGTGAGGTGGGTGGGACCCTGAGGGCTCAGGGGTGGCCAAGTCCCTCTGCTGACGCCAACTGCTCCGTGGCAGGTCCTGCCCTTCCTGGCCCTCGGCATTGGGGTGGATGACATGTTCCTCTTGGCTCACGCCTTTACCGAGACGAGCCAGCACATCCCCTTCAAGGTGAGCACTGAGCACTGCCCAGGGGCTTCTCGGCCTCCTCCTGCTTCCCCATGGTCCCTCTCATCACCCCTTCTCTGTCCCTGCAGGAGCGGACGGGTGAGTGTCTGAAGCGCACGGGGACCAGTGTGGCTCTCACCTCTGTCAGCAACATGATCGCCTTCTTCATGGCAGCCCTGGTGCCCATCCCTGCCCTGCGCGCCTTCTCCCTCCAGGTAGGGCCACGGTCCCTTTCCAGGGGATGGGAAGGGATGGCAAGACCTTGCTCTGACATTTGTCCCCCAATACCTGCAGGCTGCAGTGGTTGTTGTGTTCAACTTCGCCATGGTGCTCTTTGTTTTCCCTGCTATCCTGAGCCTGGACCTACACCGCCGGGAGAAACGACGGCTCGACATCCTCTGCTGCTTCTACAGGTACTGGCACTGGGCTGGCTGGGATGGGTCTGACCCTACAGGTCCCTAAAGAAGATGGGGTGACTAAATATCTCATCATTCTCTCTCTCCTTCGCTCTCTCCACGCAGCCCTTGCTCCTCAAGAGTCATTCAGATTCAGCCCCAAGAGCTTGCTGATGCCAACGATAACCATGCCTGCCACCCATCTCCTTATGGGCACCCTGGCATGGCCACCAGCACCCAGATCACCACCACTGTGCAAGCCTTCACCCGGTGTGACCCCTCGGGCCACCACATTGTCACCGTCCTGCCACCCACCTCCCAGGTGTGCACCTCACCTGCCGTCCTCCTGCCCCACACTGACCCCTTGGGCTCGCAGGTCTTTGCCCCATCCAGCTCCACCCGGGATCTGCTGTCCCAGCTGGATGAGGCCAAGGGTGGGCGGGAGTGTGTCCCCCTGCCCTTCTGCCGCTGGAGCCTCGCTGATTTCGCCCGGGAGAAGTACGCCCCACTCCTTCTGCGCACCCGGACCAAGGTGAGGTGGGGGCAGCCCTGGTGGTGCCACTCAAGGTGGGTGGGTGGGTGGCACAGGACTCTTCCTGACCCCCCCGTTGTCCCCACAGGTGGTAGTGGTGGTGCTGTTCCTGGCACTGCTGGGGTTGAGCCTCTATGGCACCACCATGGTACATGATGGCCTCTACCTGACGGACATTGTGCCACGAGACACCAAGGCACATGCCTTCATCTCGGCCCAGTTCAAGTACTTCTCCTTCTACAACATGTTCATCGTCACTAAGGGTGGCTTCCACTACCCGGGTGCCCAGGCTGCCCTGCTGAGCCTGCACCAGGCCTTCAGCACCGTCAAGTACGTGGTGCGGGAGGGCAACCGTGACCTGCCTAAAATGTGGCTCCATTACTTCCAGGACTGGCTGCGAGGTGAGGGACATGTCTCTTCTCCATGACCTCCCCTGCCTGACAGTTCTCTCCCCAGCCTGCATGCTCCTCACTGGCCTGGGAATGCCTTCCCTTTCGTGTAGCACTCTGGGGAGGGTGGTCCCAAGGTACCCAACACTGGAAGCTGAGCCTTGGGGTTTCTGTGTGCCCATCCCTCTGGCACCACACTTCCTACGTTACATGGGGTGCTGTGCAGGGTGGTGTGTCCCCAGGGATGCTTACCCCCCATTCTGCATCCCCAGGGCTCCAGGCCACCTTCGACAGGGACTGGCAGGCCGGGCGCATCACCCATGACAGCTACCGCAATGGCTCCGAGGATGGGGCGCTGGCGTACAAGCTCCTCATCCAGACTGGCAACAAGAAGGAGCCCTTCAACTTCAACCAGGTGAGTGGTGACAGCGCTGGGATGACTGGGCTGGGGATGTCTATGCCCCAGCTGCCCAGCTCATGCCCACTCCTGGTCTCTCCTGTAGCTGACCACACGGCGACTGGTGGACGAGAATGGCATCATCCCCCCCGACACCTTCTACATCTGCCTGACAGTGTGGGCCAGCAACGACCCCCTGGGCTTTGCCGCCTCCCAGGCCAACTTCTACCCACCACCCCCCGAGTGGATTCACGACAAGTACGACACCACGGGCGAGAACCTGCGAAGTGAGTGAGCATGGTGGGCTCCCCAGGGGCCCCTCTGCCCCGGCATCCTCCTGCAGAGTACCCCATTCCCCACACCTTTTTACCCTGAAAGGAAACCCCCCCACGTCCCTTACCCCATCTGGTGAACTGCCTTGCTTCCCCATGTTTAATCCTTGTCCTCCTGCACCCCCACACCCTGAGCATCCCACTGTGCCTTCCCTGTGCCCTTATCAACACACACCTGCTCTAGCCCATGAGCATCTCACTGCAAAGAGTAACCCACTAATGCACGAAAATCCCACAGGCAGAGAAATGCCCTGCCCTCCTCCTTGACCCCGATCTGCTCCCTACACACTCTCCAGACCTGTGGTACCCAGCCAGGCATCAGGCTGCGCTCAGGCTGGTGTGACTGTGGTGCTCTTGTGCTGCCTGTACAGCCATACTGCCCATATCCTCATACTGCCTGTGATCTCCTCACCAGTCCCAGCAGCCCAGCCACTGGAGTTCGCCCAGTTCCCTTTCTACCTGAGCGGGCTGCGTCGCACATCCGACTTCGTGGAGGCGATTGAGAGCGTACGGGCCATCTGCCGGGAGGCTGCCCAGCGCCACGGCGTGCTGAGCTACCCCAGTGGCTACCCCTTCCTCTTCTGGGAGCAGTACATCGGCCTGCGGCACTGGTTCCTGCTGGCCATCAGCATCCTGCTGGCCTGCACCTTCCTCGTCTGCGCCTTGCTGCTGCTCAACCCCTGGACCGCCGGCATCATTGTGAGTACGCACCCTGATGCGTGGGGATGGTCCTGGTGGGTGGGGTCAGGGGCATCCAGCCTTTCTCCCATCCTGCTGAGTGGCCCTGGGTACCTGCTTCATGGGAATTGGGTGATGGAATGGCCAGGGGTAGCCTGGGGTGAAGGGATGCCCATATGAGGGTGGCAGTGGGTGGGGGACTCCTCTGCGGAGGGATCAGTTATATCATTGATGAAGAGAACAGGGGGCCCTGGATACATCCATGCGTAAAAGTGTGATGGGAACACCCATATGGAGGTGGCAGTTGGTGGGGGACCCACATGGAGGGATTAGGGAACCCATTATGAAGGGAATGTGTGTAGTGGGCAGGGGTTTGATGACATCCATGCAGAGCAGGGTGAGGGGTACCCCCAGAAGATGGGACAGAGGGACACCCCAAATAGAGGGAAAAGGGTCAGTGAGCTGAGGCTGCCCTATATGGAGTAGGATCAGGCTTGCCAGGGAGATGGGACAGCCAATCAAAGCCATCCCTCACTGACCCCACCACCCTCCAGGTCTCCATCCTGGCCATGATGGCTGTGGAATTGTTCGGCATCATGGGGCTGATGGGCATCAAGCTGAGCGCCATCCCTGTTGTCATCCTCATTGCCTCAGTGGGCATCGGAGTGGAGTTTACTGTCCACGTGGCCCTGGTGAGCACAAGCTGATCCCAGTTCCTACTCCCTGGCACCCTCACCCCCTTGGCCTTGTGCCAGTGGGTGGCCCATCATGGGTGGCACACGGGGACAGCCCCACATGACATTTCCATCCCACTCAGGGCTTCCTGACAGCTGCAGGGAGCAGGAATGTGCGCTCAGCTGCAGCACTGGAGCACACTTTTGCCCCTGTGATGGATGGTGCTGTCTCCACCCTCCTGGGTGTCCTCATGCTGGCTGGCTCTGAGTTTGATTTCATCATGAGGTGAGCACTGAAGAAGGGTAAACCAGCTATTTGCTGCCCTACAAGAACTTTGGCAGTGGGGGCTGGTGGGTGTGGCAGCCTCCCTGTCTGGCAGTGGGGATTTGGGGTAGCTGGTGAGGACATCTTGCTGGGGACTGCCATTCCATCTCGCCTGGAGGTTGGGGAGACATGGCAGGGCCAGGGGGTGTGGCATGGGAAGCCATGTTTGTGATGGGACAGGTTCATGATGGCTGTGCCTGCTTACCCCATGTGCCTGTGGCCCTCTCAGGTATTTCTTTGCGGTGCTGACCATCCTGACGCTGCTGGGGCTGCTCAATGGGCTGGTGCTGCTGCCCGTGCTGCTCTCTGTCATCGGCCCACCCCCTGAGGTACAAGACCCCTCCATCCGACCTCTCCCTCGTCTGACCCAACCCTGTACCCACGTCTCTCCATCCCCCATTGCCCCTCTCCCTGCCCACCTTTCACCCTTCATCCATCTTTGTCCAGTCCCAACCTCATCTTGAACCCACCTCAGTCCATCCCTTGCCCTGTACCATCCCTCTTTTACCTCATCCTTTCTCTGACCCATATCCTACTTGCCCCATACCTACCTGACCTCATTCCTGCTTCATTCCACACACAACTTCCCCCATCCCTCCCTGACCCATTTGATCCCATCCCTGCTTCACCTGATATCACCCACATCCCCATCCTCGCATCAGCCCATACTTGCTAGTTCTCCATACTCCTCTGTCCCTGGCCCCTCTGACCTGTTTTCTCTCCCCAGGCATCCCTGGTGGATAATGGCCCCTGCCTACCCCCACCAGAGTCGGTACCCCCATGTCTGGGCCCTGGGGGACTGTACGTCCGGCGTGCTCCAGCCTGGCCTGCCACCTTCCCTGAGCCCTCTGACACAGAGCACTACACAGAGAGCGTGGGGCCAGGCAGCCCACGGGGACCCTTCATTGTGCCCCCTGCCCCGGCACACATCCTACTGGAGGCTGGCAAGGACCCCAGCTTCCCCCGCATCACTGTGAGTGTCTCTACCCATTGTGGCATTGCCAACTCCCCTGCATCCCCAGGGAGAGGGTCATGGATAGAGCTGGGGGATGGGGGCTGGTGGTGTTGCCAGAGGGATACTCAATATGACTGGGGACCCTCATGCTTCATGCTCCCCCTCCAGGTGCTGAAGCCCTACAAGGACAGCTTGGAGGTTCATGGGAAGAAAGAGGCTTCCAGCCCTCAGCCTGCAGCCCCCCTGCCCTTCGGGGAGCCGTGCACCACGCTGCCCCGAGAGCACCTGCAGCCCGGCCCACCGGGCACCCGGCCAGCCCCCGCCACAGCCCTGCCCACCTACAGCACCCACCTGCAGGGTCCTGCCGGCAGCTACACCACCGTCACGGCCACCGCATCAGTGACAGTGGCCCTGCACCCCACCCTGCCTGGCTCCTACCCCAGCTTCAGCCCTGAGGGCTTCACCAGCAGTGAGCGGGACTGCCTGGACGAGCCCAGCACCAGCGGCATCGCTGTGCCCGACACCTTTGAGATGCAGAACATGGGACACCACGGGGCAGGTGCCTGGCGCTAGGTGAGCTTGGGGACACCCTACCCAGGGCTGGTGCATGGCAGCATGGGGGTGTGAGGTGCGTGTGGAGGGACCCAACTGACCCCCCAAATCTCTCTCCCTGCAGATTGCTGGTTCCTGGGCAGAGCATCTCCCCAGCACCCAGTGGGCACAGGAGGGTGCAGAGCGGGGTCACCCGTGTCGTGCTGCTAATCGCCGGAGCGGTCTTGGCTGAGGAGGACCGGCCCCCCTGCACCGGGGCTTGGTAGGGCAGGCTGGCACTTCTATGCAAGCTGTGTGCAGGCCGTGCCATGCCCGCGTGTCCCTCACCTGAGGCTGTACCTTTGGTGCCGTGTCCCATCACCCGGGGCTTGGGGTTATCCTGCCCTGGGCTTGTTGCCCCCCAGAAATGGAAGCACTAACTCCCCCCTCTGTTTCTGGAGCTGCTGGCAAGGTGGACTCGGTGCCATGCCAGCTCCCCCTCTGTGGGGTCACTGCCTGCTCCCCATCACCTCCTCCTGGGACCACCCATCCCAGGCCATGAGCTGGGGTACCCCAACAGGGTGCCCTGATGCCCCTTGTTCTGATAAGGGGGCAGCCCCAGAGCCAGCTATGCCCTGGTGTGCCATGGGCAAGGCCTAGGGTGGGCACCCCCACCTTTATTTATTGCAAAGGGAAACTATCTATAGAGAGATATATATTTTTAAGCTTATTTTAAAAGGTTTATTTCTCAGCCTACAGCCTCACCCAGCTGCCCAGGGTGCAGGCAGGGAGCGGGCAGACCCTTTGCCCAGTGCAGGGCTGCCCACTGGAGGCAGCAGGAGCCTGGGGGCACAGACCTGGTTCATGCCCCTACTCCATGGGCAGCTCATCCCTTCCAACATGCTAGTCCGTGCCTCAGTTTCCCCAGTGGCAAGGATGAGAAGGCTGGAGATCGTGGATGTGCCACAGTGGAGAAAGGGAGCCTGTTGCTCCCCAGTGCACGGACAGGGTTTTGGAAGGGGGAGATCCTCGAAGTTGTCCTTGCTGTGCCAAGTCCCTGCGCTGTCCCAAGATCACAGCCCCCTGTGTCACACTTGTGCTCTGTCCAGGGGATGGCACAGGCTTGAGCACGCACAGGACACTGCACGCTGACGGGGGCTCCCATAGTGCCACCAGGCACATCTTGCTGGGAAACGGTATTTCTTACCATGTCCCCGTGCAACGGGGCTGTCCCTGCAGCCAGCCCCTGTCCCCGTCCCCATCCCGGGCACCGTCCGCGCCGTTACCCAGCACTTTAACTCCAGCGGTGTTTGCTGTGCCTGCGGCCCCAGGCCCCCCGGCCCCCNTTCTCCTGGGGAACACAGCTGGAAGGGGGGTATGTGTGCTTGAGACAGACCCAGCTGTGTGCACACACGCAATGGGGGGTGCAAGGGGGGCTGCACAGCGTGTGTGTGGCACATGGCAGGGCTGGCAGCCTGTCCCACGTGTGTGTGGCCTGTTGGCAGGGCTTGGGGGGGGTCGGGAGGGTGGCACCCTGTCACTGCAGTAGTGCGTGCTAAGATGCTGATGTGTCTCCTCCTACCTGCACGCCCTCCAAGGCCCAGGGTCCCCGTGCCGCTGCCGTGGAGGGTTCCGTGCCCCTGCCCGGGCAAGTGCTGGCGCTCTCTCCTACTGCAGCACGGCCCCGCTGCCGGGGGAGGGCAGCACGGCCCCAGGGAAGGGGGAGGTCATCTTGGGTCCCCATCCCGCAGGGATCTCTGCAGCCCCACCACCCTTGGGTCACTGCCTGGGCAGCCTGCAGTGTCCTTGCACCACCACATAGCCCAGCTCTACCTTACCCCCAGCCCCTGCATCACTTTTGGGGGTGAGCCAGGCATCTTGCCCTGACCCCGACATTGTGACATGGGACAAAGCACTTTATCAATGCTCTTGGCCACGGCAGCATCAGTGCCCAGCCCCACACCCTGCCCCACTGCAGAGTCCCCGGTTGGGCTGGACAAAACTCGCTGCCCACCCCCTACTTGGCGCGTGGCTCAAGGTGACGGTGATGGTCACGGGGCCGTGTGCCCCGGCGGGGACGGCAGAGGCGGGAGGGCACCCCACTGCCCTTCCTCAGTGCGTGGGCACGCCAGGCTGCTGCGATGTTCTCCACCTGTGGGGATGGGGACATTGCCACAGTGCTCCTCAGCCCATCATCCAGCAGCCTCCAGCCCTGGAGGTCAGTCAGGAGACATTAAGAACAGGCAGCAGCTCACCGGGATGAGGAGATCCTGCTGGTTGTAGCTCTCCAGTGTCACCAGTTCGCTGGGTGCCAGCAAGGGCAGACGCAGCTCCCTGACGGGCAGGGCAGCCACCTCTGGCACCGGACGCTCCAAGACAGCCTGTCAGACATCAGGATGTGAGGGATGAAGCTGGTGATGTCCTGGGCACCAGGGGAGGCAGGGGCCTGTGGGGAGTGACACAGCTTCTGTGTGCATCACAGAGCCCTGCGCTCAGGGATAGGGTGCCTACGTTCCCAGCCTGGGCTGGTGGGGGCCCAGGCACCCCTGGGTGGTCGCTGCATGACACTCACCGAGCTGACGTGTGCCCACTCCCGCACAGCCTGCACCAGGTCCAGCTCGTCCACGGCCAGGCGGTCACTGCGCAGCACCCGCGCCAGCACCACGTCGGAGAGCTCACGGAAGCCCTGTGTCCGCACCACTGCCTGCCAGCACACCACAACACCGGGGTGCTGGAACCAGGACCCCACACAACCACCACCCCCATCCATCAGACACATGCTGATGCCATCCCTGCCTGGTACTCCAGCATCCCCCAACCCAAACTCCAATCCCCTGGCACTCCAGTACCCCACAGCCTGTGTCTGCCAGTCACCCAGCATCTTCTCTCCAAATACCATTTGCTCCTCTCACAGCCTCCAGGCATCCTGTCCTTAGGGGCCCTGCTCCCTTGCCTCATGCAATGTTCTCCTTGCCACATGCCCCCCATACACTGGGGTACCCCACACCATGCTCCCCCATCACCTGCCACCGTACCGCGGTGCAGCCCTCGATGAAGGCCAGGCAGTGCTGCTGGAGGTCCACCTGCCCATAGGTCACCGCAGCCTGTGAGACAACACAGAACCTGCAAGGGGGTCCAGGGCAGGAGGAACTCCCTGCCAAAGCCCTACAGAAACATGGGCACTGTCAGGAACACAGGTGAGGCACACATCCCTCTGGGTTGGGTACCACAGTGAGAGTGTGGGGAGGAAGGGACACCAAGGTCCCCTCCTTTTCTGGCCTGCCCGACAGCAAATGTTTTGGTGGCTCTAATGCCCACGATGGTCACCCAGCCCCAGGACATGTGATTTTCCACCTCACCGAGCCCACAGTGGGGGAGAGGCCCTGGTGCTGTTCTCACAAGGTAACACCACAGGCACATGACATCATCCCCAGTGCTCCTTGTGTGGGCACAGGATCAGCTTAAAGCCCCCCACAAGCTCCCCATACTCCTGGTGCCAGCCCTAGCCTGACCCATAGCTGCCATTCCCCACTGCAGCAGGAATTTGGGGTTGCTCTCATTTTCTCCCAGCCCTCCTGAGCAATGCTTGTCCCAGGGCTCGCACTGCCCATCAGGTTACCAGGAGGGCATGACCCCATCCCCCCACAGCAGCCCCTGTGTGTGGGGTACTTGGGACCAGCACAGGCAGGGTGAACATCACCTCCCCCTCCACCACAGCAGGGGACCAGTGCTGACGTAAGTGGGGAGGGCAGACGAGCTATTTTCTTCAGGTTTGTTTTGTTCTGGGGTTTTGGGGTTTCTTGTTTTGTTTCCTCTGGGCCAGTTTTAGCTCCGTTTATGTCGCAGTGGTCTGGCATCACATCTGGCTGAGGCTCTGTGTTCTGGGCAGGCACCTCACCCCAAGATTGTTTCAGTTTGTGGGAGATTAAACAAATCCCCCTTCTCTGGGGAGCAGCCTTGGTCCCACCAAGTAGCATGGCCAGGGCCATTAGGACTTTCCCAAGGCTATTTCCCTTGCAGCCCTGGTACAATCCCAGTGGTCTGGGAGCTGGCAAGGCAGCTGCTGGCCCAGGGGTGAGTGGGAAATCCAGCCCCACTGTCCAGCAGAGAACAGAAGGGTCGAGTCTGCTCCCACCCCAAAATTGTACAGGTTATTTTTAACCCTCTGTGACCCTACTGGTGTCACTCTTACCTGCAGGGCCTCGCAGACCTGCTCCACACTCAGTGTGTCCTTGATGAACTTGACACAGAGCTGGAAGGCAGAGAGGGAGAGGGTGAACAGAGCAGGGGACACAACCCTGCCATCCCCCCACAAAACTCTCAGCATACCCTGAACCCCCAGCACATGAAATGTGGGGCAGAGGCACCTCCAGCCCCCCTGAATTTCATAAGCAATGGCCTGTGGGACGAGGTCTTGCAGCATGGATGTGGGCAGCCATCTTGGCCACTGATGGAGCCAGGGACCAAGATTGATGTGACCAACTCCAGCCGATCTGATAGTCCCAGATGGGTCTCTTAATCCTGTCTACAGATGCCATCCATGTTCTGCCATAGGGCACAATCCTGGTGCCAGCTGCAGTGCACTGGGCGACCTCAGCTTTGCCCCAGCCCTGCCTGCCAGCTGTGCTCTGGCAGTGACTGCTGGGGGACCAGCATATTTATCAGTGAGTAGGACCTCTCTCCTGCCTATCTCAGCTGCCTACCAGAATCCCTGGGAAACCCAAGGGGATGTGACATGCAGGGAGGAGCTGTCAGCTGGGGCAGAAGGGCCCTGAGTCATTGGCAGGAGGGATATGAGGTCACCCTGCAGCTGAGCACACTGACATGGTTTCACCAGCTGTCCCTGGTCAGCCCCTTTCCCTCCCACCTCTCCTCTATGCAGGTCATCCCCCCCAGGATGCATTTACTGGGTGGTGGGGTGTGACTCATGACAGGAGCACCAGGTCCCCCTTTTCTGCTACACCCCTTATATCCCCTTCCCCGCTCAGACAGCTGTTTGACAGCTCTGTGCCACATCTGGGCTTTGGCTGATCTTGTTCCCACAGGTCCCATCCCACCACCCTGGCAGACAGGAGCCCACAATTCCTCAGCTCCTGAGGTACTTTCCCAGCGTGATGAGGAGAGAGGGGAAGTCTGGGTGTGAGATGTCGGGTCACGCGTTCAGCCAGGCTGTAATTCAGGAATCAGGCTGATGACGTGGCCTGGTCCCCTCCCCAGCACTGAGCTGCTTAAGCTCCCTGGCCCCTCCTCGTTCAGCTCCCACCCTTCCTCTTTGCTCCCTGCTGCCTTCCCAAAACCTTCCCACCCAAAGCAGCATCACCATGGCAGCACCACAGCTGAGGTGCTGACTGCTCCCAAGGATCAGGGATCTCTTTAACTGCACCATCCTGCCAGATGACCAGACAGCACGTGTGGGCAAAGGCACAGGGGCTTTCCTTCTGACCTTTGCTGTGCAGGAGATGTGAAACTCCATGTCCTTCCCCATGATTTCTCGGGATTCCCCTGTGGGATTCCCAGCTGCTGCTGTACCCCCTCAAGGGGAATCCCACTGGAGAGACCTTCCAGGATCAAGAAGCAGGGCCAAGCCTGCGTGACGCACCACAGTGCTTTCCTCAGAGGCACCTGCAGCTACCAGCTATGCAGGGACCATCCTGGGGTGCTGCCCAGCCTGGGAACACTCAGGGACCAGTGCCCTCAGCCTAAACAGTGCCATACCTTGCACAGGTCCTGCAAGCCGTACTCCACTGACGAGGTCAGCACCTCCAGTGCCTGCAGGCAAGAGGAACCTTGTGATCATCAGCGTGCGGGGCCACGAATGGGCACAGCAGCCCAGGGTAAAGGGCAGGTGTGCTCCTGCCTCTGTGGGAGCTCCTGAGTGGGGCATGGGAGATAAGGCTGCTGCATGGAGAAAAATTTAGGTCTCCTGCTGTGGTCTACCCATTCTCACCATCCAGGGTGTGCACAGCCAGAGGTCCCAAGACTAGGACAAGGTGCTCTGGACACCCCACTGTGCTGGGTTGAGACACATTCATTACACGATTAGCCAGCCAGAGAGCATCACATAGACCATCTCCTCCAACTTTGGCACACCAAGAGTTGCAAAGCACCCCCTTCCCCTGCATCCCCTTCTTGTCCCTCCCATGTGCACGGTCCTCACCAGCCCCATCCCCACTCACTATGCGGCTGTTGAGGGTGACACTGTTGGTGTAGAGGAACTCAATGACGGCCAGGAAGACCTCAGGCTGCACGTTGCCCAGGATGAAGGGGCCTTGGGGTGGCACACTGCTGGAGGAGTCCTGGCTGCCCACTGGTGCCTGGCTGAGCATCCCACGGAACACCTGACAGCGGCAGGCCAGCACACAGCGGTGTGCAAACACCTTCTGCTGCTCCTGGCCCACCACGAACATCACATCGCTGCAGGGGAGAGGGGACCGTGAGGGACACGGTGCCTGGAAAGCACGGGCACAGCCTTCCCTGGGCTGGGACAGGGCACACAGGAAGGGCCCTGCCGAGTGCCCGGCACAGTGAGGCAGTACCCTTTACTTTTAACCCAAAGGTTTGTCCCAAGAGGGGAACAGAGGGGACCTTGTTGGTGGCTCTTTCCAGCCATTTGAAGGCTGCAGGTGAGGTGAGCACAACAGGTCCTCTGGAAAGCATAGAAAGCCCAGGGTGCTGGCACAGAGAGCCCAGAGTGCTGGCACTGAGCAGGGCAGAGAAAGGCCAAGGACAGCTGGAGAAAGTGACTTTTTCCTTTGGCATAGCAGAGCCAAGGAAAGCGTTGCTGTCACCGGGATCAGCCTCCCTGACTCATGGGAACTGACTCATCATCTCAGGGATGTGAAGCCTCTGGCATATCTGCCAGAAGGGCTGGCACTGGCCCAACAGGGCAGCTTGTGGCATACACTAGAGCATAGGGACCATCCTGTTGCCCTGATCCCCTATAACGCTCCCCTCCCCAAAATGTTTCCCCAATTCCATGGCCCCAGGAAAGGGGGGGGGGGCAAGATCGGGGAAAGGAAGCAGCCAAAGGTCACGAAGTCTCCAGACTGTGCAAACCTGTGGCTATGGCCCATCTATCCCCTTATCCCTTCCTCCATCCCAGCAGGCCAATGAGCAGAAGACATGCCACCCAAACTCTGACTGCAATGAGGACATGCACAAAACCATGGCCTGACCCTCAGAGTGTCCCACAGGGACATGTATGTGCCCAGCAGAAGGAAGGACACCTGGGTCATCCCAAGCGTCTATCAGGAGACACACAGCTGGGGCAGGATGGGTGGTGTGTGCAGAGCCCAACAGGTCTTCCGTGACAGCTCCTGCAAGGGGGATCATGATAAACTGTTCTGTGATTGAGGTTCACAGGCCAAGAGGGGCAAGCAGGATGCAGGCTGTGAGATGTGGAATGCCAACTGTGATTATGGCATGCAAGGTCTGGGATGCAGGACACAGGCTGCAGGCTGGGTGCAAAATGAAGGTTGCATGATGTGGGATGCAGAACAAAGGCTACAGAGTGCAGGCTGTGAGGTACAGGCTACAGAAGAAAGGATGCAGTAGAAGTAGATGGATGCAGAGCACAGATTTCAGGTTGCAGGATGCAGATTGCAGGATGCTGGATAAGAGGTACAGGTTGAAAGATGCAAGCAGCAGGACGTAGGCTGAGAATGACTAGGCACTGCCAGCCACTCCTCTACTGCCTGGTGCTGTGGCTGGGGGATTTTCACTGGGATTTCTCTTCTGGGTGGCCAAAAATTTCAGCAGGAATGGGGATTTCCTTAGATAGTTCTGGTGTTCCTCAGATAGGCTGGCCAGGCCTCAGCAGGAAGTGGGAGAAGAGGACCACAGCCAGGCAGGACATACCATGTGGGTGAGGGAAGCCAAGGCAGCATCTCCATCTCTGCACCCTGCTCTGGCAAGAGGTGGCAGGGATGCCAAACCCTGTGAGGAGGGATGCCAGGCTGTTGCCTGGGAGGCTGGAGTAAAATACCAGTAAAGCCAGGTGGGAGAGGAACTGAGCAGGGAGGAACCTGCCCCTGGGGAGCTCAGTGTACTCCCATTCCTGGCAAGGGCAAGAGCCCCAGCACGGGATTTATCCTGGTATAGCGCCTTGCCCTGTTGGCACTATGCCTGGGGACAGAGGGGTCTGGGCACACCCGGGAACTTTCCCTCCTCCTGAGAGATGATGGCTGTCCGGGGTGGCCTACACCCGGGCAGCCCTGGACTCCTTTGGTGTGTGGGGAGCGCTGCACAAGCCACGTCGGCCCCACCAGCTGCCCGCGGCTCCCCGAACTACCTGCGGGCCCCAATCGGCCCAGCAGGGAGGGCTCGGGGCTGCGGGAAAACAGCACGGAGCAGCCGCCGGGGGCTTCGGCGTGGCTGGGGGGAGGCGGCACGCCCCAGGCCCTCACCTGAACTGGGGGTTGTTGACCAGGGTGCGCAGGGCAGCGGTGAAGGCGGCCACGTCGCCCTGCAGCCGCGCCGAGCAGGGTCCGGCCATGGGCTGCCTCAGGGAGCGCGGCGGCGGAAGGAGGCGCAGGCGGGCGGGAGGAGGCCGGAGGCTGGCGGCAGGGAATGTGGAGGCTGTCGGGAGGCCGGCCAGCCCGGGGAGGCCGCGGGGAGGAAGCCAGCACGCTGCGTGGTGCGGCACGGCCCATCGCTAGGGAAAGCTGGCAGGCAGCGCTGGGGTTGGAGGCCGGGCTGCCGGGGGAGCGGTGGGAGGGAGCGATGGGACAGTGAGGCGTGAAGCACGGCCTTGCTGCCGAGGCGGCTCCGTCCGGCACTCACCGGATGGGGAAGCGGGGCTGCGTCTTGCGGCGAGTGGAATTCCTTGCCGTGTTTCATGGCTTGGCTCTGGCACCCCTGGCACGGGGACATGCGGCTCAAGCTGGTGGCTTTGCTGCGGAGCAGAGATGGGGGTAAAGAGAGGCAGGCAGCTGGGATTTTGGAAAAGGCAGCACATGTACGCACATCACCCTCACAGCCTCCACCTGCACAGCCCCCATGGAAAGCCGCTGGGCATGGCTGAGTCCCCAGCAGCAGCACTGGAACAGACTGGAGCCCAGCAGGGAGATTTGTCCCCCTTCTCTCCTGCGATGCTCCAGGCCGCAGCCCTGCAGCTCTCCTGTCTGCTTAGGGTACAGGTGATTGCAGGCAGGAAAAAAGCATCACCAGCCTCATAGAAAGGCTTGGGTGGGAAAGGACCATTCAGTTCCAACCCCCCTACCATGGGCAGGGATGCCACCCACTAGATCAGGTTGCTCACCTAAGCCCAAACCAAGTGCTCTGCCAGGGGATGCATTGTCCCCATTCTCCAACCCTTGGCTGGCCTCAAGCAGCCCAAGGAGGGGATTGCCATGGAGGGATCCACTCTTGCTTGTCAGTGGTGCAAGGGAGAGGCAGGAATGGGGCTCAGAGCTGAGGCAGCACCCCAAGGAAATGGGGTCCAGCTGGCAGTGTGCTTGGCAGCGCTAGTCAGAGGGAGGCTATAAATACCTCAGACAGGAGATAGAAATATAAAAGCCATCTCCACTTTCCTCAAATATCTCAGCAGCCAGGCCAGACAAAGGCACATTGATGAAGCAGCCATGTCGTACCAGCTGGGCTGGGCTCCACTGGCAGAGAGAAACTCCAGCCAGGGTCAGGAGCCCCCAGGCATTACAGCAGCAGGGTCCCTGGCACGTGCCAGGGCTGTGCTCCATCCAGTCCCTGGAAGTGTTCAAGGCTGGGTTGGATAGGGCTCTGAGCAATCTGGTCTAGGGCCATTGCAGGTGATTTGGAACTAGATGATCTCTAAGGTCCTTCCCAACACAACCCACTTTGTGATTATATGATTCAATGGGTGCCCACCCACACACACTCTCCCTTGTGCAGTGGAGCATAAGTACTCTAAGGATGCAAATATCTGAGCAAAATCAAGCTGTTAGAGGGCTCATGCCCATTGCAGCCCATAGTCAGGACACAAAGTAGCAAGCACAGCGACTACCCTCCACCCCCTGCTCTTTTGCACATCCAACACCAGCCTGCATTTTTCAGGGCTGGCAGGGAGCTGAGGTTGGAGGGCACATGCCTGCAGTAACCACATCCCTGTGCTGGCACAGCTGAAAGAGCAGAGAGGGCAGGAGTGAAGGGGAACAGGGCTGTCCAGGGATCGGGAAACAAGGAGTTACAGAAGCCATGCCCCAAAACAACCCTGGAGACCTACATAGCAACACTTCACCTTCCAGGAGCACAACAGGTCAACAGGTTTGTTCCAGGAGCACAACAGGTTTGGCCCTGCTCACAGCAACTTTCAAGATAAAGATTGGTCCTGGGCAGTGACATC
This sequence comes from Leptocoma aspasia, assembly GCA_013399835.1. NCBI lineage: Eukaryota > Metazoa > Chordata > Aves > Passeriformes > Nectariniidae > Leptocoma > Leptocoma aspasia. The sequence continues at coordinate 23,983 of VXAX01000422.1, read as the reverse complement.
CACCAGAGACAAGTCCCCTGGGTTTACTCTGGAAGGACAGGAGTGGAACTAAGGGTAAGTGTGGGGTCAGATGCAGACAGGAACACTGGGGAAAGAGCCACTCACCTGTGCCGGTGGAAGGGCGGGGGATGGGAGAGCAGAGGGCTGTGTGGATCATGCATTACTGCACTGAATCAGCCCCAGCTGGCCAAGTTTGATGGGCATGGAGGCACTGGAGAAGGGAAGACAGCTGCCATGGATCTCCCAGCCCCTCTGCATCTTGCCTCACAGAGACACATGCCAGGAGGCATGGGATTTGCAGAGGGCAGGGAGAAGTGAGGCAGAGAGGCAGGGGAATGGAGAGGCTACAAGACACTTGCCTCACCCAGCACTCGGGTACATTTCCTTTGCAGGCCACCCCTATGGCTGAGCAGCCTTTCCCAGAGATAGCCCTGCTAGCCCAGGTGCTGGCTACAGACAACGCTGAAGCCCCTTCACTCCGCACTACACGCCGTGGGTCCCAGCCCCCAGCCCCAGCCCGGGGCACCGAGGACGGCAAACCGCGCCCCCTGCTCTCCCGCCGCAACTCCATCCTCAGCCGCCGCAGCTCATTCGGGATGGTCCCGGGGAGCAGGCGTCCCTCCATTGGCCCCTGGATGTTCCACAGACGTGTTAGCTTCTCCGGGCTCCCAATTTTCCAACCCATCCTCAAGACCCGCCCTGAAAACACTTACAGGATGGGGCCAGACAAAGGCTGCAAGTTTGATGCGGAGCGGGTGCAGCGGGTGCTGGAGGGGACTCTGGCTTGTGCCTTGGGGACCACTGTATACAGTCCCCGGGGCAGTGCCCCACTAGCCCAGAGCCTGACTGAGCTGCTGCAGAACCAGGCCAAGGAGGTGGTGCCACCCCGCTACAAGCTGGTCTGCCACGTGGTCCTGGGCCAGCAGGGCCAGCAGAGCCTGTTGGTGGCCAGCCGGGGACTATGGGACCCTGAGACTGACAGCTTTGCCTCTGTCACCTTCTCCAACGCCTCCCTCTTTGCTGTGGCCACAGTGTATGGGGTCTACTTCGAGTAGCACATGCCTCTCCACCCACCCAGTCTTGTAGAGCTGTAGGGAGAGAGCAGCTGAAATAAAGGTTTCGTCCGGCTGTGTGTCACACCTGGAGTCTTGGGCTAGGGTGTGTGCAGGGAGCAAGATATGGATGCTCTCTCCAGCCTCAGCTCACACCCACGCTGCAGTTCCCACTACTATGGTTTGCAAAAAGACCCAAGTGGCAGCAAACACAACAAAAGGCTGGATTTCCCCAGAACAGGCAACTGCCCAAGGCTGTTGGAGCAGCCCAGGCTGCTTCCCACAGCACAAGCTGCTCCCAGGCAGATTGATTACACAGATCACCTTCAAAGCAAGCTCACAGAGCTCTTTCCTGGCTTCATGCCCAGCTCATATCCCATCACACAAGATGTCAGTGCAAGGGCCCAGGCAACCCCTCCACCACCTGGGTCATAGCTCCTGCCTTCTGCAGCTCAGCGGAATCAGGAGAGCAGCTGGGTTGGGTCCAAGTGCAGAAATGACTGGGAATGAGTTTGGCAGCAGCAAGGAGAAATTGAGGCAGCTCCAGGGCTCCACTAGCATAAGCAAGAGCTAATTCTGCCCTTTGTGCCAGTCCCATGAAAGCAGTGGAGGTACCACATGGGCTCCTCACAGCCATCCTGCCTCCCTGACCTTATCCCCCAGCACCAGTCAGCAGCAAGAAGGGTCATCCCCAACAGGCAGAAGCAGCTCTGGAGCAAGAATGATGCTGAAGCCCTTTGTGACTCCAGCTTCAAATAAGGCAAACACAGTTTGCCCTTACACAAATAACTTTTTATTGAGGTGAGTCAGGGAGAGGGGAACTGCACATGGACAGACCAACAGGAAAATAAATAATTCCATATAAATAAGATACATAAATAGTCCCACATGGCAGAGACTGCCTTGAAATAAGAAACAACCCTGGGTCCCAACAAAATGAGGGCTTCTCCAGGCAAGTCCTCAGATCCCATCCCCCACCCTTTATCAAACCTCAGGTTGTACCAGACAATTCACAATTTGGGAAGAGACAGGGCACAGTTGGGCCCCGCACAGCTCCCTCCTTAGTGTAACAGTTGTGGACTGGCACACACCAGCCCACAGAGGCCCTGGCAGAACAGGCAGCACACCCTTCACCCCCGCCCACTCCTGGGAAGGGGTTTTCCTACCCCACAGCACCCAAAGTTTGAGATCAAGGCTGTGCCAGTCATCTCCAGGCCATGCAGAGGGTCTGTGCAACTGATGCATCAGCTGGGGCAGGGGAGCCTGAGCCTCCACCACAGGTAGTTGCCAGCCCCAAACAAGGCCCAGCCAGCCCCAAACCTGGCTGCAGGACACTCACCCACCACCACCTCCCTGTAATACCCCAGTCCATTCCATCAAGACAAGCACCACCAGAGCAGGAGCTGCCAGTGGGAAGACAACGATTGCCCAGAGCCAGGGAGCAGCAAGGATATCCAGACCCACTGCTGTAACCACATCCACGTGTCTTAGTCCAGAGTCCAGCTGAGCACCAGGATACACGGTGCCCAGGGCAGTAGCCAGCACCACATCATACCTCCCATCCCATGGGAGGGCAGGGGGAAACCTCTATGTCCAGACAGGGTCCCCCAAGATCCCAGGCTAGGCCTCAGCCCATTCTTGGAGAAGCTTGAGGATGTATCTGAGGCGGTGGTGGAGCTCCGCAGAGCAGCCCAGCTCCTGGATGCTGCACAGCTTGTAAGTGTAAGAGTTGCGCTCCCGGTTGATGTAGGTGACAAGGCAGGAGTGGTCAGGCTTGCTAATGATCACCTTGGTGTGGTCGTTGTAGAAATTCACCTAGGAGACAGGTTGGGTTTGGTTTAACCCATGCTTCCCACAGCATGCTGGGAGCCAGGATGGAGCCACATTTCCTGCCTCAACCCGTTCCTCCTCCCCAACCTGCCCGGGAGCATCCCTGCCCATGCCCCATGGCAGGAATGAGCCAGCCCTAGCACAGGGACAGACAGAAGCATCCAACTGAAGTGCTATGTCTCCCCATGGGCTGGGGAAGCTGCAACCAGCAGCTCCAGGCACTGGAGGAGCATCCTGCACCCACAGCTGGATTTTCCATTTGAGCTGTGGCAGACAAGATCCAACACAGACCAGAAGACCCCCATCTGGCCTCCTCTTCACAAGGGTCTGGACACCTTCACTGTGCCCCACACATACCTGGAGGGTGCCACTGCTGAAGAGCATGAGCAAGGCTTGGTCAGTCTTCACCCACTGCAGGAGGAGCAGGGCTGGCTGCCCAAGGTCATCTATGCTGGGCAGGTCACCTCCCTTTGAGAGAAGGGTCTGCATAAGCCACTGGTCCCACACATGGGAGCACTTCCACCAGCACACACAACACCAAAGCTGGGTACCCCCTCAGTGGAGTCCCCACTCCCATGGCACAACCCTGTGTGTCCACCTGGCCACAGGTGCAAGCAGGGAGTCCAACCAGCCCAAGCGGTGCAGTCAAGCCATGACCCAATGTGCAGCCCTGGGCCCCAGCACTCACCTTCATGAGATGCTGCTCCATGTAGGACGCAAAGTAGCGCAAGACACTCATCTGTCCCTGCAGCTGCTCAGGGATGGCAGACACAGAGAACACCAAGTGCTTGCTGTTGGTCGGGTTGTAATGTACAGTCCTAGGGGGAGCAGAGCACGAGTTCTGGGGATGTCCACCCTGGTACAGACTCCCCTTCCCACCCAAGGGGCTTCCCCAGAGACAGATCAGTCCCATTCCCACCACTCACCTGTGGTTGGGGGAAAGCGTCATGTGTGTGCCATTGTTGAAGAGGACCCCAATGCTGCGGTTGGAGAGCTGGTAGCCAAAGCCATACTTGTTGGAATAATCCACCCACTTGCTTACCCAGACAAAGTGCTCGTGGCGGGCCAGGGAAGCTGGGTTTTTCTCCGCTGTTGGATTAGAGAGGAGGTGAGCAGTGCAGCCCCTGTCCACCTCACCTCCCCAGGGGGAACAGATCCCTACAGCAGGCTCTGGCACCATTCAGGGTGCAATTTGTACCCCAAGCAGCAGCCATGCCTTCATCCCATGGGGAAGGGGATGCACAGCACCCTATCCCATCCCAGAGCAGTCCAACCAGTTTACCTGGAGGCATGGAAGAGAGGCAGGTCCGCAGGAGCCGGACAGCTGACTCGATGATGGCAGAGGCGGTGACACAATCTTCAAAGGCTGCGGGGAGAAGATGACAGGCTGAGTCAGCCAGCCCCGCTATCAGCCCAGGCATGACAGGAAGCTTGGGGCAGGCTCAGGTGGCTGGGACAGGTTTTGCTCACCTTCACAGCTGCTGGCCATTGTTCCCCGGATGGAGGGGGACGCAGACTTGTGAGACGTCTCCTCCACCACTGTCTCCACGGGGCTGGAGCTGGCACTGCGGCACGATACAGGAGTGGCCTGCGGAGAGACCCGGCTTTATCATGGTCTGCCTGCTCCCCCAAAGAAAGGCATGCATGGCCTCAGAGATGTTCTCACCTCATTCCCTTCCACAGTTTTATAGCTCATCTGCCGACAGATTGAGGTCTTCATCAGCCCAGTAACCAGCTTGGAGATGTCATCCCTGTCCTCCGAAGAGCCCTTCTTGGCTGAGGAGAGAGAGCAAGAGATGAGCACACTGCTGAGCACAGAAGCTGGGGACATCCAGGCCACCCCTCCCAGTAGCTCAGCTCTCCCTTATCTATTCCCATGCCCATCGAGGGAAGGAGGGTGTCAGACAGCTGCCTCCCACTTTCACTTCCCAGTTCTCATGCAACACAGGGCTTCCAGGAGGAACTGCCCCATGGGTTGTGGCACAGTATCCGCTCTCCAGGCACACACCCATGCCAGGCCACCAGCACAAGAAGGGCAGGGGCACACGCAGCTTGTGCTGTCCCCAGGCAGGGGGTCCAGAGAGAGCCATCAGGAGGTCTCTCCAGAAAACAGGATCCACTTTTTCCTGAAGGAAGAGTCACCCAGAGGCTCCTTGGCCAAGCACAAACTTACCCTTGGGTTTCTTCTTCCCAAAGAGTGTCTTGGTGACTTTAGCAAACAGAGTCTTTGCGGGATTTGGGGGACTCAGCTCTGGAGCCATCACACAGCTGCTGGGAGGGAGCTTCTCAGGCGTGTAGCCCTGCAGAGAGGTCAAAGGAGAGGTTTGGTTTCCATAGGCCACATGCTCCAGACAGAGCAGCTGCCCAGGGCTGACCACAGTCATTCCCATCCCTCCTGACAGCCAGCTTGTGTTTCTGCCAAGCCTCGGAATGATGACTGGCATCAGCACAGGAAACAAGCCCTTGCTATAGCAACAAGGCAGCAGAAGCACACCAGATCCCTCAGTTCCTCTGGGTGGCATTTGGGCAGGACAGTGGCTGCTTCCTTTGAAGGACTGACTTCACACAGGACAAGGACAGCACCCTGCACAGCCCAAAAAACTCCATCCCACCTGGAGAAGGGTCCCTTGACCCAGGCCCCCACCCACTCACCTTGAAGAACTCATGGTCCAAAATCTCCTCAAGGGTGAGGCGGTCCTGGGGGTTGCGTCTGAGGATGCCAGTGATGAGGTGCTTGGCAGGCAGGGAGAGGAAAACAGGGAGTGTGTATTCCACCTGCTTGATACACCTGTAGGTCTCCTTGAGGTCAGAGGTCTCAAAGGGAGGGTTCCCACACAGCAGGGTGTACCTGGGAGGGGACATGCATGCCACTGTCAGATCCCCAGCAGGCTTGTGACTCAGCAGTACTTAAAGCAAGGAAGTTATTGGCATTTGGCCGGCCACACCTGGCTGAGAGCACCACTTCCAGCCCCGACAGCCACGCTCACATCCGGCCATGCTTCCTCCTAGCAACTGTTTAGAGCAACAGGCAAGGAGCCTTGGGGAAGGACAAAGAGCCGGCAGGCAAAGGCCACCTGCTGCTCCCCCCCGCGTGGCCATCAGGGTGGAAAATGGAGCAGGCAGCAGCCGGGCAAGGGGCTGGATGTGCCCAAAGAGCGATTGCTCCCTGAGCAAACAGCGCGGCAGCCACAGAGATTTTCCGCTGTTTATCAGGTTCACAGTGCGGTCAAGCCTGCTTTGAACAGGAGCTGAGTGCAGCATGAGCACACCCACCCCGTGCAGGTCCTGCTTGCACAGTCCCCTCACAGCATCCCAGGATGGCAGCACAGGCAGCACCTGCTCCAAAGCAAGGTGGGCAGGATCCAGCCAGTCTCTCCCCTCCCCCTGCCCCTCAGCAACCGCTGCAGAGCCACAAGGCACAGCACAAGAAAACTTCCTCATTGGGTTGCCCACAGAGCAGCTGCCCCCACCCCAGGCAGGGTGCCTGGACCCCTCCCCACCCAGCAGCACAGACTTACATGACACAGCCCAGAGACCACACGTCCGACTCTGGCCCATGGCCCTGTCTCAACAGCACTTCTGGGGCCAGGTAGTTGGGGGTCCCACATATTGTCCTGTGGGCAGAGCACCAGATCAGTGCATGCTCTTCATCCCCTCACAGACAGCCTCCCTCTGCCCCAAGCCCTGGGATTTAGCTTACAGCCTTGTCCTCCCCACTCCATTTTGCTCTTTGTGGCCTAAAGCCCCCCTCCCTCCATCTACAAGGAGTCCCATACAGACTCCCTTCTCTGCAGCTCAGTGGGGTCAGTAGCAGCTGCTCTTGGGGAGCTGTTGGGAAGAGCCTGTCCCAGAGCTGAGGAGGAACAGAGCCTTTGTGTCCCAGCCTGTGCAGCCGGCACGGCAGCCGGGCATGCACAATAGCAATAGTCAGGACATTGTTCTCCCTGACGGCTGCAAGCTCACTCCTGGAGGAGCCACAAAGCCCCCAGCCCCCTCGCCTTGCCTGCAGCTGGAGCAGGAATTGCTGCCTCACCCCAGGAAGGGGCCCTAAGGCTTCCTCTCCCAAGACCAGGAGGGACCCCTTGCCCCTCCACTCTCCTGGGAAGCCACAGGAAGAAGAAGAGTGAAACCCTGGATGATTCTGGAAAAGGAAAATCTCAAACTCACTTTTTCTTCTGGTCAGAGACATCCTGGCAAGCAGCCAGCCCAAAGTCCCCCACTTTCAGCTCCATGTTTTCATTGATGAAGAAGTTGCCTGCAAGTCAAGGGCGATGCATCACCACAAGTCATGCATGTGCCAACCACAAGTCATGCATGTGCCAACCACAGCACTCACCAAGCTTGAGGTCTCTGTGCAGGATGCCCTTGAGGTGAAGGTATTTCAAGCCTGAGATGATCTGTTTGAGGTAATAGCGCACTTCGGGCTCCAGCAGAGTATGGCGGGCCTTCCAGATGTGGGCCAGGGACTGCAGAGGGAGAGAAGACAGCTTGTGATGCAGGCAGGGAGGACAGGCAGCCCTGCTGACTAGGCATAGGGGAGGCAGGGTCAAAGCCAGTTCTTCCAGAAGTTGCACATTCACAAATAATCCTTCTTACACAGCCATGACTCCCCACATGAGGTTGAGGCTGCTCATCAGAGCCATGGGAACCTCTGGATTTATGGTGGCCACACCATGAGCAGGCAGTCCGAGAAGGACGGACAGCTGCTGGAGTACCCAGCGCCGTGCAAAACCACCTGGCTTATGGTGAGCTCAGAGGGTGTGACAGCTGACAGCTCAGGAGAAGGGGAGTGCTAACAAAACACCTCGGTAAGGCCAGTTCCAACCAGCTATGGCTGTTTAGGAGATCCTTGGACAAGGAGGCCACAGCAGCACTGACCTTCCTACTGCAGTGCTCCAGGAAGATGTAGATGCTCTCTGAGTCCTCAAAGTAGTGGGAGAACTTGACTATGTGCTTATGGTGCAAGTCCCGATGTAGCTCGATCTCATTGGTGATCTGAAAGAGAGCAGCAGTGTCAGGTGAGCACAGGGCCCCTGCTGCCCCCCACCAGCCCAGCATCCCACAAGCCACATGGCACCCACCTTCTCCCGCTGGTGAGGTTTAGCCACCCTGCTGTGAGGAATGACCTTCACGGCATAGGTTTTGTTGCTGGAAAGGTCTGTCATTTCATAGCATCGTGCAAACCCACCCTGCAAGGGAAGAGGTGGTTACGGATGCGTGAGAGACAGCGCCTTACCCCTGCCTGCTTACAAGCCTCCTCCTCCTCCCTTCCCTGGCAGCACAGCCCCGCAAGCGTCACACGCTCCCTCCTGCTGCGTCGCCCACTAAGATCTGAACTATGATGCTCTCAACCAGGCATTTTCTTTTCCCATTTCTTGTAAAACCTCTAGGGCATTTTCCCTCCCACTACGGCCGGACTTCGCATCTTTCCACATGATAGATCAACCTGGAAAGTCCTGCGCAGGGCAGGAAGCCCGGGGACCGGAGGCCATCGAAAGGCAACCCCACGGAGACAGGTTTTTCCTGCCGTGATGTCACCCTGCAATCTGCACACTCAGCCGCTGAGCCCGCTCGAGCCGGGCTGGGAACCGGCATCCCCCTCCTACACAGGCTGCTGTCAGCCGGAGGAAAAGTTGCGTGCGGCGGAGCGGCGCGGGCCAGCACCCCTGGGAACCGGGGCACCCACCGGCCCACGCACACCCCGCGAGGCGCCCCGAAACCGATGCGGCTCCGATAGCCGCCGAGGCACGCAGCCAGCCCGGGTGATTCACTGCTTCCAGCACTGCTGCGGGC
>VXAX01000422.1:0-14911 GCA_013399835.1 Leptocoma aspasia | reverse complement strand
TCCATGGCGGGCGGGGAGGATGAGGAGGCTCCGGGGCCGGGGCTCCGCCGCGCCCCCCGCACGTGGCCCCGCCGGCGCGCGCCGCCGCTGCCGCCCCGGGAATCCCGCCGCCTTTATCAAGGGCCCGATGACGTCACCGGCGGAGCTCCGCCCCCGGGCGGCCCCGTGCAGCCCTTAAAGGGGCCGCGGCGCGGGAAGGGGGCGGGGTTTCGGGATTCCGGGAATGTATTGGCATCACTCTGCCAGCTGCCTCCACTGCACAGAGCCTACCCCTGCACACACAGTGATGTCCCCTCAGTAGCTGCATCCCCCTCCCACAGACAGAGACAATCTCCTCTTGACCCAGGGTTCTCCTACAGTCACACCCAGACCCCACAAACATGCAGAGCTCCCTCCCCTGTCTCCTAGGACATACATAGCCCCCTCCCATGCACATCTGTAAATACACAGACACATACGAAACACCTGCTCACAGGGTGCTTCCCCTCACTGGTGTTACCAGTGTGTGTCACACACCGTCTGGGGTCCTCACACCTCCTTCAATAGAAAAGTTGTGGCCCAGGGAGGGTTTTCAAAGCCCCTTTTGGCTCTGACCTGCCCTCCCTTCTGACAAACTGGGATGCAGGTAGACAGTCCAAGACACCGAGAGCCTTTCACTCCGTGCCAGGGCACAGGCAAAGGGGGCCACAGCCCACCCCGGGTGGGGCGCTGGGCACACAGGGAACAGCAGAAGATGCAGGGATGATGGGATCCACCATCCTTGCCCCTCGGTGCCTGGGCACTCCATTCTCAGATCTGCTGCTGCGGGGTGGCCTGGCTGAGCTGGGTGAGCAGTGGCGGCCGGGCAAGGTGCCACAGCGGTGCTGCTCTCTAATGGCCGTGACGAGAACACGCCTCTCTGTCACCCGAAACGGCTCATGGAAGGGTGCTTGGCATCTCTCCCTCCCCACGGGCGTGGGAGCTGGCAGACGTGGCTGCAAACCCTCAGCCCCCACGAGCCTGAAGCAGCAGTGTTGCAAGAGCCCCTCAATCTTCCCGCTGTCCTTCCCTTGCTCACACCACACACAGGGTGACTGTGTGACCATCCCGTGCTCTGTGCCTCAGTTTCTCCCCACTGCTGCTCAGGACTCTTGCCACTGATGCTCACTGTGCTCCTGAATATGCTGGGGGTTTTGCATGAGCACCTCTGGCAAACAGTCCCATTCTTCCCAGCACATCCCCTTTCACCCTAGGGTACTGGGGACGAATTAACTCCACATTTTTTCCTGCAGATAAAATGAGAAAACCTGCCTGAAGTGAAAGAGGAAACAACACAGATCTGTCTGGTTTTTTTTTTTTCCTTGTGTTTCCAGCTTTTGTAGGGGAAGCACAGACAAACCCACTGCCCATCAGCAAACATGGCCCAGGAGCAGGCTGGGATGCTGCCGCCCGTGAGGGAAGCTGCCTGTTTCCACCACGGCCCCGGGGTCCCTGGGGCACTGGTGGCATCACAGGTTTTCCGATGGAGGCCCCAGCTCAGGCTGCCGGAGCTGAGTCAGCGTCTGAAGGCACTGTGTGGGTGGAGGCACCCAGGAGTGCAGGGAGGCCCCGGGGGACCTGTCCGGGATGATGTGACAGACAGGGGCTGTCCCGGGATTCCCCACAGAGGGACAGTGGGGACCTGCGAGGACTGAGAGCTGCTATCTCTGCTCCTGCTCCCCACTGCCTCTGGGTGAGTTCTTGGGCAAGGGGCATGGACGGACCCCACAGCCCATGTTCTGCCAAGGCTGAGGCACCTCCTCTCCAAGAGGGATGGAGCCTGGGAGCAGATCCTGCCACCTGCAGCTGGGGTCCCCTGTGATGCAGAGCCTCTCAGTCACGGGTTTTCCCATCACTGATCTGGGGCAGTGGGAGGAACTGTGGTTTAAGATCACCAGCCTGTTGGACCTGGGGAAGGGGAGGCTCTGGGGTGAACTCCTGACTCCTGACTGCAGCTATTTAGGTGGAGTTATAGGAAAAAAGAGTCAGGCTCTTTGGGGAGGTGTACAGTGAAACCATGACAGGCGCCCAATGCAAACTGCATCAAGGGAAATTCCAGCTAGATATCAGGAAATCTTTTCCCCCTTGTGCATGTGGTAAAATATCACAGGAGCCCAGAGAGGCTGTAGGATCTCTGTCCTCAGTGATACTCAGCCCTGGCCTGGTCCCCCCACCCTCATGGCATTCAGTGATGCTCAGCAACATCAGGAGCAGTGGAGCTGAACCCAGATTCCAGCTCACATCACATCAGGCACCAGGCCTGCTTTCCCAGGGCAGCTGCAGGGCACTGCTCTGTGCCCTCTGTGCAGTGCCTAGGCTGCAAGAGCAACACCAGCCAAACATCGGGGCGCAGACAAGCTCCCCAAGATTGGGGTGACACCCTGACCCCCTCAGGAGTGGGGTTTTCCCATCCCTCAGCACAGCTCTGCAAAGCATGGGGCTGCAGCCACCAAGGAGGAGGAGGATGGAGAGCATGGTTGGTCCCTTGGGTGAGCTGGGGAAGGAATAACCAGCACCAGCAGGGGCCAAGGCACTCCAGGAACTGGGGCACAAGGCACCACAGTACTGCACACGCTCAGCCCAGGTCCCATCTTACCCACCTCCACCAGTACTCAAGCAAAGAGTTGTTGGTACACTGCACGTGCCTCAGTTTACCCAATTCACCCTGTAGTGAGCACACATGCACTTTCAGGGTGTGAAAACAGAGCTCCCCTCTCCGGCACTGCTTTTCTGTGGGATGTAGTGCTCATGTCTGACTCTGCTCCTCCTTACCAGCCTGGGACTTGTGTGGGATGGAGGGAATTCATAAGGGGCCCAGTGATGGAGCTCAATGCTGGCCCTTTTGGTCCCCATCCGGCAAGAATGTCCACTCTGTATCCTTTCCCCAGTGGAGCTGGCAGTTGCACCCAGCCGGGCAGAGCCCTCTCCCCACCCCAGGGGAGAGACAAACTCAGCAGAGCCCAGCCCAGCCCTTCTCCAGGAGCTCGAGGGGCTGATGATGGAGTACAGACGGGACTGGAGGGACACATGGCTTGTGGCGGGGCAGAGGGGTTGGAAAGGGAGAAGCTGGGAAGCGACATTCTTTCTGGGCAGTGGAGAGGGCAAGGATGATGAAGGGATGGGTACTATGGCTTATGGAGGAGGGGCAGAATAAGGGGGGACCCCGGCTTGATTGACTGCAGGGGAGCTGGATCGAGCCTAATTCGGGCTACCGCTGCACAGTGTGGCTGGAGGGTCCTTGGCTGGTGGGACCCCTGCGAGGGGACAGGGCACGGGGNGAGAACGGCGGCAGGTGAGGCCGGGCAGGGCACGGGAGGCACGGCCGTAGCTCCGGGGGTCGCTCGCTGCCCGCGGGCACCCGGCCGGAGCAGCGGGAAGTCGCGGGAGAGGAAGCCCCGGGCTGGCGGGGGACGGTGGCACCGGAGGACGGCTCCGGGAGGACCTGCGGCGTGCGGGTCCTTTCGTGCTGGGGAGGAGAGCGAGTCCTTTCCTGGTGGGTTCACTTTCCCTCGCGGGGAAGGCTGGAGAAAAGGGAGCGGGAGGGCAGGTCGCACAGGGAGTCACCGTCCCCTCTGCTCTCCCCGCAGGCGCCGGGCTGGGCTCTGTGTCCCTCTGGGGCAGCCTCCTGCTCGCTGCCGGCCTTGCCCTCGACCCAGCATCGCCGATCTGCAACTGCTCGGAGCCCATGGACTACCAGGCTTTCCAGGAGGCTCCGCTCCCTGAGAGCTGCTGCCTCAACTTCACCAGCTCCAACATCACCCACCTAGACTGGGGTGCACTGGTGGAGGTGCAGGGGCTGCGGGAGCTCTACCTCTCTCACTGCAGCATCACAGCCATCAGCAACGCACAGGGAGTCCCTCCTGCCTTGGAAATCTTACACTTAAGTCACAACCTGCTGGAAAGTCTCCCTGGAAGCTTTCTAGAAAATGCCCCTAATTTGAGGATTCTTTATCTGGACAGCAACCAGCTTCAGGAGCTACCCAGGTCCTTCCTGAAAGCATCTTCCCAGGTCCAGGAGGTCTACCTGGGCTTCAATGCCCTCACCTTTCTTCCTGCCAGCCTCCTGAAGCCATCTCTGCTCCAGCTTCAGCTCTCCAACAACAGCTGGGACTGCAGCTGTGCTTTGCTAACCAACCTGGAGGGTTGGTCCAGCCAGGCTGCTGAGGTTATCTGCCACACACCAGAGCACTACCACGGTGTGGGCCTCCAGAGCATCCCCCGGGATGAGCTGTGCCGCTCACATGGCCTCACCGCCCTCTTCATCTGCCTGCCCCCTCTCCTCATCCTCACCTGCATCACTTGGTACTTCTGCCGGCAGAAGAAAAAGACCAACTACAGCCTTCAGAGCAGGTCCCAGAACCACCGGGCCATGGCAGAGAGGAGCAACGTGCCAGTGCCTGCAGAGCCCCACCACTACATCCCCTATGAGCTGCCTGCTGCTCCCTCCAAGACTGAGAAGAAAGTGCTGCTGGAGAAACAGGTCGTGCTCCAGCCCTTCGTGGACCCACTGGAGAGTGGCAGAGACCTCTATGAGGAGGTGGAGATACAGGTGGGATCCCTCAGCAGTTCTCAGGTGCCATCCCATGAGGGAGAGCTGGGCACCCCAGCACGAAGGGCAGAGGAGCTGGGCAGTGAGCCAGAGGTGGACACTGTCAGCGTGAGTGAGGTCCTGAAGGACTCCACTGACCGGGAGAAGATCTACATGAGTCAGTCAACCAGCTACTACAACCTGGTACCTGGTATCGAGCTGGAGGACTCAGACAACCTGGAGTATGAAACTATTGACCTGCACTGATGCCAGGACTTGGGCTGTGTCTGGACACGCCAGCAGGATGGCAAGGGCCGGGCAGGAGTGACAGCCACCAGAGCAGGAGAGGCACGAGTTGTCCTGCTGTGGCTTACAGTGGCTGTTTGCAAATCTGCACCCCCAAATACCCATCCCTTCCCCTGTGCTACTGTGTGAACCCCTTGCTTGTCATGTGCTGCAGCTGGGCTGGGTGAAGCAAGGGTGCTTCAGGCTCTGGGGACCCTACCACAGGCTGGTGGTGCCTGAGGAAGGACATGGAGGAAAGGTGGGGGCTGGTTTTGGGGATCAAGTGATGATGCTCTGAGTGCCAGACCCACTGACCAGAGCTTCCTCTCTTGTTGGAGCCAGATCTGTTTGGCACAGACCCGCTGCTCTCCAACCTGCAGAGAACACGGTCTGGAGACATGAAACAGGGCTGGCCCTGCCTGTGTGGTCTGCAGAGAGTGTTGCATTAGGCCGGGGTGCCCTGAGCTTGTCAGGGGAAGCCTGTGGTGGCTCTGCCTGCTGCCCACCCCACACCCCACAGTGGCACAGGGACTTGAAACAGTCCATGCACACATGCTGCCTCATGGCGTGTGTGTGTGCACACTTGTGGGAGCGGGTGTGTGAAGTGCACACACACAGAGGGCAGCATCAGAGGGGGCTCCTTGCAGACAGCCCTGTAGGATCCAGCTCTCAGTAAGAAATATATCGTTTTACTCTTGGCAGTGTGGCTCCGTCCCTCTGTTTGTGTTTTGGGGTAGTGGGGAGCCAACCAGTGGGATGTGGGGAGTGCAGGAATGGTGGACTTCACTCCTGCCCCATCTACCCTCCCATGCCATGGGTGATGGCCCAGTGAGGGTCTTGTCCAGCATCCCTGGAGCCTCTTTGTTGCTCTGGCAGAGCAGAGCTGGGCACTGGCTAAAGGCCAGCAGAGCCTTTGCTTTGTACCAGGATTTACAACAGGGGTGAGGAAGGTGTCAGCCTGCTGTAAATGCCACAGATCCTGAACAAAGCAAGAATTTGTGGGGCTCCTGGGAGCAGGGCAAAGGCTGGGGGTGCTGCAAATCACTGCCCAATACAGACACCCCCAGCAAGTCTCACCCATGGTGCTCCTGCCCTTCGCTGCAGATGGGGGGGCAGCTTTGAGTCCTGCTCCTCCTGCCCAGGGGGACATTCTCCAGGCTGGAAGCTGCATTGGCCACCCTGTCTGCTCTGGAGCCGTGCTGGGCCTGGTGCCCAGGCAGGAAGGGAGGGAGCTGGGCAGGGCAGGACGCGGCGCTCCGGCCGGCAAAGGAAGTGGTGTTTCCTGCAGAGTGCAGTGGGGCTTCCAGCAGCCCATGGTGGGACTGCTCAGTCCTAGCACTGCTCAGTCCCAGCCCCACATGGCCTGGGGACGAGGATGGGGTGATTTCCCTTCATGTCTCCTGTCACTCATGGATGTTTCCCACTGTTTTATATCCAGCTGGACTTTTTACTTCCCTGCTCCCTCCTGGGCCCTGGGAAAGTATCCCAGCCTTTAATATCCTTTCATTGCTCTCTGCCAAGTACTACAGCCAGGGTATCTCAGTGTACCCTGGCTCATGCCACCCCCACATCCCCACAGGGACACAGAGAGACCGGAGCTGCCACAGGGCAAAGGCAGGACAGGCAGGGTTAGCAGCTGCCTCCAGGGACTGCAGCCCAGCCCTTGGCTGCAGATTTTGACTAGGGCTTGCAGCACCTGCATTTTTCACCCGTGCTTCAGAAATGCCCATGGCCCTTCCATGGGTGCCCTCTGCTGTGCTGTGCCCTGGGGTCCTGTTCCCAGGGCTGCTGGGAACAATGTAACATCCTGTCCTTTCCCTCCTTCTCATGAATCCTAAATTCAGATGCCACGGCTGATGCCAAGGGGAGTGACTCAAATCACCCTACCGGGTTTTGTCCAGCCCCTGCTCTGGTACCTGCAGTCCCCACCCAAATCTCCATCTGTGACAGGTGCCAGGGAGGTGTGATCCCTGTTCTTTGTCTGTGACAGCCCTGGCACACTCAGACACGTTTTCCCTAATATTAGCTTAAAATTTCCTCTTCCTGCAAGTCCCCCCTCCTTTAAAGCTCCCGGATTCCCTCAACAAGCCAGCCTTGCTTCTCCTCCACTGCCTTCCAGGTCACAGCTGGACCTATTGAAGTGTAAACACAGGGTTATTTCCTGTGCTGGGACCATGTCCTGTGAAAATACCTCGAAGTTAATACAGTGTGGAGCTGAAAGAGCCACTCAACAGCAAGAAGCCAGACACAAAACAAGTGACTTTACCTGGCTTACGCTGCAGCTGATCATCCTATGAAAGCAGCTCTTTTTAAATTCAGACCCTCCACCTGTGGGTAAGATCCTTAGCCCAGGCTTTTCCCCTTCTGAAGTCTAGCCAGGCTAAAAATGTGCTTAAACCCAGCCCCTGCCCATCACTTCCTGGCTCAGTGCATAGCAGGTTTGCCCACTCCCAGGCAGGTAAATCCCTGTGCAATCCATAGGGCTGTGCATACCACAGCCTGCACAACCTTGGGAGCAAAGCGCCACACATCCCTGGCCAGCTGCCACCGCTCTGCTCCCATGTCACACCTCCAGCACAGCTCCGGGCGCCACTTTCATTCCCGTGGGCAGTTGCCCTTGGCAGCTGTGTTTCTCATAGTAACTTTGTAAACAGCACGCATTGATCAGCCACAATCCTGTTAATCAGGGAACAGGTTTATAATCCTTCTCTGACACCAAGCTGGCATTTGCTCCACAAAGCCTGGGTTTCTCCATCTGTACAAAGTTCCCCAGAAACACCCTGAATGCTGTTTGCACTCCAAGGAGGATGACGGGAGAGAAGAAACACCCTCAGAGGAAGCAGCCGTGACACATCCCTGCCAAGTGCGCTTATCGCCTCCACTCCACCTCTTTGAAAGCAGGCGTTGCTGGAGAGCAGGGAAAGTTTACAAGGGATCGCTATGGAGAAGGAATGTGCTTGTGAAAACATCCCACCCAGCCCAGGTCCCACTGCCAGGGACTCCTCAACTGCAGTGGCACCCAGCAGGGCTCAGCTCTGCTCTCAGTGCCCAGGAGCACAGACCCAATCTGTGAGGGACTGCCACGGTCAGCAGGTACCATTCTCCAGTGTGCAGCTCTGGCACTGACTCATGCTCACCTCCCTGCCAGCAACGCAGGATGAACCCACACTCCCTGCTGTTACACCTGGCAAACTTGGCACAGCATCACAGGAAAAAACATTAAGCCCCTCCCCCAAAACCAAGCTATCTGGGGGGAGAGAGTTGCTTTCTTGAATCGTGAGGCTTGGGTCTCACCAACTCTCCTTGGAGCAAGATGATCATGGGCCACCTCCTTCAGTTCAGAGCAAATAATTGTGATGCTGGGGCTGCAGGAAGCCTGACTTGCACCAGTGATCCCATGGATAAACAAGGCTTTTGTGAAAATACACAAATGGGATGAAGTATGCAGTGTGTTCCCCTGAAAGGGCACAAGGTGTATGAGCCTGGCCTGCCCCATGGCACAGGACCAGCCCTCAGATGGGTTTCCCCCAATACCTGCACAAAGAGCAACTATTTGCAGATTTACTTTCCTTAAGGACAGGAGCCTCTAGGAATGGTACCACCAAAACTTCCAGAAAAGCTTTTGTTCACCACAGCTTTCCAATTACACAAGTGACAGGGCACAAAGCTGGAGTTTGTATCCAGCTTTCGAAAGGGACAGACCACGATGTGAGCCTGGCCCTTCTGCTAGAAGGAATTGATCTTGCACTGGAATGAGACCAAGGAGGTCAGGGGAAGACCAGCTGGTCACTGAGCAGTGCCACCTAGTTTGGTTAAAAGATACTGGATCCTGCAGGGAATTGTACAACCAGGCAGGAAACACCAAAAGGGGCTGCTGGCCTGAACCAGGGGATGGGAGCTCATGTAGTGTGGAAGGCAGAGGCACAAGTTACCACCTGCAGAGGCTGAAGGTGCAACAGCCAGGTTTTCAGCCAGACTTAGCCCATTTCTGTGCTGACCTCTCCAAAACCCCAACTGCAGCACATGCAAACCTAACACAGCACAGGAACAGGGGGAGAAGTGTGCACAGACAGACCTCAGGAGCTCCCAGGAACCCAGAACTTTTAATGAGGGTGCACACTTGCACCTTCCTCCTGCTCACAGGTTTCCAATATTGGACATTCTCCACTTCTGCCAAATCCGACAACTCTTTTTCACACTCACTTGGTCCTGCAAGTCACTTAGAACTCACAGAGATGTTTCAGTTGATGCAGGGTCAAGTTTTGCCTGAAGATGTTAAAGGGCTCAGGGATTCCTAGAGTTCCATCTTCCTTCACATTTTACAAGGCAGGTGGAGCTACAGAAGGCCTGTCCATAGTGCACACAGAAATGAGCACACAACCTGTCATGGTGGTAGACTCTGAGTTTTATTCGTTCTCTTAGCACAATAGTTTTCATTCATTTGCCTTTTCTGGCCTTGATCTTCCTCAAGTAGAACTCTAATTCCTTGCCTTCCAACACGTAGCCATCGGCTCGGCCACACTGTCCAGGTCTGGAGGCAATGCAGGCTGCAAGGAGAAGTCATCCAGTTAAAGTTTGGCAATTCCCCACCCCAGTGCACACATCAAAAAACAAACACTGCACACAGCCTCTCTGCAGCACATGGACAAGAAGCCCATCAGTAACTGAGTCATCAGCTTGTGTGCCTGTGGCAGCACCCCTGCCTGAGGTAGGGTGCTCTGGAAACTGCAGTCCCTAATGAAGTCCTCCTCAGATCTCCAAACTGTCATCGCTCGGGTTCAGTAGCAGAACTGGACAAAGGTCTCATCACCAGAAGACTTCAGAACACTCAACTGTTTGCCAGAGCTTGAAACATCAAAGCTCTCAGGTGCCTGCAGCACATTTTTCTGACACACACTTGCTCATTTTGCAAGTCTTGAGCCCCTTTCTTTCTCAAAGCCCCAACAGGAATAATCAACTGCAGGAGCCTGGCTAGCCAGATTTCCCCATCCTGCCACAAGTGGGGTTTCTCTGAAGAAAATAAAACAACCAGTTACATTAATGCTGCCAGGGACTCACCAAGTAGCTTTCCTTGCTGGAACTGCTCCTCAAGAATACTTGCTATCTTGGCATTCTTCTTTCGCTCATCGTATTTTTTCTGGATCTTCTTTGAACGCTTCTTGTTCAGTATTTCCTCCTCTTCAGGAGTCTAAACCCAAGATGAAAAGCAAAAACATTGTTTGACAAATGGCCACCTTCCACTAACACAGGTGCTTTCCACTACCATGAAGGAAACCCCTGTATTCTCAGCACTTACTTATTTCAAAGTCATACCTGGCCAAGGTACAAATACTTTGATCTCACAGAACCAGGTGCTGCATTTCACTTTTGAGACCAAGAAATGCAACACTGCTAACCAGACTCACTGCTGACAACTGAGCACATTGCCCTAGGGAAGGCTGTTCTCAAGTCAATGAAAATGCAAAGGTTTTCCTGGTGAATCAACCCTCCTACAAAAAGCAGTGAATACTCTTTCCCTCTGCAGAAATAATGAAAGCACTTGGGGGTGTGGTGCAAGTCCAGGTGGACAAGTTCTCCCCCTGCTTCTGCACTACACAGCACTCAAACAAGAACGGTTTTACTTTTAATGCAAGGATTAATCTGAATGCTACATGTGGGGCTTCAAATACCTTCTACCAGTCCAGGGTTTGATTCTTAGATTAATGTCTCACTGTAGTTTCAAGACACTTAAAAACACGCTGAAGTTCAATTAGCAATCCCCAAGCTTCTCACCAAAGCAATCACTGCCCAGCACAAGAACCCAACCTACAAAGTCTTCCTCAGCATCCTAAATTGTCATCGCTCTCCCTTCAGTAGCAGAACTGGACAAAGGTATCATCATTAGAAGACAAAGATCTTGACAGGCAGGTCCTTGTGCACAAATGGGTGTAATGCTTCCGGGAGAGCTCCTGCTACTGAGCACTCCATTAAGAGAGCCAGACTTATCCTGGAAACCTATGGGAACACAACTGGGATAAGCCATGCTAGCACTGCCCAACCCTATTCTGGCAGGCACTGTCTGTTCAGGATGGGTAAGTGCCTCTGGCAGGGCAGACTGCTCTGCCAGGAGCCAAAAGGACAGGCGTACCAGTTTGGCGCCCTTCTTGCGTCCCAGGGGCAGGGCATAGTGGGCCTCGTACCACTGCCGGTACGGGGTGCTGTCGATGAGCACGATGCAGTTCTTCACCAGGGTCTTGGTCCGCACCAGCTCGTTGTTGGAAGCGTTGTACACAACGTCAATAATTCTGGTCTTGCGAGTGCAGCCTTTCAAAAGAAGAGCATGAGTTCAGACCTACAGGGATCCGACAGCTGAGTATGCAGCTCATAGCATCTCACACATACCCTTTAAATATCTTTGCACTCAACACCCCATCCAGTATCTCCCAGCCTGCCTGGCACTGAATTAAATTTAACTAAAAGATGCAGTCTTTTAATCTCATTCTATTTTTCATCAGTCAATCTTTCAGTTGTTAGGACAGAAATCTACATTTGGAAATTAAATCCCTCCTACATGAAAAATCAGGATCAGTGGCCTTGCTGGAACTCATCTCGGAAGTATCTAAGGAATCCTAGCAAATCAATTTCTAGACTGCAAGATCAGCTGATGCCAACTAACACTGCACACGGGGCTCCATGCTGGATGCACTTGCTAGAATTACTGAATTAAGCCATACTCAGTGGGACTGCCCTGCAACACAATCCAGAAACCACTTCTATAGGGTGAGGGTTTAGGAGTGAGAAGGGAAGCTGATGTTTTCACCCTTGCAAGACCAACCCGAAGCATGCAGTCTTAGCCACTATATTTGACTGTCACTCTCACTTTTCAGGCTTTTGATGTCTTCATTCTTGTGATGGAGTTTCTCATGCTGTTTTTTGTAAACATGCACATGTTTTTCTAACTGTCTTTTTGTTTTTCATTCCTTCTCCTGGGAGGAGAAAGGTTTGATGGACTTTGTCATTGACCAGTGTCGTTGGAAAGGTGGTAACTTCACCTTCCAATCGATGGTCGTTTCCAGAACTCTATATAATGGGAAAACCAAAATAAAGTTCTCTCTTCTTTGCCTTCTCTCGGGTGTGGCTGCGTTTGTTTCTGCGTTTCGTGTTGCTCGATAGAGTGACATTTGACTGCTCAGTAGTCACCCGCCCTGAAAACAGCCCTCCACATACACAAAGATCATGCACAAGATGGGTCTTCTCCCTTTGCTCATGTACCCTGTCCTTGCTGCAAAGTACACTCAGCCTCTTCACACGTGCAATACTGACTGTAACAGCACTTTTCACTGCACAGACAATGCTCTGGGATAACTGAAAGCATGTCCTATCGCCTCATACCGTGCAGGTAACTAACCCACCACCTTCCTTACTGCTGTTTTACCTTCCTACTCAGCAACACTGACTGGGCCCAGGCCCAAGTGTTACTGAAGAAAATCCACCTTGCTCAGGGGAAATGTAACAGAATCCCCCTCTTGCTTCTAAACTTTCCACTTTTGCTTAGCAAAGCAGAAATATGAAATTGCACATGCTAATGTAACACTGACCTAGAGTCAGGCCTTCTCACAAGCATCCTCAGCACCTTTCTCTTAACTTTGCACACCCTCACTTAACTTTTAGTAACCGTATTAACTGATGAACAGAACTTGCGTTTATGAAGAACTACTCATATATAGGATTTCAGCCCCTTTTTAGTCTCCCTCCCCCAGAAAAAGTTAAGGTAAGCATGTCACTCAGTGTAACTATGACACTCCTATCACTGTGAACTTAGTGGAAATCCAAGTCCCCTAAGGCCACATAAGGTCAAAGTTATCATCATCACCATGCATGCTGCTTCAGCTGCCAGCTCCAGGATGTTCAATCCAAGCCCACAAATCCATGCTTGCATCCTTCTACTCTGCAGCAGTACCACAGACCAATGCAGGTTTCCCTTCCAGGCAGCAGGCTCACCACATACTTACATTCTGACCCCCAGGAGAAGTTGCCAACATCCAACCGAAGGGCTCGGTACTTCTTATTTCCCCCACGAACCCTCACGGTATGAATCCGGCGTGGGCCAATCTGCAGTCAGAAACAAACACCAGGCTGCTGCAGGTGCTGGAATGTTGCACGGCCCTCACGGGAGCCCAGCACACTCCTAACCTCAAAGGCAATGTGGTCAGTGTAACTATGACAAACCCCAGCATCGGCAGATACAGTAAATGACCAGAACGGTCTGTTGCATCTACCTAAGGTGAAAGCTTCATCACTCCAATTGCCTCTTACTGCAAAAACGTGTCACTGCTTTCCATCGACAGAGGGGCAAATACCACCTTTTAGAGAAGCAGGGTCAGATATTCACCCCACACCAAACAGCAGGTATTTAAACCTATAATAGCACAAAAACAGCAACTCGAGTTTGAAAACACGATTCTGACCAACCTCGTCCAATCACTCACCTTAGTGTTGGCTGGAGGTCGCCCCAACTCATACTTCCTCTTCTTATGGTAGGGCTTCCTCTTGCCCCCAGTCTTGCGACGCTTATGCCAGTTGTCCCGGGAGATACCTGAATGGAGAGCAGTGTGGTCAGAGGCTGCCACGAGCCCACGCGGCCGCAGCAGCAGGGCGTGGCTCTGAGTCCTCAGCTCTCCAAGGTTGGTATCCGCACAGAGCACTCAGCCTTATGCAGCAGTTAGAGAAGCTTCATCATTGATACTCAGATCTGCCCCGAACACATCCCTTCCAACAGAGCTGCACAAAGCAGAGAGACCCTCTCCTCCGTGTCTTCTTTGGGAAGCTGCCTCCCAACGTACCTCGCGTGCCGGGCACCCTCTGGGAAGCGCCCGATGCCGGTCTGACAGGCACGCTACAGCAATCATCCTACGCTACTGCCAGGATGTGGCAGGTCCGCTATAGGAAGGGACCCCATCCCACCTTTCCGCTGAGCCCCTACGGGAGACACCCCAAATCAACTCAGCCTGGTCCCAACGGGGACCATGTCTGCAGAACACGCCACCTCCCGCAAGGGCACAAGCGGCCAACTTGCTCAGTACTCCGTAACGCCACCCCGCACCCCTCCTGCTGGCTCCGCTGAACGCTGTTCCACCTCACCCGCATCTACTCATCTGCAGCAGACACCGGGAGCGAGCCCAGCGCTCGGGATCTGCAGGAAATCAAGGCGCGGCGAGACGAGGCCGCCTGCCCCCATCATCCACCAGCCGCCATGTTGGGCCCGTTCACCCTCCCCCCGCCAGCGGCTCGGCACTATCGCAGACGCCCCGGATGGCGAACGGCGCAGGCCGGCGGCAGTTCCCGCTTGCCACCCGGTGGGGGACCGGGGCGGATGCGGTGGCGCAGCGGGCGGATGGCGGCGGATGTCGGCAGGACCGGGCCCCTTCACTCACCCATGGTGCGGCACCGGCGCAAAGAGGCGGGGCTGGAGCTCGCGGGGCGGCTTGGCGGGGCGAGGTCTCGCGATGCGGTGACGTCACCGCGCCGCCAGAGCGAGGCGCCGGCTGTTACCCGGAGACGCGGCGGCGCCCAGGGGACCCGGCGGACAATGGCGACAGCTGGCGCGGCGGCTCTGCCCGCGGGCCCGGCGCGGAGCGGGCATTGTCAGGGCTCTGTCTGCCGCAGGCCCGTCCTTCCTGTCCGCGGGTCACCGCGCGAACGCCTCCAGGCAGGGTCCAGGGCCCGGCGCCCCGAGGCGCACACGAACTGCTGGTCGTGTTAGCCTCATTAGCATATGTACATTAGTATTCTGAACAATTTGCATGCCCGGTGTGCGGCGCTGGGTTCATTAGCATATCCGCTATTAGTATTCAGATTTATTTCCGTACCCAGGGTGCATCGCGCGCCGGCGGAGCTGTCCCGGTCGCGCTTTCCACGCTGTTCCCAGGGGCTGCTGCGTCCGGGCGCGGGCTGGATCCACGTCTATGCCGCGAGAACAGACTGCGGCGGCGGCGGCACAGCCAGGCAGCATGCCCGGGGGTCGCCGTGTCCTAGAGAGGGACAGCTGAGGCACGGTGTGTGCGCGAGGAAGTCCTATAGCATACTCTGGTTTCTCTTCAG